>CM057337.1:882229267-882591531 GCA_030015575.1 Agapanthus africanus | reverse complement strand
GCACCGATGCTCTCCGTAAAGAATTCTAAATTTATTATTTAAAAGGAGGCATGAAAAGAATACAAGCTTTAGAGTTCCTATTTATAGAGAATAGGAAACCCTAGGTTACATTTGATTCGCACATCTGCATTTACAAAAATAGCCCTCTAGGAAGACCAGTCAAAGATTTTACACAATATAGTAAAAATTTAAGCTCTTCACTGCGCATTACGGCCGCGGAACCGCGGCATGGGTGGGCTTGGGCCGCGGTTCCGTGGCCCATTGGTCGGCTTGAATGCTGAATCTTTCAGGTCTTGTTTTGGGATTTCTGGGCTTTAATATTCTGTGGTTCTTTTATCAATTGGGCTTCTACGTTGGTTCCAGATCTCCAGTGAACAATTTGCCATGGATTTTTAACCGTTCGCTTTGTAATTTTGGACCTTGCATTGCCTTATACTTTGTGAATTTTATCTTTGATGTAGGCTTGATCAAGAGTCTTCTGTTTGCTGGTCAAAATCCACTTTTGCATCGTCTTTTCATCGTTTTCACTGTTTTAGATCCAAGACCTGTAACCTGTAATATGTAGCAGATATGCGTCAAAAGCACCTGTTTATTTATAAAACGAATAAGAATAGGGAATATAATAATGCAATATTATGGTATGAACAGCCGCGGAGCCGGTTGCCCGTCCTCTGGGTTGCTGGTGGGAGCTTAAAGAACCTCTCGCATTTAGCCTCCTCTAACCGCTCGGTCTGGGAAACATTCAGATGAGTGTACTCCTGAAACCTTGGGAAATAAGGTTTCGGGAGATCAACTTTCTTTTTCTCTTCCCTGTCCCGTCTTTTACGGTCTGTTTGGTCGCCTCTGAGCAGGTTGGAGTCCACCTCCTACTCGAGTTGGATTTCTCGCTCAGTCCATACTTTCACTTCGGCCATGGTCTTAGGTTGCGCCAATGCAAAAGAGCGGAGCCACTATTTGTGCCTAAGACCCGACCTTAGCGCGGTGATAACCATTTTGTCATGGTGCTCGGGAACCTCCAGGAGGGTGTTGTAGAAGCGGGTGACATGCCCCTTGAAAGATTCTTTGTCTTCGCTCTTGACGGTGAACAAGTAGTCGACCGTCTTTTTCAGTCATCGGTTACTGACGAAATGACCAAGAAATTGGGTAGCCAACTCGTCAAAGATCGAGATGGAGCGCGGTGCAAGCCCTCGGAACCAATTCCGACCAGCTCGGATGAGGGTGGTGGGGAAGGCCCTGCATTTAGCCGCATCCGAGTTGTCTTAGAAGCTCATGGCGGCTGTGAACACGTCCAAGTGGTCCTTCGGGTCGTACTTTCCGTCAAAAAGAGGCACTTTGGATGGTTTGTTCCTGGACGAGACGCGTTCGGCTAGGAGTCTTTCAGTAAACGTTCTTATGAGTGAATCAGCGGAGTACTACGCCCCTTCGCCGGTCGTGTGGTCGTCCTGTCGTATGTCCTCAATCTTCTTTTCGAGGGCCTCGATCCGTTGGTGGTATCCTGAGGATTCTCTATAGTCGGAGCGCCGGCTATCTTTACTCCGGGTTTGCGCAACGGTGCGGCTTCGTTTTCGCTCTATCACATTTCTTAATTCTCGGGCGAGGCCCTTCTTGAGTAGTCTCGACGTTCGCCGTTTGCACGGCCTCAACGGGGGTAGGGGCGTCGGTCGTGCCCGAAAGCAGGCTAACTGACCGACACCTCCTTGGGGGGTGAGAGCATGCGGCGGGCATCGGAATGATGGCCTGGTCTCCCCTGAGATCGAGGCGTTGAACTATCCGGTGCCTATAGGGTCATTGAATCATTCCCCGCATGTAAGCCGTAATTGCCAGAATCGGCGTGCCGACATACATTAACATCAGGGTGAGCACGATTGAGGCCAAGGACTTGAGTGCGTGTTCCCGCCAGCATGCGTACGTCCCCGTCCTAGGGAAGGGGAACTACGGTCTGGTGGGCGTGGCCGGCCTCTTGAACGCGGACGAGCGCGTCCACCATCTCCGTGAGCCTGTCGATCCCAGCGGATAAGGCGTTGATGACGTTAGGAGGGGGAGTAGGACCGCTCCCGCCTCCGTTATGGGGGGCGGAGCGGCTCGTGCTGGAATCGTCACGGCCGTCGCTTGCCATTGAATCGAAGGCGAGGGATCAACTTTTTGTGGTGGAAAAGTCTTTCGTTCCCACATACGACGCCGGCTGATGGAGGTGGAAATCTCTCTCAGATGTTGTTCTCCGCCGATCCTGCTGCAAGCATTCTTGAACGGTTGAGATTGGGAGTGGAAATTGGACGTGTGGATCTCAATGGGTTGTTCTTGACACCGAGCTACCTGCAAAGAAGTCCCGGGGTGGGTGACCATCGTAGGACCCTCCGACGATCAAGTAAGTACCGAGGTATAAAGGTAGGGTAGCGGTGTATTAGAATCGATTTGACTTACCTCAATCGTTTGGAAGAGGCGGTTTATATAGCAGTCGCGTGGTATAACAACCCTAAATTTCCTATACAAATTTTTTCAAAATATTTTTTTTCAATATCCATAAAGGGGTATTTTAGCCTGAGCACAAGATATAAGTAATTATTTTGTTTTTTAATTACAAGTTAAAAGAATGTAACAACTCCATTTTTAGTGTACAAAAATTTGCTTTAAAATTAATGTATAGTTGGGATATTTACATTTACTGTTATTACATTAAGTAATTATTTAGCTCCATAATTACAAGAAGGAGCTTGTGGCTCATTGGTAATACCTTGCACTGCTGAACCAAACCACTAGAGTTCAAATTTTATATCCCACATTATTTTTAATATTGTTTTGTTTTGAATATTTTAGAATACCAACATTTACACGTGTATTTCTCACAAAAACCCTACTACACCCAAAATTCTAAATATACCAGTGTGATCACCTGAAGACTCCCCACCTCCTGACTCGGCCTGACTCGGCCGAGTCGGCCGTCGGACCGGCCGACTCGGGCCGGCTCCACCGGCCGGACTCGGCCGGACGGCAAAGTCCCCAACTGCAAAGTTGGGGCTCTTCAACTTCTAAACCCCCCTGCACACTTCATTTTCCCAGATCGGTTCCAGAGAAGTCATAAAGCCCTATTTACTTCATTTTATTACAATTTATCATATTTTATTACATTTTTTTAAATTTAAACTCTTCATCTACCCTAACTCTAGCCTAACCCTATAAATACCATCCCTACATTCTACCCCCTTACCCCAAAAGCTCTGATCCAACTCTCAAGACTTCTCTAGAAAACCCTAGTGTGTAATCGAAGTGAGCAAGAGGCGAAGTGCCGACGAAATTCCGACGACGACTCTAGGAGCTGCCGGCGACGAAACGACGCACCAGAAGCTACGTTCATTCCATCTTTCCTCTTTGTCTAGTTCGCAACCTGTAAGTCCCAATTTCTCTCCTTTACTCTTTTCTAAAAATACGAACTTCCAAAACCCGACGGAATCGGAACAAATCCGATTTCCGATTCGGTTTCTTCCTAAAACTTCACTTTTCTTTAATACAATCATACTTAAACCAATTCATGTTGACTATTAAACACTAATCAACCATATTGATCAAGTTTCATATCATAAAATAATTGCTATTTCATTTTACCGTATTTTTTATTTAAATACCACATAGTTTCAATTCTACATTTAACATTACAAAACTTTGCTATGCCTTTAAGTAGATCACGAGATAATGACCTACCTCCTCACACACTCATATGCAATATAGCACAATACTCTCGGGAACATAGAATACGGGAAATCGATATCTTTACAAATAAATACCATAATTAATAAAACCGTTTTTCCTTAATGATTAGTATTTATACAAATCTTTGTAAAGCGCCGCTACAACCCATTTGGGGAACCCGTTCGAGATGGTGCGGATTATCGCACATTCTCGGGCTTAGTAGTGCGAGATGCATACCTCCGCAAGGAGCATTCGGTCTCGAAAGATTTAAAATATGGCATCTTAAGAAAACGAGATTTCTAGAATATTATATATATACTAAAATTATTTTCATATAAATATATGTATATGTAACATAAAAATATCTATTTTGAATTATTATAAATATTCCACCTTTTTCTAAAATGTCACAAGAATCATTTTACACTAAAATACCATGAATTCCCTACAAATCAATATTACAAATAAATACCTTTATTTATGAAATTAGGATATTTTCACTAGAAATATCACAATATAAAATCTACATTCATTACAACTATAAAGACGAATAATAAATACTTGGGGTGTATTTTGAAAAGTATATAAAAGTATTTTTACATAAAACCCCCTCAAGTTCTATAAATTACCCTAAGGACCCTAATAAACATAGGTTTAAGCGGGACCAATCTCTTGAGCCTCAGGGAGCCGGAGAAGTGGGTGCTTTCCTATTTAAGGTAGACAACTTAATAATGGTGTTATCAATACGGTAATCGTCTTTGAAAAATACACAAATTCTTCCGCCCATGTGCAGTGGTTACCAATAATATCAAAACAATCAGGACTTCAATTTCTTTTCTAATTGTCTAACTCAGACTGAGTCTTCTTATTAATAATCTGACTTGAATATGACTCAAGTACAATCTACAATTTACAATCTACAATATTACAATTCAACATGAATCCATTATTCCATATATTCAATCTATCAATCTATACAACTTGACCGAACCGAACCATGTATATACATTCCATTTACATGATTCTCCATTTACATGATTATACAGTTACATCTATGATTTTACAGTTACATACATGATTTTACTGATATCATGGTTTCGGTCAGTCATCCAAACATACAATCTATATTACATGACAATTCAAGTTGCAATACAATACAACAATACGATCAAGATAACACGGGGTTAAGTGGTAGACTGGTACGGAAGGTGTTAAAAGTGGCACGGGACTGCAAGATTAAGACACCTAACCTGAATCTAATTGCCGTTATTCCGGGTTGTATAACGAAGCCTTGTACTTCCATTTTCCTCTAGTCTTTGGTATATAGAGACCCCTCTCGTATACACTGGTATTCTTCTGTACTAAGCTACAAACAACAACATTAATACTAAATACAACATTATAACAATATAATATAACTTTAAAAGCTACTTTCTTATTCTGTCTATTCTATTTTTCCCTTATCTCTAGTACTTACCGAGCGGTCTGTTCACTGACGATATTCTCTTTCTTTCTTCTTTGAATGTCATCAGGTGATCTGGACCCGTCAGAGATCGAGCCCACTGCTGAAGACTTAGACCAGTTCAGTGAAAACCCCGAGCTCTAGTCATTGTATACTTTCCATTTCAGTACTTTTCTTTTCTGTTATGCCATTGTTTAGGCATTAATTTTTATTTCAGTTGTATTTACTTTCCATGTATTATACAGAAAGAATGTGAATAAATAAAGTTGATGTTTTATTATATATTGTCTCTTGTGCTTTGTTTTTTATATTGCTTAGATACGCTTAGTGTATTTACTTCACAGTAAATACGTAGCGGTCTCGTCGCGTCCTCTGCCCGTATACTGGGAAGCGGGGCGTGACACGTGAGAGCGATCCGGTGCGAGATTCCCGCCGTCCGTTACGTCTTTATGGCACGTTACGTCCTTATGGCATGTTCGCGTTGATGTGGAGCGGCGGAAATCTCGCTCTGGCGAGATACGCGGAGCCGTTACGGGAGCGCTTGGGCTCCGTGCTCCGGGTTTGACAGGGAGGCCGAGGAGTCTCAGCTTGGTAGATAGCTCGGAGTCGAGCGAGGAGGCCGAGGAGTCTCGGCTGCCTGAGTGCATATGGGAGGTACTCCGGGGAGGCTTTTCCGGAAGGTCGGGTACCACCTCGTCATGGGGTCCCGAGGTCCCAAGGAAGACTCGTAATGTGTCACACCGATTCCCCATCATAGCTCTCAGGGGTCCAGAGGATATGTGTTGACGACACGTCATCTCCCACGTGTCGCAATCTGGGATGTTCCCGTTCATGTGCCTCATCAGTGAGCGAGTTTTAAAATCACCCTTTTTTTTGGGTTGCCTCGGAGTTGCTTGCTTGCAAGGATGTACCAAAACCTCCCTTTTGTCCATTGCCCCCCTTACCTTAAATTGATAACCCTACTTATTTGCCCTTATCTTACATTGTCGCATCCCAGTGCCATCCCTTTTTCTCTTCCCTACACAATCTTGCACATCATTGTTGCCTAGACCCCCGCATCCCCCGACTGCCTCCACGCCACCGCCCACATCTTCTCTCTTGATTCTTCCCCTTCTCTGTTATTCCCTCTAAATAACTTCATGAAAATTATAGTAATCACATATATCTAACAATTGTAAATTCGTTCCTTCATCCTATTTCCCCTCTCTAACTATCTCATAAGAGTATCTTTGAAAAATTCAATTTTTTTCTGCACGGTATCTAAACAATCATGAAATCACCGAATGTGCATGAAATCCCAATGAAACTAAAATAGTTTCAGCAAAAAATCTGAGCGTATTAGTTAGACAGAATTGATAGCAACGATTTTGAAATGTAATTTATGATTTTAGCAAAATGGTAAATTTGATTATGATATGGAAGAAATCAGTTCGTTCCGGAGTTATAGCCCGACCCAGTCGGTGAGGAAATCCCACTGCCAGATCATAGCTCAACGGGCCCGCAGTCGCCTCATAACAGGACCAAAGGCCCACGCATCTATACCCCTATCCACTTTGTCTAGGATCCGCATCCTAAAGATGACAAGGAACATAATTATTGTTTAACTAACCCAATCTTTACCATGTTGAGTTTACGGAAAAATCCCCTATCAATATCTATATCCTATCAGAACCCTCCAAACCAGCAGTATTTAAGTCAGCACTCAGCTCGATTTCGGCACGCAACCTCTCTCTAAAAAAACCAACTTATTTATTTTGCATTTACTGACTAAAACATCGAAGGAGGTCTTTAGAGATCGATCTCAGAACTCCCTTTGTTTTGCATGTCTGTAACGTTGATGATTTATTGTCTTGTTATATCCCCATGATAAAGAAATCCACTGGTACTCCCAAGTGCGCAAAACTAACGTGCAACATTGTTTTATGAACATCATATTATGAAAAGACAAAAAAAATATCTTATTAGGGAAAAACATATGATGTGACAGCGCCACTTTGTCTATTGATCAATGAAAGTTGAATTGATTTTGTTGATACACGTAGATAACATAGTCCCATGTATGAAAAACTTTGAAAGGTGTATTGGTATATCATATAAGATGGGGACAAAACTTCATAAAGCTTGAGTTTTATTGGATGGAACCCGTTTATATCAAAATCTAATGTGTACCCTCGTATATATAAATACATAACAACTCACTCATTCGTGTATAAATAAATTTAATAGCCTTGAGATTAGATTAGTTGATGTGCAATTGGTTGGGAGATTCAATTTGATTTAAGAGTAATAAATTTTGTTCTTTTCGAAAACGTTAGCTCCATCCATAATTTTTTTTCCCATCTAACTTCGACTTATTCTTAGGTTTGTTATGGTTTTTCTTAAAGCATTTTTTTCTGCAAGTATAGTCCTGTAGGGATTATTTATAGCATCCATTATATGAGGTTGTTTATTCATATCTAAGAATTTAGAGTTGACCAATTCATTTGTAAAGAAGAGCCTTGTGATAGTTCTCTTGGACCACGTAAAAAAATAAAAAATTGCTCATATAATCGTGGTTACATAGATATCTTTTATACTATGATTTTTGGATATAAGAAGATTAGCCGGATTAATTTAGTTTTTTGATAGACGTATAATATGATGGGACTTCGAACAAGACCACATTTTCAAAGAACAAAAGCTTCCTATTCTATTCAGCAAGTGGAGTCATCTACTTTGTCAAGGCGCTTGCGTCGAAAATTATCACGTCCTGCTTTCCAAAAGACTAGAGCGAGAGTGGATGAGCCCCGCAACGTATTCAAATTGAGAAGTACCCTTTCTCGACATGAACATGCTAAGTGTAATTATAAACAAAAAGATAATAAATACAAGAATTTAAAACAATAATAATATGCAATAATATTTATTACAAAGTTCGAATAACCAATTAAAACAAGATCAAAATCCCAAACACTAAGAATAGAAGAAAGATGGTCTTATAACAAAACATACTACAAAAGGAAGAAAGCAAAAATTCGGCTTGAGCAAAGTAGCTGCTGTCTCGCTCCCTCGGTTCAAAGCGTGCTGAGCCCTGCCTACTGTCTCAAAGTTATATGACGGATATTTTCCAAAAGAAAGTAAAATAAGAAACTGGAATGCCCGTCAACGAACTAAAAATTCGGCAAGTTTCCAATTTAAAACATAGAACTTTAACATGATATAAAAAGAACTACATGCAAACATGTATAAATAGCAGTGAATATAAAGCAGTAATATCAATATATACAAATGAAAAGAGATACATGCCGCAATGTCAGGGTGTTTCTAGACTGCATTATCATATTTTGTTATAAGTTTGACTCATGATGGTTTTACGCTTACCGAAGATATTTCGTTTTTCCTAGGAACAATACAAATAAGGATTCATGAATTCATGATTAATAATGTAATGTCCCGTAATATCCGGGACACGACGATCATGTATGATCCTCGTTACACGTATTTACCTCCATTCATCGAACTTCTCCATCCTCATTTGAATTATTTTTAAGTTTAGGAGTCGACATAAATACTAGCATGAATTTATGAATGCTTGAAAACCGTAGATACATGTCAGATTCACAGGTTCACGGATTCGTGGGTTCACGGGTTCATGTGTGCATGCATACATAATTCACATCAAGTACGTGTCGAACATATTCAACTCAAAAAGGTAAATCAATGAAAGAAAATAGTAGCATACACAAGGGCAGGAAACCAGCCGTAAATAAAATACTTTTAACATATTGTCGACACACAGGAACAGAGCCCTGGATGTCAGGTATGTGTGTGTCCAAGTTTCGCCTAATTTAGAGTTTGTATAAATGAGTTAAAGGGTTTTTCGTGCCGTTGCGCACAACAACCCAAAACCGTTTCAGAAAACGACCCTGGAGTTAATGTGTGTTTTCGAATGGGTTCTAATTAGTAAACGGGCAAAATTATAAAACAGAAAACGAACGTTTATCACCACAAGAAACATCCTGTTATTCTGTCGGTTGTCGACCGACGGAATAAATTTAAATGGGTATCCGACCAAATAAATTTATTCCGTCGGACGCTAGCCGACGGAATAAATGTCGACGAAATAAATTTTTTCGTCGGGTCTTAAATTTATTTTTTCGGGTACCCTATTCCGTCAGGTACAAGCCGACGGAATAAACTCGCTTAAACTAGGGTTTTTTCTCAGTGTGACACTTATTTTCAATTTATAATTTTAGGGATGTGAAATTTTCAAGTTTTTACTTTAAGATTTTTAACATCTCATGTTTTCAAGTTCTCAAGTTTTTACTTTTCACAATAATCGATCACCACAAACTCAACACAAGCTACCACCTTAAAGGCCGATTGTCGCGAATTCAACATATGCTACTATCTGTAACACCTTAGCACTGTTATACTATATATTTGGGTAATTTCAAATCTTGCGGTAAAATCCTTTACTTTTGTTGCTTTTGGATTCCGAATTATTCAATTAGTAGTTGTGGTTATTTTCCGACCCGACCGACATGTTGAAACCCAACATGGTTCAAAATTATATCAAATATTTGCTAGTACAGTGTATCCATACAAATCTAGAATATATATACATATATAATATATTTAGAATCTACATATTTTTATAATTCAATATAAAACCAAATAATATATTTTCTTATCTAGTCATGCATGGCGTATTACCCCATGTCAGTTGGTTGCGCTCATATATCGTGTTCATATCCTAAGAGTTAGACATGCTAGTATTTGGATCGCTACGTATATTTACGTAAATCTTTATTTGGGGTATATGTTTTTAATTATAGACATTTGCATCATGGTTTAAATCCTTATGTATATTCTTCATATTTAAAAACTAGATTTTTGAAGGGATACGGGTAATATTCGGAGTAATACGGTATTATCTGTAAAATCCCACAATATATATATATATATATATATTATATAAATATATTTAAATTTTAAATAAAACTCTATCTTTCTCTCTCTCTCTCTCTCCACTCTCTGTCTCTCTCTATCCCCCGTCCCCGCTCTCTCTCTTCATATATATATTATATATATAATATAAAAAATTTGAAATTTTTAAAAACAACTCTCTTTCCCTCCCTCTCCCTCGTCGTGAACCCTAACCATGCTATCCCCTCCCGTCGCTGCTCCCCGTTGTCGCTGTTCCCATTGCGTCGTCGTCAGCCTCTCGTCCTCGTCCTCACCTCTACCTGGCCGACATCACCTCCTCCCCCTCCTTTTCCCGAACGACACCCAACCCCGTAACCCGACACCAAGAACCCATCACCTCCGTCGTCGACCTCGTCGCCGGAAACCCACCACCACCTGACCATCTCCATCACTTTCTCGTCTCCCAGCAACCTCAGAGCACCCACACACCACCACCACCGCACCTCCTGCTCATCCCGATCACTATCAACCCTCTCACCGGCCATGACGCTTCGCCGTCGGCCTTCTTGTCACCTCACTGCCACCATATCTTCTGTGCCCAGAACCCCAGCAACCCCAAAAGCCCATTACCTTCTTCTTCTTCTTTCTTTTTTCTGTTCTTTTCCTATCATCTCGCCGGATTTGCGCATGTCGCCGAAGATCCAGACGACCCAGTCACCGTCGTCATCTAGCCTTGTTACTACGTCACACGGTCGATCAACTAAGTCAAGTTCTGCGTGCGTAAGTTTTACGTCGTGACTTTGTTTGGCGACGGAACGTGATATCCGTAGATTTGATCAGGCAAGTTTTAAACTTACAACATGCTACTTTATTTATATCTATATGATTAATGATAGTATACGTTTTAATATTCAGCAAGTAGTACCAAGTTACAGTTTTATATTATCAGTCTGTATCCGTACCGATAATGGGTTATCTAGTTGCATGCCAGATCATCACAATATTATCATATTACTACAATATCAGTTCAGTATATTATCTAGATTGTAATATACATGGTAATGGACGTATAATGGTTATTACAGATAGATACATATACATCCTGGCATTAGTTGTGGTTACCGTGTTTCGATATTGGTTACAGTTTTACATTTGGTATCTACTTGGTTATTATATATTGCATGACATGTTCACGACACAATACTAGACCTGTTACTTGGATCATCCGCTAATGCCGACAATCCTGACTTGTTGTCCTGATAGACGTGGCTTGTTGTCTATATAGACAAGACCTGTATCTACTTGATCCTGTGTTGGTATTAAATTGATATCATCAATATCTGACTGGAACACAAAACCCAGGGGTAAGGGGAAATCAATAATGAAACCTGACTTGTAACTCAACAATTCGATACTTCTAGTGATACGGGCTCGGCCAGCCCTGGAATGATGATGCTGACATCATTCATCTGTACATGTTACCTAGTTACTGCTTAGCGGCACATCTCGGATTCAGCCTAAGAATCTTGACCGTAGCCCCGGGTACGCACGGGATACTGTTGAGTTATATTGACGATTCCATTAAATTGATTTCAAAGAATTGTAGAATTGGTAACCTAGAAGCACAGACTCTAAGATAGACATCACATAACTATATCTCACTGTTTACCTATGTGTTATTTATTTATATGCATGTTTAATTATAGCATCCTATCCTGGTTATAACTATTATTTTGATATTATAACGCACTGACGTTTGGGTTTTGTTTGGCCCAGTTTCTCTGACATTATCGCGGCAGATCAGGAGTATTTTAGTAAGCAAGCCGAGCAATGATGAGCTAGCTGTTTAGTTTAGAGAAACTTAGTTTCTTTGATTTCCGTAGTTTTATTTTATCGATGTGAACCCATAAAGGACATGATTCAGAGATTGTTTTTATTTGGATCTTGATTCGTTTCCGCTATATGTATTTTTTAATTTTATTTACTGTGACAGATGGACATGGGTTAGATAGATTTTATTTTACTGTTCTTGATATCATCTTGACAGCCGTAATGTGACTATGGAGGGATTATTCCTAGTCATAGGTAGCATGGTTGACTCTGTCGCATGCCGTATGTACGTATTTTTGGAAGCGGGGCATGACAGGGTTTGTTTGGTATCAGAGACATAGGTTTTAGGTTAGCTGGGGCTTGATTCAATTTGTAGTTGGGTATGGTACCCAATACATTGTCCTTAAGACCCAAAATTTTAAGAACATGTGCTGCCATATTATTGCCTTGTCATTCGAATTCTTGAATCTTATCTTTTCCTTAACTCTTTTATCTTGACGATATGAAAATGACTTTGCATCTCAATTTGGAATCCTTCTGATTCCTTATTGTTTCTCTCTTCTTATTCTTTCGATTCTGATAGTAGAATTTGGGTGACTTGAATAGAGTTATGTGATTGTAACTATGTACCGCGACATGTTTACAATGCGGTACTCTATTTAGGTAATCTGGAGTTCTATTTTGATTCATTTTCTTGATTTATGGTCGTTGTATTACTTTGTTTTCTCTCGGCGTCATTTCTTACGAGTTTAAGTCTTATCACGAGCTTGAATCCAGCAACCATGTTATATATTTCCTCTCGTCCCGTAAGAACCAATCCGTTCGCGTTTCGAAAAACAAAGAGAAACATATGAGAACATATGCTGATTGTAGTAGTACAGATCGCTTCAAGACCGATCAGATATATAATGTTTGATTGAAGAAGTTTTGACAGATCCGCCTCAAATTATCAGAGTAGCGCAGCAGAAGAGTGGTGGGTTAATAACCCACAAGTCTTAGAACAAACTTGCAAATTCATGATGAAGGGAACCGTTTACTGAAAAGTGAAGTTCGTAAACAAGTTGCAGATGAAGCACTGATAGTAATTCAGGATTTTATGGATGTCACATCCCGCTTTCCAAAATACGGAATACAAGGATGATAAGGCCAGCCATGCTCCTATGATCAAGGAAAAATACTGCCGTAGTCACATTTCGGCTTCTAGCATTATATGGTAATCAGTAAAATACAATACGAGTAAGGAGAATGCAGTCACTAAAACTATCAGATATAAAGAAATCTGAGCTCAATGGAAGTAAACAAGAGGGCAATTAACCAGGAATATCAAAGGAGAAATGTAACTGGTTCACTGGTCTGAATCTTCACGGTATTCTCGAGATTAGATAAATCCACCTCTATCACTGAGCATGCATACTCAGGTTGTCAGGGCGACACAATAGCAATAATATAATAGTATTAATGAGGCAAGAAAAATAAAAGTAATAATGATGGAGATAATAAATGCAGGCAATCGATATGTCAATAAATAAATGCAATGTATGATCTGTGTCTCTATCAGTCTCTAAGTCACTTTGAAATCGAGTTGTGGAAAGGGATGATCATGTTTAACGAGGGTCTCGTATGTATCTGAGACTACGGCCCATGATGCCCGGGACATAACCCTGTCAGCCAGACCGCTAGGTCCAACCTAATATATAAGAGTCGTTGTTCGAATGATCATCCATTAAAATCATTGACCTCACTAAATACAATTTCCTTTCCACTTTGATTTCCCCATTTTCCCCAGGTTTCACTATTTATGAATATGGGCTAGTTGTGTATAAGTACACACCAATAACACGGTTTTATTCACTGTTCACTGTATTGTCACTATCACGAACCATTCACTTTTCACTGGCGTATTTAACACAACCAAACCGATACTATTCACGTTCGACAATGCATTGTATACTGAAACTTAATAATAACACGCACTATCTCTAGAGGTATTACGGCCGGGTATAATATGTGCATTCATGCCGCTAAACAAATCATGTGCAATACAAGTTATTATGCGTCTTATGAATTTATAAAAATCGCATTAAATCATACGTTCAGAATTAAATAAAATGATACAAAAGAGATAATAATTAAACTCAGTCGACAGTTCAACGAAATTGGTTTCAAGTCAATCGGGTTTCGGGTTCGCAAATTACAGTCGTTTCATTTTAAGTGTTCGCTGCTGGAAATTCAGTTCCTGAACTGAAAGTCCATTTCGTAACACAGTTTTCACCCTGTTGGGATCAAAATTAGATGACGGTAGTTGAACAATATTTATATTTATCAGTTAGGTTTCCAACTCACTAGACGGATCGATAATATCCATAGTGTACTGGAAGTTATGCATCTTATAGTATTGGTGTATACATTCTGTCCTTGCTTGGGACTGCCATATGTACTAATAGTTTAAAATGTGATTAAAATAGTAAACGATGGTAAAAACGAATGAAATCACTTCCAATAGTTATCTAACAGATTTATCTTCACTGCGGCATAGGGTTATGCATAATAACATTTCCACACAGAAACTTGGAAGCATTTCAATTCGAGTATCGACAGCCAGTGCTGCTCTGGACTGCAGTCGAGATCCGCAATTCTCCCCGATTTTTCATTATCATGACCCATTAAAATTTAATGGAAAGAATAAATTACAGTAGTTTATAAAGTTAGCTTCGATATGAGTCCTGAAATGCCACGATCCGATCTATATATAATTTATTATAAATTTTACAGTTCAGCATGTACGAAAAATTTCAGATTTTATGACGGAAATCGGGATTCCATCTTACATGAGCAAACGACATTGTTTTGCAACCAAAATCTAATAGGATATTCTTTAACCATACATGGGTTTATTAACCCAAGTTCCTCTATTTTAAAAATAGGTTTTAGTCTAGGATATGTTCGAAACTAGCTTAAATAAATGGTTATCAATGAAAAGTCGATTTCCTACTTGACGAACATAAGATTTGAACCATATGAATTATGAGCGTTTTCAAACACGGGGTAAAATCCACTATATGGATTAAATCTCTAAGAGCAATGACGCGTGCTCATAGTAGCAAATTATTTGATTACGGTATTCGATTCAAACATAAAATCATAATAGACTACTTAACTAATATATTGTATAGCATGTAAAAGCAAGCGGAATTCACTTGCCTGCGATGGCCGACGGTCATGAAGATGATGATGGAGGCGACCCACAACAACGGTATGCACAAGGCTACACAGGGCTAGGATTTGGGCTTGGCCTCGATGAAGAAGACAGAGCTTGGTGGCGTAGTGAGGTGGTGAAGCGACGGGCGACCGGAGGTGGTGGTCAAGGCAGCGACGATGTGGAGGCGGTCGGCGACCTGAAGTTCCGGCAATGGCTGGAAGCCTCGAGAGCTTAGGCGGCGGCTAGGTGTTGCGGCTGCGGCTGCGGTGAGGGGGTGTCGGTGGTTTTTAGGGGCTCGTCATAGGAGGGTTGTAGCCGGTGACTTGGAGGAAGCGATGGCTGCGGGTTGCTGGGCGATGCGGCTGCGGTTGGAGGTGTCCTCGGAGTCGGGTGGTGGCTGGTGGTCTTGATGGCGTGGGGACTTGGGCGCGGCTTAAGGGCCGGAGAGAGAGGTGGTGGGGGTGAGGCGCTCGTGGAGCTGGTGGTTATAGTGTTGAAGGCCGGCGGTGAGTTGGTTGGCCGGAGCAGGTGTTTAGACCATAATATTGCATCTTTCATTCCCCTTTTCTTACCCCTTTTATAAATAAACAGGTACTCTTGACGCACGTCTGTTGCATATTACAGGTTTCTGGAGCAAATACAGTGAAAAAGACACAAAACAACAGAAAAAGGGACTTTTGACCAACAAGTAGACGGATCCTAGTCAAGCCTAGTCGAAGAACAGTGCAAGGTCCAAAAAGTCAAGTGAAACGGTTAAAAAGCCCAATACAAGTCTTCACTAAAAATCTGGAGAAGATCCAGAAGTCCAACAGAGAAAAGAAGAGTAAAAACAGAAGCCCAAAGAGCCAAGGAAAAAGCCCCAAAAATAACAAAGCCCAATTCCCTAGTTTGGCCGCTGATCCGCGGCCAAACCCTACCTGGCGCCGCGGATCCGCGGCCATACAAGGCCCATGTCGGTGGAAAATCTCTGGGTCGGTGCGACGGTTCGTATGTTGGGATTTTACGTGGGCAAATCTGTAATTTTGCATGTGCGAGAGTCTGTAGCCCTAGGTTTTCTATTTTCCTATAAATTGTAATCTTAGATCTAAAAATTGTATGCCTCTTTTCAATAAATAAAATTCAGAATTTCTGGAAGTGACATTCAGATATATTCTGTCTTCTACTTGGAGGGAGCCATCAAATCTGTAGGTAATTTATTTCCTTGCTTTTATTTTCTAGTATAATTTATCATCCCCTAATGAGCGAGTAGTCTCCTCGCTTGTTAGGGTTAGCCTTAGCGAAAGGGTTGAGAGATGAGATCTCTCACCCCTTTCAATGCCATCTTCACTTTAGAGTTAGAACTCCATGCATACGCACACATCCGCTCTCTACGGCACCCTACCCCTCGAGGTAACGGTGAACCGTAGTATAAAGGGCCGGTTGCGCGCGTTTTCCATGGGGGTTAGGGTAATTATCAACAAAGGAAGGATACAAATCTAGAGGAAGAAACATCTTCCCAAAAGATTCGTATCCACTTTATTGATAATTAACGTAACATCTAATAGATCTAAAAAAGAAGGCATTGAAAGCGGTGAAGGAAACATTAATCTCCAAAACTTCCCCTAAGCCTAACCCTAGCAAGACTCTTAATTAGATTAATTAGATCTAGTTTTTATAGATTTTTATAAACCAATCAAAACGACAAATAGAATCAACTCGTTAAAACACACTAAAGGAATTTACCCGTCTCTGTGGATCGACCCGCACTCACCGGCTAGCTGCGAAGCGATGCCGTTTTCTGATTGCGGTATTAATATTTTTGATCGTAAAATCTCTACTAATCAAATGGCGCCGTTGCCGGGGACGGCGTAATTTTTCTTTTTTGTGAATTTTCGGGTTGATATAAATTTTAAAAAATTATAAAAATCTGAAAATAAAAAAAAATAAAAAAAAAATTTATCAAACTTGATCTGTTTGAAGGGTGTATTGTTTGAATCTTGCAGAACAGCGAAGAATTGAAGATTTGGAAATTTACAGAGGGCAAAACAAAAATTGGTATATAAGAACAGAGAGGAATTGAATGTACAGAACCACAGAATTTTTTGCAGAGGCTGAACCCACCCACCGACCGCGTTTCCGCCGCATTTGTAGACTCCCGCCGCGGTTCCGCGCTCATTTAGCCACGTCAGCACCTCAAATTTTGTGAGTTTGATCCTCCTCCTCCCCTCTGTAATCTACAATATATCCACTGTAAAAAAATTTCTGCAGGGTTCTTTGCGCTAAAAAATTCTTCTACCCCCTTCTAAATAACAGATCTCTGCAGGTTTCTCTGCGCCGCGCTAAAAATTGAAATTGCAAGTGAAATTTTATCTGTTTTGCATAATTTAACCGGACTCTAAGGGGCTAATTGACCAATCTCAGATTGGGTGGGGATTTCATAACCCTTCCCAGGACCCCAGAAAACACCTAAAGCATTTTTGCATCGACCACCTTTAATTAAAAAAAGATTAGACTCAGACCTAAGGACAGTGAGCTCAATAGGAAAAGGACTAGGGTAGGCATCGGCCGTTTATCCTAACCGACATTGCGGTGTCTAGGCTAGTGGTTATTAATTAGGCCCACTGTAGTGGTGGTTCCTTCCCACTTACCTGGCCGTACTTGTCCGTGAAGAGGCGGTTCGAGGTCTATTTCTAGCCCTAGTTAGGAGCTGTCTAGTAGACCTAGGCAACCCTAGATCTAGGTCTGATGGTGCATGTGTGGTTGACACATTGGTGTCAAGAGTCCCATTTTCTAAAATCTTCTTGCAAAACTCTCCAATAAAAAATTAAAGAAAAATCTTTTTTTAAAAAAAAAAAAAACTTGCAAAAATTTTATCGCTAAGAAATCCTTGCATTCTTCTATCATGGGTACCCCATATCATAAATCTCTTGCCGAATCTTGGTATCCCGAACCTAACTTTGCGTCGTTCGTCAATTGTTTCGGTCAATTTAAAAACGATCCTTCCTTGCCAAAAATTTCGTTGAAAGATCAAATAGAGGCGTCTAGGAGAAATAGTTTGACTTTTCAACCCACTTCGTGTCAACCGAGTCAACCTTTACAACCTACATATGTTGATACCACTTCTTCAAATCCTTCTGTCACTCCTAGGCCGATGTCCATTGCTGAGCATATTGCTCAATCTCGCAGTCGATCTTTCACCCCCCTCCACTCATCTAGTTTTAGGGATCCATACGATTATTCACCTTCTTATCCATATGTTGACCCTACTCCTGTCTTACCACCCACTTCCTACCAGTCATACCCGACCTTCCCACCTTCACTAGACACTGTTTCGACACAGCCATTAGGGAGTTTCACATACCCAACTAATTTTGAATCTTTTACTGAAACCCCCTCACCACCTAAGTCTAGTTTGGAAGAGTCGTTGGAAGCATATATTGCTGTAACAAATAAAATAATGAGGAATGTGGAAGCATCCATGGCCGCCCTTATGCAGCCTAGTGAACCGGTAGCTAGTGTCCCGCTAGCTCCGAATTTTTCAATGTATAAGGCGGCAGTTGGACAGAGTGAGAATGAGAGAGGATTTTCAAATCAAACCTACCCTTACCCAATTGAAGCCCACAACTCCGGTTTTCCATCGATTGTTCCAAATGATTCACCAGTTGAAAATAAAAATGAGTTGTGCGATTTTGTAGTGTTTGATTTGCCAAATTGTGAGGAACTCCTTTCGAGTGAAACCGCACCTAATCCTTTCGATCTTTACACCTCCACTCTAGAACCTACATTGATAAATATCCATGCTGTGGATGAAGTGTCTAAAGAAATTGATTTTCACTTGATTGAGGATATAGACGCCGGGAATATTTCGGATGATGAACCTGTCGATTTGCTTAAAATTTTATGTTTAAATCATCATCCTGAGTTATTAAATGTTTCTCCCGAATCTCATATGCGTCTAGATTTTGATGACAATGGCATGGATGGGTTGAATATTGAGGATAGTATTGAGGAGAGTCTTGAGGATAATATCGAGGTTGAACCATTTTTAATTGATGTGTCGGATTTTCCAATTCAGCCTCCTGAACCTTTGACTGTTATATCACCCTCCCTCCTTCCTATTGTTCCGACCGAACAAATGACCGTTACGCTTTCATCTCCGATACCAAGTTCGGCGTACCCATGTTTTCTTGCGAATCTTGAGGGATTTGACCCCATCGCACGACGAGTTGGTAGGTTAGCGCAATCGCTTTTAACACATCGGTCATCACAAATTGCGCTAATTTATTCACTTAATTTACACCCTCAAGATCGCACTCCACTTCTTTGTTCTTTCCGTCTTTCTTCTCCCCCACCGAGACCATATTCTACCATTCTTCTTTCCAAACGGTCTCGCATGCTTTTCATTTCTTTTCTTTCCATCCCATTCTTGCACCAACTATACCATTACCACGATAAGATCTTTGAATGGTTGGTGCTAACCTTTGGCTTGTGTAAGGCCAAGCTTAAGTTTGGGGGGAACCTTTGTATATATGTATATATCCTTTTGTTTTTTTTTTTTTAAAAAAAAAAAAAATTTCAAAACATTAAAAAAAATTATAAATAAATAAACAGGGAAGTGCCGGTATTTTGACCCTCTTGGTTTAGCATGACAGTGAGGACACTGTCAAGTTCAAGTTTGGAGGTATACTCGGTACGTCTTCTTCCTTCGCATTCATGTGTACATATTTTTGCATTTGCATACTTATTTGAAAACCCATAAAAATTTGAAAAATTTCAAAAATTATAAAAATAAATGTATTCAATTTTGGCTAATTGACTTGAGTTTGACTAATCGGTTAACTGGTTAGGAACAACTAGATCTTAGACTTAGTGAATTAAAAACCCTAAAAATAACATTTCTTAAAGTTTAACGGTAGAAAGTATATGCCTTGTAGTTTATTTAGAAATAGGCAAATTTTGGGTTCACTTCTTGGGCTAAGTCAAAATGAGGGAAGAGTATTGATGTTCTTATTAGAGTATAAGTTTGAAAAATAGTTCCTAGCTTAAGTCTAAATTCTGAAAATGTATACCCTACAAATTGCATATTCACGCACCTTGAAATTTGGAATAGTAGAAGAGACCTTGAAATGCTCTTGTCTAAAGTCCTTAGTATGAAAAAGTGTGAATAAAGAAAAAAAAATGGACACTGGTTTTTGTGATTATTTAAGGCTGCAAAAATAGAAAAATATTTAGCGAGGGTGCTTCATCACCTAGTGCCTTAGACCAACTGGTTTGGGAGTCACTGCTAAAGCCTTGGGTGTTGCAAAGACTAGGAAGTACGCTTTAAAGTGCAAGCACATTTTGTAATCGGTCGTTGGTACCTCAAGAAGTATTAACGGTCGCATGAAGGATGTGTAAGCAAATTTCATTTAAATTCACCAACTAATTAGTACTTTGGACAATGGACAAGGGCATGATTGCTTGAATTGAATTTCCAAGTGTAGGGGTGATCTATACACACACGTAGGGGTATGTGATTGGAATTTAGATAAGAGAGAGGAATGAAAGATAAAACTTGTATCTTTAATGGAGTTGATAGAAAATTCCTAAGTAGAGATGAAACCCTAGAAGGAAGACTTAAGAGATGCCGAAAGCTAAGTAGGTCTACATAACATATATAATCTTAAGTTAAATAATAAGGAAGTGTGAAGAATATGGGTGGATGATTTACAAGTGGAAGATAATAGAATTCCTTGTTAGAAGACCTAAATGAAGAACAAAAGTCAATGGGCCGAGTTGATAGGATTTTGTGGGTGTAATCCGCTGAAAACTCTCAGGAGACAACACTCCTCCTACTAGGGACACCTAGAGGTTTAACGGCTTGTTGCACGTGCTCAGTGCAATCGCGTTTCCCTGCGAAAGTGCGGTTAGGATTTTAGTGAATAAAATAATAAGTTTGCTCGAGGACGAGCAAAAGGTAAGTTTGGGGGTATTTGTTTAGACCATAATATTGCATCTTTCATTCCCCTTTTCTTACCCCTTTTATAAATAAACAGGTACTCTTGACGCACGTCTGTTGCATATTACAGGATACAGGTTTCTGGAGCAAATACAGTGAAAAAGACACAAAACAACAGAAAAAGGGACTTTTGACCAACAAGTAGACGGATCCTAGTCAAGCCTAGTCGAAGAACAGTGCAAGGTCCAAAAAGTCAAGTGAAACGGTTAAAAAGCCCAATACAAGTCTTCACTAAAAATCTGGAGAAGATCCAGAAGTCCAACAGAGAAAAGAAGAGTAAAAACAGAAGCCCAAAGAGCCAAGGAAAAAGCCCCAGAAATAACAAAGCCCAATTCCCTAGTTTGGCCGCTGATCCGCGGCCAAACCCTACCTGGCGCCGCGGATCCGCGGCCATACAAGGCCCATATCGGTGGAAAATCTCTAGGTCGGTGCGACGGTTCGTATGTTGGGATTTTACGTGGGCAAATCTGTAATTTTGCATGTGCGAGAGTCTGTAGCCCTAGGTTTTCTATTTTCCTATAAATTGTAATCTTAGATCTAAAAATTGTATGCCTCTTTTCAATAAATAAAATTCAGAATTTCTGGAAGTGACATTCAGATCTATTCTGTCTTCTACTTGGAGGGAGCCATCAAATCTGTAGGTAATTTATTTCCTTGCTTTTATTTTCTAGTATAATTTATCATCCCCTAATGAGCGAGTAGTCTCCTCGCTTGTTAGGGTTAGCCTTAGCGAAAGGGTTGAGAGATGAGATCTCTCACCCCTTTCAATGCCATCTTCACTTTAGAGTTAGAACTCCATGCATACGCACACATCCGCACCCTACGGCACCCTATCCCTCGAGGTAACGGTGAACCGTAGTATAAAAGGCCGGTTGCGCGCGTTTTCCATGGGGGTTAGGATAATTATCAACAAAGGAAGGATACAAATCTAGAGGAAGAAACATCTTCCCAAAAGATTCGTATCCACTTTATTGATAATTAACGTAACATCTAATAGATCTAAAAAAGAAGGCATTGAAAGCGGTGAAGGAAACATTAATCTCCAAAACTTCCCCTAAGCCTAACCCTAGCAAGACTCTTAATTAGATTAATTAGATCTAGTTTTTATAGATTTTTATAAACCAATCAAAACGACAAATAGAATCAACTCGTTAAAACACACTAAAGGAATTTACCCGTCTCTGTGGATCGACCCGCACTCACCGGCTAGCTGCGAAGCGACGCCGTTTTCTGATTGCGGTATTAATATTTTTGATCGTAAAATCTCTACTAATCAGTAGGCGAAGGCGATGGGGCTCTTGGCTATGGGTGGCAGTGGTGATGGCCGGTGACGGAGCAGGCGCTCGACGACAGTGGAGGTTGTGGGTTGCACGGTGCAGGGATTCGTCGTCAGGGATGAGAGGCGAGGTGAAGAGGCCGACAACGTGGGTTAGGAGGTGGGGTAGCGACGACGGCGAGGAGGCAAGGCGATGGGTGCGAGCGTGAGTCGCGAGCGTCAGGCGATAGCGATGGTGGTTTTGGTTCTGGGGGGTCTCGGGTTGGAGAAGGTGGGGGCGAGGGGAGCTCGAGGGAGGCGATGGAGGGGCAACCAACGGCGGTTGGTGATGGCGAGATGTGCTCGGGGGAGGGGCTCGAGCTCGGGGAAGGAGGAGAGGGAAAACGAGCGGGAGACGAGAGAGATCGAGAGGGGAGAGAGAGAGTGAGCATGATGAGAGTGAGAGAGAGTAAACGTGTGTGGGGGAGAGAGATAATCAGAGAGAGAGATATTTTTGATTCTCATTAATTAGGAAAAATAAGATGTTAATGAGGAAAATTATTAGGATTTAGAGTAATTAATAGGACATAACGAGAAGATTGATTTTTTTTATTAATGAGGATATAATAAGGAATAAATGAGGGTAATGGGGAAATCAATTGGGGTTTAAAGGGAGTAATTTTTGAATTTTAAAGGGTTGAAAGGAGCTGTTGGGGAAAAGAGAGTGGAGGGTTTAAGCTAATTGGCTTGGGCTAGAGATTGGTTTTGGGTTAGAATAGTTGTTACGATTTAAATTGTTTAGGGAATTAATGTTAGAATAAAGAAATGGAATTAGGGTCTTGGAGAAATATATAAAATATAAAATAGGAAAAATATAGAATTAGAAGAAACAATAGGAAAATAGAGGGAATAAATTGTAAGGAAAATAATTAGGATTTTTATACAAGAAATTATTGAACAAAAATATTTATTCGAATACGGAAAATAATTATATAGGAACTGGGTATTGCATCATATCCTCTTTAGAGAAAATTTCGTTCTCGAAATTAAAATAACAATAAGCTTTAAAAATTATGCGAAAGCAATTAGAAAAATCAAACATTTACATGTAAGCAAATAGAGCATTTAGAGGGAATAATCCCTTTCAAGTTCCAAAAATAATAAATAGTAATAGTAATAGACTACATATACCGAATTATGATGAAGAACAAAGTAACAATAGTGATCAATAGCGAAGGATTGACATATAGGTCTTGAAGACTAAAGACACGTCACTAGCGTTACAAATCAGGCAATTACAAAAGATTGAGGGTACTCATATGGTGAACCATAAAGAAAAAAATATATAAAGGGAAAAATAAGCGAGCTAGTAAACAAGCTAGTTAACAACAATTAGCGTATAAGCCTGGACTGAACTATATGTGCCAATGTATGGAGAAATAAAATACAAGAATGTGGAGATAATAGTAATATAGATACATGTAAATAAACACGAATTAGCATGCTTAATAACAAAAAGTTATTTCGGCAATACTAAATCAATTGAAATACATTTATAGACGACCAACACAACACGAACATGGTGGAAATTGTTAGCATAAAATAAAAATGAAAGAAGGAGGATACTATGTAGAAAAATCAAGATGAATCTAATTTTAAGGAAAGATAAACTGTTAATAATATATATTTTGAGAGTTAAACAAAAGGACACCTACAAGTGAAATGAATATATGAATGATAATATCATATTAAACAATAAAACGTTAAAGGAATTATAGAATAGAAAATAAATCGAAGTGATATCCGGTAATTGAAGCAGATAAAATCAAAACAAAAGGCATGAAGAGTATGATTACATAACAAAACAACGATAGTGTGAAAATCATTGGTAGGAAAAATCCTCTAGAAAATAAAATATACAGTGTATGTTAGAACTATTGGAATTTAAAAATAGTAGAGTATTTAAATCAAGCAAGTAAATATGAGTAGCTAATAATACGCAAATTAGAAAAAAAACTAAATACATAAATAGAGAGAAACTAAATTTGGAATCACAAATGTCACTGGATATAGTTACAGCAATAGAAAATAATACTAGTAAGATATAGTAAACTAGCCAGAGTATAGATTGTGATAAGACGTGGCCTAATCGAAAAATGGAATCAGGAATGCGTGCTAACCACAGTGTCAGCTAAGCTGGGGGTCAAGTGACTACAAGGTTCAAGAATGGGATAAAGGTAATATCTTGCAAGAAGGGAATGAAATTTGTAAGAAGGATCAGTTAATGCATCAAATGGATTTTAAAGGTACAATACTTTAGGAAAATTTGATCGAACCGAAACTTTATTATTCAGAATTTTTTTTAACAAAGTACACTTAAAAGATAAAAGTAGCCCTAAACTATACATTGCTTTTATTGGTCAGATGAAAAGAAATGAAGTCGCGTCATTCGCGATTGTGGAAGTTCAACAAGTGACGATAAGCTCTCGCGCTAAGATAGGGGCGTCCGTTCCCATAGTGCCTTGCCTGGATATCTGCTTGAGGTTCTTCAGCTTTGAGTTCCTCTTCACTTGAGATTTCATCATCCGATTTCTCCTCGGCTGGAGCTTCGTCTTCATATTCCTCCCCTATATGGTTTTCTTCTCTTGGCTCTTCCTCTTCGGCGGGAGTTTCCTCATCGGAATTCTTCTCCATATGCTCTGTCTCTTCCGGGTCCTCTTCTAGATCCTCTTCCATAGGGTCATCCTTAGGATTCTCCTCTTCAGGATCCTCATCTGGATTCTCCTCTAGTACATTTTCCTATGGATCCACTTCTATCGGGTCTCCTTCGGGATCCTCCTCTTCAGGGTCTTCTTCTGGATCCCCTTCCACTGCATTTTCCTATAGATATTTTTCTATTGGGTCTTCTTCGGGATCCTCTTCTTCAGGGTCTTCTTCTGAATCCTCCTTTCATTGTCTGAATCATTAATCATATTGATCTCTGGAACTGCGACATCGACTCCCTCGTCCTCGGGTTCACTTTCGTCGAAAATGACCTGTGGGCCATCGACCTCGTTATCTGAACTTACTAATATACAGTCGAAAGAAACGCATGACCGAGTGTTCTCATCGATAAGCGGTGCCGCCTCATGGTTGACCATGGCCTGAAAAGTAAGGGTCATGATCAGATAGTGGAACACGAAAGAAAATAACAACTCTTGATTCAGGACACGAGGTAAATATAAGGTAGATAAGATTCAAAACATGAACTTGAATGGTGATGTACAAGTAGCATATGAAAGTGAAAGCAAAGAAACAAGGTATGATTCAAGGGACCCCTAAATTGAATTGCAATCTTATTCTAAACCCGGCGCTCTGATACCAACAAAACCATGCAACGCCCCGCTTCCTAAAATACGGAATACAAGGGTGACAAGGCCAGCTATGCTCCTACGATCAAGGAAAAATCCTGCCGTAGTCACATTTCGGCTTCTAGCATTATATGATAATCAGTAAAATACAATACGGGTAAAGAGAATGCAGTCACTAAAACTATCGGATATAAAGAAATCTGAGCTCAATGAAAGTAAACAAGATGGCAACTAACCAGGAATATCAATGGAGAAATGTAACTGGTTCACTGGTCTGGATCTTCACGGTATTCTCGAGATTAGACGAATCCACCTCTATCACTGAGCATGCATACTCAAGTCGTCAGGACGACACAATAGCAATATTATAATAGTATTAATGAGGCAAGAAAAATAAAAGTAATAATGATGGAGATAATAAATGCAGGCAATCGATATGTCAATAAACAAATGCAATGTATGATCTGTGTCCCTATTGGTCTCTAAGTCACTTTGAAATCGAGTTGTGGAAAGAGATGATCATGTTTAACGAGGGTCCCGTATGTACCCGAGACTATGGCCCATGATGCCCGGGACATAACCCTGTCAGCCGGACCGCTAGGTCCAACCTAATATATAAGAGTCGCTGTTCGAATGATCATCCATTAAAATCACTGACCTCGCTAAATACAATTTCCTTTCCACTTCGATTTCCCCATTTTCCCAGGTTTCACTATTTATGAGTATGGGCTAGTTGTGTATAAGTACGCACCAATAACACGGTTTTATTCACTGTTCACTGTATTGTCACTATCACGAACCATTCACTTTTCACTGGCATACTTGACACAACCAAACCGATACTATTCACGTTCGATAATGCATTGTACACTGAAATTTAATAATGACGCACACTATCGCTAAAGGTATTACGGTCGGGTATAATATGTGCATTCATGCCCCTAAACAAATCATGTGCAATACAAGTTATTATGCGTCTTATGAATTTATAAAAATCGCATTAAATTATACATTCAGAATTAAATAAAATGATACAAAAGTGGTAATAAGTAAACTCAATTGGAAGTTCAACGAAATTGGTTTCAAGTTAATCGGGTTTCGAGTTCTCAAATTACAGTCGTTTCATTTTAAGTGTTCGTTGCTGGAAATTCAGTTCCTGAACTGAAAGTCCATTTCGTAACACAGTTTTCACCCTGTTGGGATTAAAATTAGGCGACGCTATAGTTGAACAATATTTATATTTATCAGTTAGGTTTCTAACTCACCAGAAAGATCAATAATATCCATAGTGTACATGATGTTATGCATCATATAGTATTGGGGTATACATTCTGTCCCTGCTTGGGACCGCCATATGTACTGATAGTTTAAAATGTGATTAAAATAGTAAACGGTGGTAAAAATGAATGAAATCACTTCCAATAGTTATCTAACAGATTTATATTTGCTTCGGTATAGGGTTACACATAATACCATTTTCACACAGAAACGTGGAAGCATTTCAATTCGAGTATCGACAGCCAGTGCTGCTCTGGACTGCAGTCCAGAGCCTCAATTCTTCCCAATTTTTCATTATCATGACCCATTAAAATTTAATGGAAAGAATATATTACAGTAGGTTATAAAGTTAGCTTCGATATGAGTCCTAAAACGCCACAATATGATCTATACATAATTTATTATAAATTTTACAGTTCAACATGTATGAAAGATTTCAGATTTTACGACGGAAATCGGGATACCATCTTACATGAGCAAACGATATTGTTTTGCAACCAAAATCTAATAGCATATTCGTTAACCATACATGGGTTTATTAACCCAAGTTCCTCTATTTTAAAAATAGGATTTAGTCTAGGATATGTTCGAAACTGGCTTAAGTAAATGGTTATCAATGAAAAGTCGATTTCCTACTTAACGAGCATGAGATTTGAACCATATGAATTATGAGTGTTTTCAAACACGGGGCCTCCACTATATGGATTAAATCGCTAAGAGCAATGACGCGTGCTCATAGTAGTAAATGATTTGATTACGGTATTGGATTCAAGCATAAAATCATAATAGACTACTTAACTAATATATTGTATAGCATGTAAAAGCAAGCGGAATTCATTTGCCTGGGACGGCCGACAGTCACGAAGACGATGATGGCGGCGACCCACAACAACGGTACGCACAAGGTTACACATGGCTAGGATTTGGGCTTGGCCTCGGTGAAGAAGACGGAGCTTGGTGGCGTAGTGAGGTGGTGAAGCGACGGGCGACCGGAGTTGGTGGTCAAGGCAGCGACGATGTGGATGCGGTCGGCGACCTGAAGTTCCGGCAATGGCTGGAAGCGTCGAGAGCTCAGGTGGCGGCTGGGTGTTGTGGCTGCGGCTGCGATGAGAGGGTGTCGATGGTTTTCAGGGGCTCGTCAGAGGAGGGTTGCAGCCGGTGACTTGGAGGAAGCGATGGCTGCGGGTTGCTGGGCGAGGCGGTTGCGGTCGGAGGTGTCCCTGGAGTCGGGCGGTGAAGCAGGTCACGATGGCTGGTAGTCTTGATGGCGTGGGGACTTGGGCGCGGCTTGAGGGCCGGAGAGAGAAGAGGTAGGGGTGAGGCGCTCATGGAGCTGGTGGTTATAGTGTTGAAGGCCGGCGGGGAGTTGGTTGGCCGGAGCAGGCGAAGGCGATGGGGCTCTCGGCTATGGGTGGCAGTGGTGATGGCCGGCAATGGAGCAGGAGATCGGTGACAGTGGAGGTTGTGGGTTGCACGGTGCAGGGATTCATCGTCGGGGATGAGAGGCGAGTTGAGGAGGCCGGCGTCGTGGATTAGGAGGTGGGGTAGCGATGACGGTGAGGAGGCAAAGCGATTGGTGCGGGCGTGAGTCGCGAGCATCGGGTGATGGCGATGGTGGTTTTGGTTCTGGGGGAGGCTCTGGTTGGAGAAGATGGGGCGAGGGGAGCTCGGGGGAGGCGATGGAGGGGCAACCGACGGCGGTTGGTGATGGCGAGGTATGCTCGGGGGAGGGGTTCGAGCTCGGGGAAGGAGGAGAGGGAAAACGAGCGGGAGAAGAGAGAGATCGAGAGGGGGGAGAGAGAGCGAGAGCGAGCGTGATGAGAGAGAGAGAGAGAGTAAACGTGTGACGGAGAGATAATCAGAGAGAGAGAGAGATATTTTTTATTCTCATTAATTAGGAAAAATAAGGTGTTAATGAGGAAAATTATTAGGATTTAGAGTAATTAATAGGACATAATGAGGAGATAGATTTTTTTATTAATGAGGATATAATAAGGAATAAATGAGGGTAATGGGGAAATCAATTGGGGTTTAAAGGGTGTAATTTTGAATTTGAAAGGGTTGAAAGGAGCTGTTGGGGAAAAGAGAGTGGAGGGTTTGAGTAATGGGCTTGGGCCTAGAGATTGGGTTTGGGTTAGTATAGTTGTTACGATTTAAATTATTTAGGGAATTAATGTTAGAATAAAGAAATAAAATTAGGGACTTGGAAAAATATATAAAATATAAAATAGGAAAAATATAGAATTGTAAGAAACAATAGGAAAATAGAGGGAATAAATTGTAAGGAAAATAATTAGGATTTTTATACAAGAAATTATTGAACAAAAATATTTATTCGAATACGGAAAATAATTATAAAGGAACTGGGTATTACAATGGATGTGTTCAAGAACATCTCAGGTTTACTGCCAAAACGAGATGTAGTGTTCGTGATTGCTCTTATTCCTATAGCAACGCCAATTTCGAAGGCGTATTATCCGATGGCATCGGTTGAAATAGAAGAGGTAAAGAGACAAGTTTTTGAATTACTAAAGAAGGGTTGGATTCACAGCAATGGTTCACCGTAGTAAGACCTAGTTCTTTAGTCAAGAAGAAAGATGGCACGCGGAAGATGTGCATTGACTATCGAGATTTAAATCGAGTGACTATTGAGAATAAGTACCCAATCTCTCGCATCGACGAACTATTCGATCAACCCAGTAGTGTGAGAGTATTCTCGAAGTTGGATTTATGATCAAGGTATCATCAAGTTCGGGTGAAAGAAGAAGAAATTTGCAAGACAACATTCCAAACTCGATATAGGCATTACGAGTATTTAGTGATGCGCCATTTGGAGTTACTAACGCACCGGCGATATTTATGGACTTGATGAACCGGATTTTTTCACCATTTTTAGATCAGTTCCTGGTGGTATTCATTGATGATATTTTGGTCTATCCGAGGAGCAAAGAAGAGTATGAAGAACACTTAAGGATCGCATTGCAGACGTTTAGTTAAGAAAAGTTATTGGCTCGAAGAAGTGAAATTCTTAGGTCATGTGGTATCCGGAGATGGAATTGCAGTTGACCTCGAAAAGATTGCAGCTATTCATGATTGGCCGATTCCAAAGAGCGTGGGGGAGATCAAAAGTTTCTTTGAGATTGCTGGATATTAAAGAAGGTTTGTGGAGAACTTTGCTCGAATAGCAGAACCATTGACCAAGCTAACACGAAAGGAGATATCGTTTTTATGGACTGAAAAGTGTGCGTCAGCTTTTGAAGCGCTGAATTAGAGATTGACCACCACTCCTATTCTGACAGTGCCAGATGGTTCCGGAGGACTAGTTATTCATAGCGACACATCTGGGAAAGGCTTGGGATGTGTTCTGATGCAGTATGGGAAGGTCATAGCCCATGCATCGAGATAATTGAAGACCCGTGAGAAGAACTACCCAACTCATGACTTAGAGCTAGCAGCAGTGATCTTCATGCTAAAAATTTGGAGACACTACTTATTCGGCGAAAGAGTTGAATTATTTACGGATCACAAGAGCCTAAAATACGTGTTCACACAGAAAGAGCTCAACAGGAGGCAGCATAGATGGTTAGAGTTGATGGTTGATAATGATCTTGACCTAAAGAATTGTAACGACTCTGAATTTACGTACAGAATTTTCCAGTTTAATGTACAGAAATGAGTTATACATCATGAGATTGAGTTATAAGTAAAAAAATTTAAATAACAGCAAGAATCAACTTGTAGCTTACTGGTAAAGCCTTGCACTACTGTGACGTAGCCCGTGTGTTCGAATCCCATCAGACACATTATTTTTTCTGATTTTTTTCTTTTGAACTTTTTTGAAGCCCAAAAGTTTACACGTTCAATGCATATAAAATGAAAAGTCAGAAAAATTAAACATATGCAAAAGGGTTTAAACACTGAATTGTACACGGGCACAAATCCAGAGCCCCAAAGCCCTAAATCGACCGACCAAATCCCATAAAAAACCGGTACCGACGGTCGATCTTGGCCCAAAACCGTCCGTGCTTTGCACACTTGACTCTTCCCCTACCCCTAACTCTCCTGCACTGTTTGATTTCCCTGCAATCAAACAAAAACCTCTCATTTCACCATTTATCATCTTTTGATGCATTTTAATTCACCATTTTAATTCCAAAACCCTAATTCTACACTATAAATACTACCCTACATTTTGGCTCAAAATCATTCTGAAATTTCAAGCCAAATTTCTCAAAAATTTCCTAAGTACAAGTGGAGTAAAGAGGAGTTACCAAGCGGCCAACTTCCGGCGAAGAATCGAAACTATTCCGGAGCTTCCGCGATACCGCGAAGATTAACTCTCTTTCTCCTACCTCTTATTAACTTAATCAACTAGTAAGTCCCTTCCAATCTTTATTTCTCTTATTTAAAAATTCATTTTAAAATGTATATTGGTAAGTGGAGTTAATACCGATATCTATTTTCTAAATCCTAAAATCTCCCTTTTTCTTACATATTGTTCATCCAAATTCTTACACAATACTTGTAATCTTAATACCAATGTTTAGAATAAATTTGAACCAATAATATCATATAAAATAAATTTAATTTAACCTTTTCATTTAAATACCACGAACTTTAAATATCACCTCTTTTAGTTTTTATTACCAACATACCTTTAGGAAAACTTCACGAGCTAACAACCCACCTCTCACATACACACTTGGTTTCATAGCACGATACTTTTTGAATATATTTTTCATTGCGAAGAAATTATTACAAGAAAATACCATTTACTTTAAAAACCGGATTTCTTTTAAATTGTATTTTAAATCCTTTGCGGTTATGCCTCTACAACTCTCTTTAGGGGACCCACTATTGGATGGTGTAGATTATCATACATTCTCGGGCTAGTAGAGCGAGATGCAGACCTCCTCACGGAGCATTCGGTCTCGAAAGGTTTTAAATACGGTTTTTAAGAAAAACGGATTTTTCTAATTAAATAAAATTAATTTTTAATGATTCTATAAAATTACAAAATCCATATATTTTCAAAATATAACAAACTTACATTTTTAAAATGAAAGAATTACAAGTTTTACTAAAATACTATCAAGATACCAACAAAAGTCAAGTTTTACAATAAAATACCATGAACTTTCCAAGCTAAGCAATTTATCCCTAAAATACCTCAAATCCTTAAAATTCATATCCATGAAAACCCTAAATAATATAAATAAATACTCGAGGTTTATTTTGAATTTTTATTAAAAATATTTTTCATAAAACCCCATCAAGTTATATAAAACAATATTTAAGGACTTTAGTAAATATAGGTTTAAGCGGGATCAATTCTCTTGATCCCCAGGGAGACGGAGAAACTGAGTGCTTTTCTATTTAAGGTAGAAAACTTAACGGGGTTATCAATAGTAATTGTCTTGGAAAAATATACAAATCCTGTCGTCCATGTACAGCAGTTACCGATGACTCCCGAATCTAATTCAAGATCTAAATTAGTTCCAAGTGTCTGACTCAAGTCTGAGTCTAACTCAAACCTGAATCCAAAACTCAAATCAGAGTCCATTTCAAACATGAATCCAAAGTCTAACATGAATACTTAAACTTGAACCTGAATACTTGAATTCAAACATCAATACCAAACATTAATACTTGACTTGATTTGACCGAACCATAGTTATAACTGGACATGACTTCTTGAATACATGATTACATCCTGAACCTGACTACTTGAATAAATTGTATCCATGGTCTCGGCAAGACTTGTAAATATAACTCTATACAATACATTACGCAGGGATAACGGGATAGATTGGTACGGAATGTATTAAAGTGGCACGAGATGGTCACTTAAAAGACACCTACATGAACTCTCGTGCTGTTGTCCCATAGGTTTTGATGGGGCCTTGTACTATATGTTATCATAGTCCACGGGGTAAGATGGACTCCTCTTTTATACACAAATACCTTCTGTAACAAGTTACAAACAACTACATTAGAATAAAAAACATATACCTGTACAACTTACCAGTTTTATTTCACATTACTTGTTATATTCCATTTCTCCTTTTAGGACTTACAGAGCGCTAGTTCGCTGACAGCATTCCTGTCTATTTCTTTCTTTGGAATGTTCGTCAGGAGGACCGGACTCTCAGGAGATCGAGCCTAGCCAGGAGGACTTGGAGCAGCTCACCACTCAGCCGGACTACTAGCTCATCTTGTACTTACTTTTATTTTGTATGCCACTGTTTAGGCACTGCTTATTTCATTGTATCTTTCCTTTCAAAAACAGTTGTTTGTAAAGATGAATATAAATAAAGGTTGCTGTTTATTTTATATCACTTGTCATTCTTATACATTATATATATATATATATATATATATATATATTTCTTAATTACGTTTAACGTATTTATTTTTTAGTAAATACGTTGCGGCCCCCCACGTCACCGATTTCGTACACTGGGAAGCGGGGCGTGACAGATTTTGTTGGTGGCCCATATAAGTCAATTCTGCATGAAGTCTTAAGCAATATATCATAAGAATAATAAGAATCAGCAACTATACATTCCTTACATTTCAAATTCCTTGAATCTATTCTAACCATTCTTTTCCTATCAAGGTCATGGATTCTCCCAACAACACAAGCACGAACGTCAATGGAAACACTCCACCGCCTACTTTACCACCACCACCTACCGTTGCAACTCTTATCAAACGAGCAAACAGTACTTCTTGAGGCTATAAGAGCCTCTTGGAGGGTCAGTAGCAGCAGACTGCTATCCTCATGCACCGTCCAGAAGCTGAGACACCCGGAGTCAAGCAATTCTGGGCATTGCACCCAAAACATTTCTCAAGAAAAGAGAGCTCACTGGAGGCGGAAGAATAGGCTCAGTCAATAGAAGATGATCTGGCAGCAGCACAAGTGCCAGAAATTGCTTGGGTGAGAGTTGCGAAGGTGCAACTAACAGACAACGCCACATTCTGGTGGAAGGCTGAAAAAAGCCGTCTCACCCAACCTATCGAATGGAAGACGTTTCGCGATATGTTCGATGCGAAATACTACCCTGAGACTGCCCGTTTTGACATGGAGCGGCAGTTCATCCACTTACAATAAGGCTCGATGTGGAGCAAGTCCGTGGATGAATACGATACTGAGTTTACCATGCTTAGCAGGTAAGATATTGTCTTAAATTCAAATTCCTGATATCACTTATTACACTGCTAACACAAGGTCGTAACAGGTCTACTGCACACCTAATTCCTACTGCTGAGAACCAGGCACGATGATTTCAACAAGGGCTGGACCCGGAAATCCAAGCTGCACTCGCTACAGGGGATTTTCCAACCCATGATCTTGCTTTGAAGGCTGTCAGACGCTATGAGATAGTTGTGAAGAAGAAGGGCAGACCGCAGACTGCCGGTGTGAAACGCCCTGCTACACAGATGACAGAAGGAGCCTCTTCCAGGCCAAATTTTGCACCCAGAAGACCGGGAGGATCATTTAACCGGCCCAGTCCATACTTTTGTTTCTACTGCTAGAGAAATGAACACCTGGCGAAAGATTGCAGGCATGCAAATGGCATGTGTTTGGTTTGTGGCGCATCCACTCATTCCATAGGAGCATGTTCATATCGACTCAACCCAGCTCCAACACCTAGACCCGCAATCACAGTTCTGCAGCGGCCAGCTATTCAAGCACTTGCACCTCATCTAGCTCTCCCTGCCCTACCTCTACGTGGACCTCCTGCACGGCCTCCTCGTCAATTTCATCACAGAGAAATGTGCCTCAAGGGCAGAGAAACGCGCCCCAGGGACAGAGGAATGTGCCTCCAGCAAGGAGGAATTGTAACAGCCGAGTTCATTTATACCAATTTCAGTTCTCGTATTTCTTTAATTGTGGTATTTTCCTGATTTATCGTGTTTTGGGTGCGAATAGTATATTTTACATTTTACATTGCATTCGACTCGACCCGCTAGTTTGAACCTGTTTGATTCATATCTATGAATTACTTTGACTTGTTACATAGACAGGTGCATTTCATATTTAGTGCATACTGGCATTTTATCTTGCATTGCATCTTTTATCATATAACATTTTAAGTCACATAATATATTTTAAAATTACATAACATGGCCTGCATGATACCCATAACCCCGTGGTAGCGTCTGCGCATCTTGTTCTCGTCCCGTTCAGTAAAACGGACGTGTTTGGATGGTTACGCGCACGTACGTGCATCCGTTCTTGGGGGTATGCATTTTCGTTATCTGAGCATTCGTTTTGAATTTTGGACGTCGCATATATTTTTCATATTTTAAATCTGAATTTTTGGACCCGACCCGGACGTGTTTTGGAGTAAGTTTATATTTGCCAAAATCTCAAAACGGACTAATATTATATTCCTTAATTTCTTATAACTATTAATATACGTTTTTAACTAAAATATATTTTTATATTTTATTATTTTAAATCTCAACAGAAACAGAAACTATCTGTTTCCTTTTATAATATTAATCTTAATATGTAAGCATGCACGTTCTCTCTTTCTCTCTTCTCATCGTGGTCTCAACAGTCTCTCTCTCTCTTTCTTTCTCTCTTTCTCTCTCTTCCCTTCTCTCTCTTTCTTTCTCCCCACAAACAAACAAATTCATATCTCCTCACTATTCACTCCCCCCCTCTCTCTCCTCTCGATCTTCTCTCTCCTCTCGATCTCCTCTCTCTCTCCTCTCTCTCTCAGATTATCTCTCTCTCCTTATATATATATGCTAATCTTTCTTCCTCTCTCTCATTCTTCAACTGCGAAACCTAACCGCCTGCCTCGCACGTCGCCGCCTGCCTCGCGCGTCGCCGCCGACCTCTTGCCTCCACCCTCGTCCATCCCTTCACCTCCATCTCATCTCCCTCTCCTCTTCTTTCCCTCTACCCAAACACAAAGCCGAGACCCCCTAACCCAACACCGTCACCTTCATCCTTGTCGTCATCTTGAAACTGAAACCTATCGCTTCAGCCATCAACCCAGCAACACCGATCCTATCACCTCACCATCACTAATCCCCCTCTAACCCGAGCTCTCACCCTCCAGAATCACCACAAGCCTCTCTCCCCGGGAACCTATCTCCATCTCATTCAATTGACCGAACACTAACCTGAACCATAGCCGACAACACTGCACCCAGATCCCCACCAAGCAGAAACTTACCGCCGTCGTCACCTGCACCCAAACGCAGCGACTTGATCTTAACCGAGACCCCATACACAAGCACAACCGAGCCCGAGTTCAAGCCAACACCGTTGCTACCTAAGTAAAGTTCAGGTCGAGCTGTGTTCTTTAGATGATGATTGCCGATCACCTTCGCCGGAGTCGTGACGTCGCTGCCGCTCCAGACGACCCAGAGGACATGCCTGACCTGCGTGATCACCATCGTGCATTACTTGGACCCGTTCTGTGTGTCGTGCATGCATTGCGACATTTCGCCGACGTCGGGCGAACCATACATATCCGTTTCGCATTCCGATCAGGCAAGTTAATCTTCCTACATGCTATTTAAATTATTATATACTTATTTAAAAACATATTATACTGGTTGTTTAAATCTAGTGTCCCATATTTCATTTTAACGTTTCGATATTCCATTTATATCATTTTAGATCTAGATCATGAAAATAATCTTGTTACATAGTAGATTACATTAAACTGCATCCATACCAATATTTATTTCACATAGTGCTTATTTGTACATCCTATAGTACCATTTTATAGTTTGTAACTTTTCGAATACCCGTTTGCATCCATTTCATTTAGAATATATATAATTGCATCCATAGATCACTTGAATATATAACACTGTAATATTGACACCCCATGTTTAATAAATTGCATCCTATTTAGTATTGGAACTATAAACGTAACCATAATCGATAACTGTGCATCCATATGTTTGAATTTTACCTATTTGCATACCACATCACACTATTCCATTTTATTGTTACATTGGTATCCCATACTTGTTTTTGTGTACCCATGCTTATTATAGTTTGATTATGAGCACCCACGTGACATTTGTGCACCCCTGACATGACTTGATACACTACTACTTGACACGACTTGATACCGTGCACTTCTTGACATGATTGGATCTATATACACTACCTGACATGACCTGATGTACCACTGGTTGACCTGTTACCTGATCTTGTTACTAATGCCAACAACCTTGACCCGTGTCCCTACGGACATTTCCTGTTGTCTTTTCAGACAAACCTATACCTGCTTGATCCTGTGTTGGCATTAGCTCCAGATTTATCAATACCTGACTTGAACACATAACTTGGGGGTATGGGGAAATCAATGATGAAACCTGACTTATAACTCGACAGTTCGATACCTTTACTGATCAGTCTTACGGGTTAGGCCAGCCCCGGGGTGATGCTGCTGACATCACTCATCGTTACATACTACCTTTTACTGCCTAGCGGTACGTCTCGGATTCAGCCCGAGAATCTTGACCGTGGTCCCGGGCACGCACGGGATACTATTGAGTTATATCGATGATTCATCAAATTGATTTCAAAGACTTGAGAGTAGTTAACCCAGTAGACCAGTTTAGATTACTCACTGCACATTACCTGTGCCTTACCCTTCACTGTCACTATTTATATTACTGTTATACCTGTTTTACCGTTCATACTCGTACCTGCATGCCTTGCTACCCCTTGATTATATATTTCTTGATGTTATGACGCACCGACGTCTGGGTTTTGCATGGCCCAGATCCTCTCCTTTTGTCGCAGGCTGATCAGGAGTACTTCCGCCTTTAGGCCGAGCAGTGAGGATCCCGTTGGTATCCAGTTTTACTTTCCAGGTGTTTTGTTTATTGGATCTATTGCTTCCGCATATTATTTTATTCTTGACTCGTTTATTTTGGCCTATGGACATGTGTTAGATAGTTTTTTATTGTTCTTGATATCTCTACAGCCGTAATGTGACTGGAGAGATATTTCCTATCCACAGGTAGCATGGTTGGCTCTGTCACGTGCCGATCTTAGCACACTTTGGGAAGCGGGGCGTGACAGGAATGTACCCAGACGTCAAGCTTGAATTACCGGATCCATGGTTGTAACTGGAGAATCATAGATGTAACTGGAGAATCATGTAAATGAAAGTATATCCATGGTTTTATTCAGTCAATATAGATTGAATATATGGATTCATGTTGAATTGTAGAATTGTAGATTGTACTTGAATCATATTCAAGTCAGATTATTATAATGAGACTCAGTCTGAGTCAGAACAATTAGAAAAGAAATTGAAGTCCTGAATTAGGTTTTGATGTTATCGATAACCGCTGCACATGGGCGGCAGGATTTGTGTCTTTTTCAAAGACGATTACCGCGTTGATAACACTGTTTGTTAAGTTGTCTATCTTAAATAGGCAAGCACCCATATCTCCGGCTCTCTGAGGCTCAAGAGGCTAGTCCCGCTTAAATTTATATTTACTAAGGTCCTTAGTGTAATTTATAGAACTTGAGAGGGTTTTATGTAAGAATAATTTTGTATAGTTTTCAAAATTCACCTCAAGTATCTTATTATCGTCTTTAGAGTTTTCATAGATGTAGATTTTATATGTATGACATTTCTAGTGAAAATAACCTAATTTCATAATATAGGGTATTTAATTGTAATATTAAACTTGTATGGAATTCATGGTATTTTAATGTAAAGTGATTCTTTTGATTTAGGAAGGTTGGAATATTTATATCATATCAAAAATAGGTATTTTGATAATACATATATATATATATATATTTTATATAAAATAATTTTAATTTATTATTTTCTAGAATTCTCATTTTCTTAAGATATTCGTATTTTAAATCTCTCGAGACCGAATGCTCCTTGCGGAGGTCTGCATCTCGCACTACTAAGCCCAGAGATGTACGATAATCTATACTATCCCAGATGGGTTCCCCAAAATGGGTTGTAGCGGCGCTTTGCAAAGATTTGTAAAAAATATGTAATCTTATAGAAAACGGTTTTTATAAGTTAAGGGTAGTTTTGTGTAAAACAATATTTCCCGAATCTATATTTCTCAAAAGGTATTGTGCTATATTGCATATGAGTGTTGTGAAGAGATAGGTTATTATCTCGTGATCTAACTAAAGGTATAGCAAGATTAATGATGTTTAAAGTCGAAACTATACTACATGGTATTTTACTGAAAAAAGCAGTAAAAGTTACAAAATGAAATATTTTGCTATGAAACTTGTTCAACATATTTTATTAATGATTAATAGTCAAAATGTAAGAGTTTAATATGGTTGTGTTAAGGAAAATTGAACTTTATAAAGAAAACCGAATCGGAAGTCGGATTTAACTCCACTTCCGTCGGGTTTTAGAAATACGTGTTTCAAGAATAGAAAAGAGGAGAGGGAGGAGGGACTTACAGGCTAACAAGAAAGAGGGAGGATAGAGGTAGAGAGGGGAATCGCCGGTGCGTCGTTTCGTCACCGGAAACTCCTCGTATCGCCGTCGGAAGTTCGCCGGAGTTTCGCCCTTTGCTAACTCCACTTGTACACAAAATTTCTATAGAGTTTTCTTGAGAGTTTGGACAAAATTGTGAGTGAGGGGTGTGTGCTTTGGGATGGTATTTATAGGGTAAAACTAAGGTTAGGGTAGGTGAAAAGTTATATTAAAAATGTATTAAAATTTGTATTAAAAATATTTTATTGGGTTTTAAAGAGTTCTGTTCATGTGCAGGAAATTTAAAGTATACAGGAGTTTCCAGAAGAAAAAGAGGCACAAGTTTCTTGAAGGGTCAATTCGGACAGCAGCAGACTGCTCTTTTAATGAACCGTCCCGAGGCAGAAGCACCTGGGGTGAAGCAATTCAGGGCTTTGCACCCCAAACAGTTCTCACGAAAGGAAAGCCCACAGGAAGCTGAGGAATGTGCTCAGAGTATCGAAGATGATCTGGCAGCGGCACAAGTACCAGAGGGAGCTTGGGTCCGTGTTGCTAAACTGCAACTCACGGACAATGCACGGAATTGGTGGAAGGAGGAAGAGAGCCGTTTTGAACAACCCATCGAATGGAAGACTTTACGAGACATGTTCGACTCAAAGTACTTCCCTGAGACTGCCAGGTTCGATATGGAATAGCAGTTCATCCATCTGCAACAAGGTTCGATGTGGACCAAATCAGTATATGAGTATGACGCTGAGTTCACCATGCTCAGTCGGTAAGATTTGTCTCAATAATTCGAATTTTTCTATATATATCACATACTGCACAGCTAACACAACACTTTAACAAATTTGCGGCACACCTGATACCGACTGCTGAGATCAAGGCTAAAAGATTTCAGCAAGGGTTGGACCCGGAAATCCAAGATGCTCTAGCTACAGGGGATTTCCCAACCCATGATTTGGCTTTGAAGGCTGCCCGAAGATATGAGGCAGTAGTAAAGAGGAAGGGCAGACCTCAATCTGCCGGTTTGAAACGCCCTGCCACTCAAATGGCAGGAGGAGCCTCTTCCAGGCCATCGTTTGAACCCAGGAGAACTGAAGAACCCAATAACCAGCCAAGACCAGATTTCTGTTTCCATTGCAAGAGAGATGGACATTTGATAAAGGACCGTAGGCATGCAAAAGGCCTGTGCCTAGTTTGTGGCGCGTCCAATCACAGAATTGAAACCTGTTCATATAGATACAACTCAGCTCACACACACACAACTACCCACAGCGGCCAGCTATCCAGGCTCCTGCAACTCGTCCTGCACTCCTAGCACCACCTCCACGTGGATTTCCTGCACAGCCAAATCACCAATTCTATCAGGCACTGAGAAACATCCCTCGAGGACTGAGGAATGTGCCTTCAGTTAGGAGGAACGTGCCACGGCGACAAGCTTACACCTTAGCAGCCATAGAAGCCGAGACAGTTGACCAAGGTAACACTAGTAAGTCTCTTTCACATTTTTAAAACCCTTACACCACCTTATTATTTTTCATACACTGTCATTACTTCAGTCACTAAACTTTTCTTGAATCTGTTACACTTTCCTTTTATAAATTTCGAGGACAAAATTTTTATAAGGAGGGTAGAATGTAACCATAAACTTTCTGTACAACTTTCTGTACAATTTTTCAAAAAAATACAGAAAGGGGTTTTTTTTCCCGTGCACAAGTTTTAAATTTTTTTGCTTTTTAATAGTAAGAAAGAGCTTGTAGCTCATTGGTAGGACCTTGCACTGCTGAACCAAAGCACCAGAGTTCAAATCCCATCATCCACATTATTTTTAATATTGTTTTCTTTTAAATTTTTAGAATCCCAAGGGTCTACAGGTGCATAACTCGTAAAAACCTCACTTCACATGTAAAACAAACTGTCCCGGGGTGGTAGACAAATCGCCAAGAGACACGTGGACCCCTGACTCGGTGTGACTCGGTCGACTCGGGCCGGCGGATCGCCCGACTCGGCCCGCCGCCGGTCGAACTCGGTCAAAACCCGAGTTGGTCTTCATGAAAGTTTTGCCTTTTGGCCTCCCCATTACCGCTGTGTAGTTTAAAATTCCTACACATTAACAAAGCCATTCAAAACCCCATTAAACCATATTTTTAATACATTTTTTATTATATTTTCAATAAAACCTTTCACCTACCCTAAACCTTAGCATTACCCTATAAATATCACCCCTAAACACATCCCCCTCACTCACAATTCTGTCCAAACTCTCAAGAAAACTCTATAGAATTTTAGTGTGCATTTGAAGTTAGCGAAGGGCAAAACTCCGGCGATCTTCCGACGACGATCCTAGGAGCTCCCGGCGACGAAACGATGCATCGACGCTTCCTACGTCTTTTTGTCCCTCTTCTCTATACTACAAACTCGTAAGTCCTACCTCCCTCTTCACTATTCTTTTCTAAAAACACGTATTTCTAAAAACCGACGGAATTGGAGTTAATCCGATTTCCGATTCGGTTCTTCCAAAAAAATTCAACCTTTTCTTAAATACAATCATACCAAACCCTTACATGTTGAATATTAATTATTAACAAACATGTTGAGCAAATTTCATGGCAATATATTTTATTTTGTAACTTTTACCGCTCTTTTTCACTAAAATACCATGTAGTTTACTTTCTACTTTAAAACATCATTAAATTTGCTATACCTTTAATTAGATCACGAGGTAATGACCTACCTCCTCACAATACTCATATGCAACATAGCACAATACTTTTCGGGAACATAGAATACGGGAAAACGAAACTTTACATATAAATACCACTAACTATTAAAACCATTTTCTACAAGATTACGTATTTTTTATAAATCTTTGCAAAGCGCCGCTACAACCCATTTTGGGGAACCCGACTAGGATGGTGCGGATTATTGCACATCCCTGGATTTAGTAGTGCGAGATGCAGACCTCCGCAAGGAGCATTCGGTCTCGAGAAATTTAAAATACAAATATCTTAAGAAAATGGGATTTCTGGAAAATAATAAATTTAAATTATTTTATATAAAATATATATATATATATATATGTATTATCAAAATACCTATTTTTGATATGATATAAATATTCCAACCTTTCTAAATCAAAAGAATCACTTTACATTAAAATACCATGAATTCCATACAAGTTCAATATTACAATTAAATACCCTATATTATGAAATTAGGTTATTTTCACTAGAAATACCACAAATATAAAATCTACATCTATGACAACTCTAAAGACGATAATTAAATACTTGGGGTGTATTTTGAAAATTATACAAAAGTATTTTTATATAAAACCCCCTCAAGTTTTATAAATTACAATAAGGAGCCTAATAAAGATATGTTTAAGCGGGACCAATCTCTTGAGCCCTAGGGAGCCGGAGAAGTGGGTGCTTGCCTATTCAAGGTAGACAACTTAACAACGGTGTTATCAACACGGTAATCGTCTTTGAAAAAGACACAAATCCTGCCGCCCATGTGCAGCGGTTACCGCTAACATCAAAACCTAATTCAGGACTACAATTTCTTTTCTAATTGTTCTGACTCAGACTAAGTCTCATTATAAATAATCTGACTTGAGTATGATTCAAGTACAATCTACAATCTACAACCCAATATGAACCATGAATCCATATATGCAATATATTCAATCTATATTGACCGAACCCAACTATGGATATACTTCCATCTACATGATTCTCCAGTTACATCCATGATTCTCCAGGTATATCCATTTACTGATATCATGGTTTCAACAAGTCATCCAATTATACAATCTATATTACAAGACAATTCAAGTTGCAATACAATACAAACAATACAATACTTCGCGGGGTTTAAGGGGTAGATTGGTACGGAAGGTGTTAGAAGTGGCACGAGACTGCAAGATTTAAGATACCTAACCTATATTCCGTTGCTGTTGTACCGTGGCATAACGGTTCCTTGTACATTCCGTTTACCTTAGTCACTGGTCTACTGAGACTCCTCTCGTATATACTGGTATCTTTCTGTACCAAGCTACAAACAACAGCGTTAACCATATAATACAACTTTAAAAGCTACTTTCTCTCTCTGTCTATTCTATTTCTCCCTTATCTTTGGGACTTACCGAGCAATTGTTTGCTAACGACATTTCTTCTCCTGCTTCTTTGGAATGTTGTCAGGTGATCTGGACACCCAGAAGATCGAGCCTACTAGTGAGGACTTGGATCATCTTGCCTACGACCCAGGGCTCTAGCTTCATTGTACACATTTTTATTTCAGTAATTTTCATTTCTGTTATGCCACTGTTTAGGCATTGCTTTCTTTCATATGTATTTACATTTCCATGCATTGTACAAAAGAATGTTAATAAATAAAGTTGATGTTCAGTTATATCTACTGTTTTTATCTCTTGTGCATTTTTATTTATATTGCTTAGATACGCTTAGCGTATTTACTTCAGAGTAAATACGTAGCGGCCTCGTCGCGTTACCTTCGCCGTACACCGGGAAGTGGGGCATGACAGATTTTGTTGGTGGCCTATTTTTGATATAATATAAATATTCTAACTTTTCTAAATCAAAAGGATCACTTTACATGAAAATACCATGAAATTCCATACATGTTCAATATTACAATTAAATACCCTATATTATGAAATTAGGTTATTTTCACTAGAAATGTCACATATATAAAATCCACATTTATGACAACTCTAAAGACGATAATTAAATACTTGGGGTGTATTTTGAAAATTATACAAAAGTATTTTTACATATAACCCACTCAAGTTCTATAAATTACAATAAGGACCTTAGTAAATATAGGTTTAAGCGAGACCAGTCTCTTGAGCCTCAGAGAGCCGGAGATATGGGTGCTTGCCTATTTAAGGTAGACAACTTAACAAACGGTGTTATTAACACGACAATCGTCTTTGAAAAAGACACAAATCCTACCGCCCATGTGCAGCGGTTACCGATAACATCAAAACCTAATTCAGGACTTCAATTTCTTTTCTAATTGTTCTGACTCAGACTAAGTCTTATTATAAATAATCTGACTTGAATATGATTCAAGTACAATTTACAATACTACAATTTAATATGAATCTATGAATCCATATATTCGATATATTCAACATGTATTGACCGAACCGAACCATGGATATACTTCCATTTACATGATTCTCCAGTTACATTCATGATTCTCCAGTTACACCCATTTACTGATATCATGGTTTCGGCAAGTCATCCAATTATACAATCTATATTACAAGACATTACAAGTTGCAATACAATACAAACAATACAACTAAGACATTGCGGGGTTTAAGGGGTAGATTGGTACGGAATGTGTTAGAAGTGGCACGAGACTGCAACCATAAGACACCTAACATGTATTCCTTTGCTGTTGTACCATGGCATGAACGGTTCCTTGAGTTCCTGATACCTTAGTCTCCGGGGCCAGTGATACTCCTCTCGTATACACTGGCATCCTTCTGTACCAAGCTATAAACAACAGTGTTAACACTAAATACAATATTATAACAATATAATACAACTGTAAAAGTTACACACACTCTCTCTCTTTCTGTCTTTTCTACTTCTTCCTTATCTTTGGGACTTACCGAGCGATTGTTCGTTGACGACATTTCTTCTCTTTCTTCTTTGGAATGTTGTCAGGTGATCTGGACACTCAAGAGATCGAGCCTACTAGCAAGGACTTGGATCAGCTTACTTACGACCCGGAGCTCTAGCTTCATTGTACACATTTTATTTCAGTACTTTTCATTTCTGTTATGCTACTGTGTAGGCATTGCTTTCATTCAGATGTATTTACTTTTCCATGCATTATACAAAAGAATGTTAATAAATAAAGTTGCTGTTCAATTATATCTTTTGTCTCTTATGCATTTTCATTTATATTGCTTAGATATGCTTAGCGTATTTACTTCAGAGTAAATACGTAGCGGCCTCGTCCCGTCCCCTTCACCGTACACTGGAAAGCGGGGCGTGACAGGTTTTGTTGGTGGCCCATATAGGTCCGAGCTGTATGGAACCCTACCATGCAGTTCAGTTCTGTGTAGACAACCTAAGCAATATAACACAAGAGCTAGCAACTGAAAACATTCCTTACAATACCTATTCCTTGAATCTTATCATTTCATATAGTTTGAATCTGTCCTAACCTAAATTTTTCTTTCAAGGTTATGGATTCCCTAAACAATACCAGCACCAATGTCAAAAACACACCTCCACCACTACCACTCACACCTGCCGTCCTTGCTTCGATCAACGAGCAGACGGTTCTGCTTGAGGCGATCCGTAGCCTCCTGAAAGGACAGAAGAAGCAGACTGCTATTCTAATGAACCGTTCGGAGGCAGAAGCACCTGGGGTAAAGCAATTCAGGGCTTTGCACCCCAAACAGTTTGTAGGAAAGGAGAGCCCTCTGGAAGCTGAGGAATGGGCTCAGAGCATTGAAGATGATTGTTCCCCTCCGAAAGGCGGCTCGTAGACTGGACGTCTAGGCCTGTGATTCGGGGCAGATGCTATTTGGTTTTATCCATCCATCTCTCCGAAGATACCAAGTTGATTTATGGCACCGTGTATCGGAGGTTTAGACGGATGCAGCCGATATAGCAGACTTCGTCAGATTCCCCCTCGCTTGAGGGGTTTTTGATTGTGGGGATTCTCTTCCCTGCAGGCGCAAGCCCCTGCAGTTAATTGTGCTACCGCTTCGCGGTAACAACTTTCTCCTTCTCCAGATGGTCACTTCGTGTCGTGGGTGTTTGTTTTGTTTGTGATTGCCCGTGGATTGTATACGGAGACTAATTTATGTCATCGCCCGTAGGACGTGGATTAGTCCAAATCCGTATTTTCTTAGATTTGGATTTGGGATTTTGGTTTAAGGATACGTTAGCCATATTTGAGGCTAAGATCAACTTAAACGTTTGCTAAGGATACGTTAGCATAATCTCCAGACTAAGATCAACTTAACGGGATCGTTTAGATCCAACAAGAGAGCAATTAGCTCTATTGTTTAGTTTAATGACATTGCGGTCGATTGCCAGTTTAGGGACATGGTGGTCCAACATTCCCATTTTAGGGACGGATATTAGTTTAATGACATTCCGGTCCAACATTCCCATTTTGGGACGAATATTAGTTTAAGGACGTTCCGGTCCAACATTCCCATTTTGGGACGAATATTAGTTTAATGACGTTCTGGTCCATGAGTTTAAGGACCCCGCAGTCCGTATCAATGTGTGGTTGTCGGGACCCGTCACCTCTCTGACGACGTTGAAGAATTACAACGACAGATATCAGAGGAGTTCAGAAATGTACCCTTGAACCGGGTGTAAATTGATTTGGGAGAGCAGTTGTGCTCAGTTCAATTCAATTTGAGGACTTATGGATAGAATTGGGCTAAGTCCAGTTGAGAATGTTCAACATTTTATTTGCATTTGGCATGCTAGGCCTTTGTTTGGGCTCTGCCTTTTTTTAAATGATGCACAACATCTAAATTGGTCTGTTAGACCTTTATTTGGGCTCTGCCCCTTTTTTTAAATGATGCACAGCATCTAAATTGGTCTGTTAGACCTTTATTTGGGCTCTGGCCCTTTTTTATAATGCATTGCATTTTTATTAGGCCTGTGAGGCCTTTTAATTAGGCTCTGTCCCTTCTTTAATAATGCAAAGCATTTATTGTTTTGACAGTGCGCCACGTGGCTTGTCAGGCGCTTTGCGCCAGCGCAAGGCGCAAACTCATGTGGGTGTGACACGTGTCACGCTCTGGTGAGCGCAAGTCTGTTAGCGCAGTGCGCTGCGCCAGTGCGCTGCGCTAGCGTGCTGTTGACACGTGGCGCGCTCTGATGACTTGCGCCAATTTAAGAGAGAAGTGCTCTGTTTTAGAAGCGTATAGCGCAGTTATTCTGGGGCCGACACGTGGCGCTCCCTGGTGGCTTGCGCCAATCTAAGGAGCGCAACAGTGCAGACTCAAAAGTGCAAGGCACTGTTCCATAGCGCAGAGTGCATCTTGATCCAATTTTGGATCAAAGAAAAGAATCTTTTAAGATTTCAGAACCAATGGTTGATCAAAAGGCAATGCCTTTATGTAGATCAAGTGATCTTTGAAGTAATACTTCTTTTTATCTTTTTATGATTGGATCTTTTTATCTTTTTCCTTTTTAATTGAAGATCTTGATCTTGTTCTTAGATCATTGATCTTTTTAGAAGAAAATTCTTCTTTTCTTTTTTTCTAAAGGTTTACATTTTTTCTCTTTGAGCTCTTCTCAAAATTTTTAGAGGAGTTCTCAATATATCTCTCTCTGTGTGTTAATGTGTTAGACTTAGAATCTAGGGGCCTTTATATAGTGCCAATTGATTTGTTAAATCAGTTAAAGAGATCTTTCTCTGAGTGATTTAGGGATTTTTCCCCACCGTTGGATCTTTGATCCAAGGGCTTCTGTTTTACAGAAGATAATCTTCTTGTTTTAACAAGATCAGAAAGATCTTTCTAGAATTTTAATTCTGTTTTGGTGCTGGCATTGGTGCAAATGCATCTGCGCTTGACACGTGTCGCGCAGCGCAGAGCGCAGCGCAACTGCGCTGCCACGTGTCGCGCAGCGCAGAGCGCATATCATCTGAAGCGTTGCTTCCTTTATTTTTATTTTAAATAGAGCCTTGCTCTGATTGGGTGCGCTGTCTTGGATGCAGCGCTGGCGTGTCAGCTTTTGACACGTGTCCCGCTGCGCGCAGCGCAAAGAATCTGAAGCGTTGCTTCACTTTTTGAATTTTTTTTGAAATTCAAATAGAGCTTTGTTCTGATTGGGGAAACAAATGCCCCCCCACCATTGCGCTCACGTGGTGCATACGTGAGTGCAGCGGTGGCAAGATCCCAGCCGTTGGATCAACTTAGGAGTTGAAGGGGCGCAAGCGCCTTTAAATAGGACCCTTGGTCCTCAACAGATGATTATCATCTTCAAGATTTTTAATTTTGAGAGCCTTGCTCTCGCTTTTAAGAACTTCAGAGCCTTGCTCTCGTTTTTCAAGAACCTCAGAATTCAAACTCTAGAAAACTTTTTAGGTAAAATTAACTTAAATTAAATTAAATTAATTTTAATTGACAGGGCCTTGCTCTCATAGATCTTTGATCTAAAGAAAACCCCTTTGGGGTTTCACCAACAGAGCCTTGCTCTCAAGAATCCATAGATCTAAAGAGATCTTGTTTCAGGGTTTTTTAACCCATGAACAGAGATTTGCTCATGAACAAAATATAGATCTTTTTGATCTAAAAATTGAAGAACTCTTAAGAGTTTTTATGGATCTCTAAGATCCCAAATTTTTTAACTTCTTGGAGCTAATTAATTTTTTTCTTTTAATGAATTTTCTCATCATTATTACAGAGCTAGGCTCTTTTAAGGAATTTTATTCCCTTGAGACCAGAGTTTGACAAGTGTCACTCTGTGACAGAGCTTTGCTCTGAAAGGGGAGATTTTCTCCTTGTCTCTAGGGATTTTTCACTTAATGAAATTATTCTTTTGAGCATCTTCTCACTAATTGACAGTCTCATCCAATGATGGGGCTGTCTTATTAACTGAGACATTGTCATCTAGATTTTGCGGGTCCCCCTTTGGTCCCTTATCTACTGCATTGCAGTATGGGATAAATTTTAAAATGCCAAGCGTTGGAATTACAACACTGACGGCTGATTTCATTTTTCTTTGCAGATGCTGATCTGTCTTTCCCATTTGTTCGCTCAGAGGAAGGATTTCCTCAGGCGCCGGTGGACCGGGAGGTGTTTGCTCTTACTAAGGATCTGTAGGGTGTTTTTCGTCACCCCATTGAGATGGGAATACGCGCGCGCTTGTCAGGCGTACTACAGATTCCCCCGGCCTAGGGTAGGCCGGGCTTTAATGATTGTGGGGATCCGAATCTCCGGCAGCCGCGGACTAAGCTGCCGTTAATTACCCCTCGCCTTTAGGGCGAGGGAACCTCCGATTAACGGGTTAAACTGGTCATGCGAACTCAATGTGCAGTGTGCGTGTGATGTGTTTTGAAAGGGGGTTTTGGGTATATCGGGAGCTATGCAGAGTTTTTACGGGGGACAGTGTCGTGGTGTATGTGTGTGTGTAAATATGTATGTATATGTACATATATATATATATGTATGTATATATGTATATATATATATATATAAAAGAAAGAGGGGGAAAAGGCATCCAAAGGATGCGTGGGGGCAGCACCTTGGGCGCTGTGCCCCCAGGTGCTGTGCGCTCAGGCGCTAAAGTGCTACGTGTCGGTACGTGGGCGCTTTGCGCTTGAGCACTGGGCGCTTGAGCGCAAGCGCGCCACGTGTCGGCACGTGGGTGCTTTGAGTTTCAGCGCCTGACGCTCGAGTGCAAGTGCGCCACGTGTCGGCACGGGGGCGACTTGTGCTTGAGCGCAAGCGCGCCGCGTGTCGGCACGGGGAGCGCAAGCGCGCCGCGTGTCGGCACGGGGGCGTCTTGCGCTCGAGCGCTCGCGCTCGAGCGCAAGCACGCCGCGTGTCGGCACCGGGGCGACTTGCGCTCGAGCGCTCGCGCTCGAGCGCAAGCGCGCCGCGTGTCGGCACCGAGGCGACTTGCACTCGAGCGCTCGCGCTCGAGCGCAAGCGCGCCACGTGTCGGCACGCGGGCGCTCTGCGCTTGAGCGCCGGCGAGAAAAAGAGGCTTTTAGCCTAAAAAGATTCTCGGAAGAGAAATCAGAGTGGAGTTGGACTCCTAAGTGTTTTTTTTTGTTTTAGTGAAAGGGGTTCTTCTTCCTCCTCCTCTGTTAGCTGGATCTTGAAGATCAAGAGATGTGAGATCTCAAAATCTCTCCTTTTTAGAATCTAAAGACAGATCCAAGTTCCCCATTGTGGGTTTGGGAGTGAAAAACAAATTTGTTTTTGAAAAGGAAGAGTAAAACTCTTGATTTAATTCAGAAGAAAAAAGAAGGTTTGAGACCTTCAGAAAAGGGAAAGAAATACAAACCCTAGGTTTTTGAGAGAATGAAAAAGTATATCTTTATGCATCATCATGTTGCCTTTTATAGGCTTATATATTTACATATAGCCCCTTGGGCTTCACAAAAATGGCATTTTGCCTATCCCATGGCTCATGTGCCATTTCATTTTTGCACATAAGCCATGGGCTTACAAAATATTGGCTTTATGCCCATTTTGCATACATTCATGTATAAAAAATTACATAAAAATTATTTATTACATGATTTTGTTGTTGGCATGGGGAGGCTGGCCGCGGGCTCGACTTGGGCATGAGCCCGCTTGACCCGAGCTTCGGCCCACCTAGCTTGGGGGTTGACCTTGACTTTGACTCGGTCAACCGGGGTGTAAATTTTTACCCCAACAAAGTGCCCCCCATCAATAAATGCACACCGCATATTTGAGTTGTGTGCATGAAATTGATGGATCTTGAAGTTGGACTTCGAGGTAGAACATCATTCCAGGGGCAGAGCATCATCCCGGGGAGCATGATTCCCGGGGATCGGAGCATCATTCTGATTCGCGGAGCATAATTCCAGAGATCAGAGCATCGTTCCGAAGAGGGGAGCATAATTCCAGGGTTCGGAGCATCGTTCCGAAGGGCAGAGCATATTTCCAGAGATCGGAGCATCGTTCTGAAGGGCGGAGCATCGTTCTGAAGTTCGGAGCATCTTTCCGAAGAGCGGAGCATGATTCCAGAGTTCGGAGCATCTTTCCGAAGAGCGGAGCATGATTCCAGAGTTCGGAGCATCTTTCCGAAGAGCGGAGCATAATTCCAAGGATCGGAGCATCATTCCGATGAGCGGAGCATCATTCCAATTTGCGGAGCATAATTCCAAGGATCGGAGCATCATTCCGATGAGCGGAGCATGATTCCAGGGGATCGGAGCATCATTCTGATTCGCGGAGCATAATTCCAGAGATCAGAGCATCATTCCGAAGGGGGGAGCATAATTCTAGGGTTCGGAGCATCGTTCCGAAGGGCGGAGCATGATTCCAGAGTTTGGAGCATCGTTCCGAAGGGCGGAGCATGATTCCAGGATTCGGAGCATCATTCCGAAGAGCGGAGCATGATTCCAGGATTCGGAGCATCATTCCGAAGAGCGGAGCATAATTCCAGAGATCGGAGCATCATTCCGATGATCGGAGCATGATTCCAGGGTTCGGAGCATCGTTCCGAAGGGCGGAGCATATTTCCAGAGATCGGAGCATCGTTCCGAAGGGCGAAGCATGATTCCAGAGGGTCGGAGCATCATTCCGAAGGGCGGCAGATATTCTGACCGAAGCATAATTTCGATGCAGAGGTTGATTCCCGGGCGAAGCATAATTCCGACGGGGAAGGCATATACTCCGAGGCGAAGCATGATTACGACACGGGGTACATTCTGAGACGGAGCATGATTCCAGAGTAGAGCTTGTTGGTTGACTTGATCCCGATGCGAAACATAATTTCGACAGAGAAGGCAGGTACACCGAGGCGAAGCATTATTTCGACACGGGGTGCATTATGAAATGAAGCATAATTCCGACACAGAGCTTGTTGGTTGATTTAATTCCGAGGCGGAGCATAATTCCGATGAGGAGGTCGTTGGTTGATTCCGAGCCGAAGCATGATTTCGACACAGGGTAAATTCTGGGACAGAGCATGATTTCGCCGTAGAGGTTGTTGGTTTGATTTGATTCCGAGACGAAGCATAATTTCGACAGGGAAGGTAGGTACACTGAGACGAAGCATCATTTCGACACGGGGTGTATTCTGAGACGAAGCATAATTCCGACGAGGAGGTCGTTATCCCGAGGCGAAGCAGGATTTCGACACGGGGTAAATTCTGGGACGAAGCATGATTCCGCCGCAGAGGTTGTTGGTTTGATTTGATTTGGGTTGACATTAGCATTGCTACACTGGGATATGGTACCAGGAGCGAATCATCATTTGTCATGAGAGGATTTGGGAATTGGGTTTTTTTTTGTTTGGCATCAGCATCGCTACACTGGAATATGGTACCAGGAGCGAATCATCATTTGCGTTTGCTTATTAGGAAACGATGGCTTAGGAGACGGGTTTTAGGTCCCTATCACCTAAGACTTTTCAATTTTGTGAGCCGTAAGGGTCTCACAAAGCATTTTCTCCCTACGGGTCGTAAGGATCCCGTAAGTGTATTTTCTCCTTGGGAGTCGTGGGGACTCCCAAGTGTGTTGCTCCTTTGTGAGTCGAAAGGATCTCACGCGGGAATTTTTTCCTCACAAAGTCGAGAGGACCTTGTGAGTGCATTTCATCTCTTTCTCACGAGTTTGCGCCCTTTCGGGTTTTCACAAACTCCCCAGCTTTCCTGCTGTTTTTACTCACGGAGCCCTTTCAGGTTTTCATCCGTGCCCATTTTGCTTGTGGACATACCTTTTTTTTATTTTATTATTTTTGGAGAGATTAGGATTGTTTTACGCCTGTGGATTGTATACGGTTTTGCAGGATGTATGATCCAGACCGTAGGGCCATAAAAATTTCGGGACATTATTGGCGTCTGCATCGCTGCACTGGAATATGGTACCAGGAGCGACTCATCATTCGCCATTGGGGCATGGGATTTGGAATTTGGTTGGCGTCTGCATCACTGCACTGGAATATGGTACCAGGAGCGACTCATTATTCGCCGTTGGGGTATGGGATTTGGAATTTGGTTGGCGTCTGCATCGCTGCACTGGAATATGGTACCAGGAGTGACTCATCATTCGCCATTTGGGGTATGGTATTGGAATTTGGTTGGCGTCTGCATCGCTGCACTGGAATATGGTACCAGGAGCGACTCATCATTCGCCACTTGGGGGTTGGGGAGCGATGGCTTAGGAGACAGGTTTAGATCCCTATCACCTAAGTCTTTTCAATTTTATGAGCCGTGAGGGTCCCATAAAAGCAAATTCTCCCTACGGGTCGTAAGGATCCCATAGGTGTATTTTCTCCTTAGGAGTCGTGGGGACTCCTAAGTGTGTTCTTCCTTCGTGAGTCGTAAGGATCCCACAAAGGTTTGTTCTCCTCATATATCGTGAGGACACATGAGTGGGTCTTCTCAATGGAGCATAATTCCAAAGGCGGAGACCAGCCGCGTAACTGGTGATTACGGTGGGGCATGAGGGTGATGAGAATTATTTGAGCCCGTGGATTGTATACGGTAGTCAATTTGGGGACTAACGTAGGGCTGGAAGAATTTTGGGAAATTGGATTTTGGTTGACATTTGCATCGCTGCACTGGAATATGGTACCAGGAGCGACTCATCATTCGCCGTTTTTTTTTGTTTTTGCATTTTTTGTTTTACCGCGATTGCTCTATCATTTCAGCTTTTCTTATCGCGAAGGTCACGATTGCCCCATCATTTCGGCTTTTATTCGCGGTTGCCCCATCGTTTCGGCTTTATTTTCATCTTTATTTTACTCGCTGATTTTTATTGCGAGTTGCCCCATCATTTCGGATTTTCTTTATTTTCCTTTTATTTACACATTTTTTTATTTACATTTTTTTACATTCCCAGTTTAACGACTTAGAGGTCGACTGTTCCCAGTTTAATGACGTGGTGGTCGATTGTTTTCAGAGAGAGGCGGATATCTGAGAGAATCAGTTTCACGAAGAACTTCAGTCTCCGTTTGTATGAAATTGGCGGTCGCAGCAGGACTATTTGTTAACACGCCTTTAGACAGTTCTATCTCTCCTGCCTTGTATTGTTTTTCGACCCAATCTTTGAAGACGAAGCAGTCCTCAATGGCATGACCTATCACTCTGTGATAGGGGCAATATTTGGGGTCGTCGGTCATATTCGCTTCCTGTGGTCTTTTTGACTTTGGCAGTTGTAGACCGTTCTTCAGGGCGTCTTTGAATATTTTACGGATTTTGTCCCTTCTGAAGGAATAGACCTTATCTAGCTTCTCTTTAAGTGGAGATTCTCCTCCCTCTCCGAATATTGGCTTCCGGAGCTGGTTGGCGCTAGGCCCGCTCATCCCTTGCTTATTTCGGTGAGCCGAAGTGTTGAAAGATTCAGAATCATCGGAGTTTCCGCCTTTGCGATTGTCGTCCTTTCGGTTTCTCCAGGACCTATTGTTATTTTGGGAGTCAGAGGAGGACTCCTGCTTTGAGCGCTCCAGCATCTGAACTTTCCTGGTCAGCTCTTGGAATGTTTTGAGACCTGCGGTACATAAAAACGGGGCCATTCAATTGTTGAGATTTTCGACGAGGAGACTGACAGATTGGTCCTGCTCTATCGGCGGTTCGCATTTGACGGAGAGATTGCGCCAACGGGTTATAAAATCCGTGCTGCTTTCGTTGTTCTTGGGCTTGGTTCTTACGAGCTCGGCAATGGTGATCTTATCGATGACGCTCATGAATCTTTGTCGAAATAAAGATTCCATTTGGATGAAAGTAGTAACGGAGCCATCCGGTATGCTCGCATACCAGTCGAAAACAACATCGGTCAAGCTATTAACGAACTGGCGGAGGAGAAGCGCATCATTGCCCCCAGTATTCCCGCATGAGGCTTTGAAGTGGGCGATGTGTTGATTCGCATTTCCCATCCCATCGAATCTTCCGAATTTAGGGATGACATAGCCGCTAGGAAACTCTACCAGATCATACTGAGCAGGATATGGTCTCCCATTACTGCTGATATCTTTTTGCGCTTCGGCTTCGGCCACCAATGTTTTGACTTTGCTGGCAACCAAATCCATAATTTGATCTTGAGTTAGAGGGCTACTGTCATCGGTAGCCAAGACATTTCCCGAGATAGGATGCAACTGATTTTCATGCGGTTCGCCCACTTTTGGATTTGAGGGAATAGGCGTCGGCTGCTTTGGGACACCATTTCCCGGTTCATGAGAGCCCTGCGCCTGATTGGGCGGCTGAGAGGCAAGTTGGGCCGTAAGCTGTAAGACGACATTTGTCAAGTCGTCGATCTTTGAGTAGAGCTTGGCCATCTCCTTGTCTTTGCTTCTGAGCTGCTTTCGGAGTTCTTGGAGAAGTTGCTGCTCTGCGGTCTTAGGACGGAAAGTTGGCTCATCTTCGCTTTCCGAGCCTGACTCCTCATGAATTGAGGGCTCTCTCTGCCTATCAGCCTCGTCGAGAGGGTTTTCATCATCCAGCGGAGGCGGCTGTTCTTGGGAAGTGGCAACCACATTCAAGCCAGATTGGATTTGAGATGTGGTGGCCCCGTCCTTGCTCTTGCTGCGCGTGCCCACCGTGTAGACAGTGTGGACCACATACCCAGCCATTTCCTCATCTTCGGCGGGGTAACCATGTTCTTCGAACCTCATGAAGTTTAGTCTGGCAGGAGCCCTAGCCTTTTTGTTGGCTCTATATCTGAGCCTTTTCTCCCTCAGCTTCTCGATTTTGAAGGCTTGGCGGGCATCCGCTATCCGGGAAGCCATTGTGAGTTGATCAGAGGGGAGCTTAGAGAAGACACCCGATCGAGCAGTGGTCAAGGGCACCGCTGGAGCTTGCTCGGGACGTGTTTTAGCTTTGTTGGTGTTGATGGCCTTGCCCCCAGCTGGGGCCAAGGAAAGTCGTTCAGACACCGACTTGCGTTTGGGTTGGGACGCCCTTGAGATCACCACATTTGGTCCCCTGCCTTTCGAGACCGGTTTGTCAGCCACCGGGGCTTGAGGAGCTGGGATGGCGCCAACTGGCATGAACACAATAGAGCCGAATGGTAGCAGCGGCTCCTCCCATTGTCGCCCGAGACTGGCCGGAAGGACCTTCCTAGAGGCTATCCTCATCGTGTAGGAGACGGGAGCTGAGTTCATCATTGAAGACATCGTCGGAAGGTGATTGCTTGAAAATCCTGCATGAAAAAGCATTATTTTTAGTATAAATACAGGTATGTATATTGATTGAGTTCGCATGAACGATTAACCCGAAATATAGGAGGAGAGACAAGGTCCCACCGGGCGTGCCAGAATCTGTAGGGTGTTTTTCGTCACCCCATTGAGATGGGAATACGCGCGCGCTTGTCAGGCATACTACAGATTCCCCCTGCCTAGGGTAGGCTGGGGTTTAATGATTGTGGGGATCCGAATCTCCGGCAGCCGCGGACTAAGCTGCCGTTAATTACCCCTCGCCTTTGGGGCGAGGGAACCTCCGATTAACGGGTTAAACTGGTCATGCGAACTCAATGTGCAGTGTGCGTGTGATGTGTTTTGAAAGGGGGTTTTGGGTATATCGGGAGCCACGCAGAGTTTTTACGGGGGTCCCGCTACCCGGATAGCGGGCTGGGGGTCAAGGGGGCTAGCAGCCCCCTTGCGGGATGCGGGACAGCGCCCCGTTAGAAATTTTTTTCTAACAGGGACAGTGTCGTGGTGTATGTGTGTGTGTAAATATGTATGCATATGTACATATATATATATATGTATGTATATATGTATATATATATATAAAAGAAAGAGGGGGAAAAGGCATCCAAAGAATGCGTAGGGGCAGCACCTTGGGCGCTGTGCCCCCAGGTGCTGTGCGCTCAGGGGCTAAAGTGCCACGTGTCGGCACGTGGGCGCTCTGCGCTTGAGCACTGGGCGCTTGAGCGCAAGCGCGCCACGTGTCGGCACGTGGGTGCTTTGCGTTTCAGCGCCTGATGCTCGAGCGCAAGTGCGCCGCGTGTCGGCACGGGGGCGACTTGCGCTTGAGCGCTGGGCGCTTGAGCGCAAGTGCGCCGCGTGTCGGCACCGGGGCGACTTGCGCCTGAGCGCTCGCGCTTGAGCGCAAGCGCGCCGCGTGTCGGCACCGGGGCGACTTGCGCTCGAGCGCTCGCGCTGGAGCGCAAGCGCGCCGCGTGTCGGTACCGGGGCGACTTGCGCTCGAGCGCTCGCGCTGGAGCGTAAGCGCGTCATGTGTCGGCACCGGGGCGACTTGCGCTCAAGCGCAAGCGCGCCACATGTCGGCACGCGGGCGCTCTGCGCTTGAGCGCCGGCGAGAAAAAGAGGCTTTTAGCCTAAAAAGATTCTCGGAAGAGAAATCAGATTGGAGTTGGACTCCTAAGTGTTTTTTTTTGGGTTTTAGTGAAAGGGGTTCTTTTTCCTCCTCCTCTGTTAGCTGGATCTTGAAGATCAAGAGATGTGAGATCTCAAAATTTCTCCTTTTGGGGATCTAAAGACAGATCCAAGTTCCCCTTTGTGGGTTTGGTGGTGAAAAACTAATTTGTTTTTGAAAAGGAAGAGTAAAACTCTTGATTTAATTCAGAAGAAAAAAGAAGGTTTGAGACCTTCAGAAAAGGGAAAGAAATACAAACCCTAGGTTTTTGAGAGAATGAAAAAGTATATCTTTATTCATCATCATGTTGCCTTTTATAGGCTTACATATTTACATATAGCCCCTTGGGCTTCACAAAAATGGCATTTTGCCTATCCCATGGCTCATGTGCCATTTCATTTTTGTACATAAGCCATGGGCTTACAAAATATTGGCTTTATGCCCATTTTGCATACATTCATGTATAAAAAATTACATAAAATTTATTTATTACATGATTTTGTTGGCATGGGGAGGCTGGCCGCGGGCTCGACTTGGGCATGGGCCCGCTTGACCTGGGCTTCGTCCCACCTAGCTTGGGGGTTGACCTTGACTTTGACTCGGTCAACCGGGGTGTAAATTTTTACCCCAACAGGATCATGACCCCGAGTGTAAAAACTTTCACCTGTGGGGTAGGTGGTATAGTGAAATTATCAAGGGTCGCCGAAGCTTCGGTTGCGCGACGCCGTCAGAGCCTATCTCGTCGATCCCCTATGCGGATGAAACCCCGGTGAAGTATGCCGTGGGGGTAGTGAACTGGAATTCGGAGGATCTTCTCCAGCCTTCGATTGCTGCCATTCCCGTGCAGCCGCCGCCGGCCGTGGATATTCTGGGGCGACGCATATGCCAGGGTGAGGCACGCCCTTGGGGACAGGCTTATAACCTCGGATTGACCCCTCGACAATCGGCCGGATATCTGCAGTGGGCGAGGTATATCTTGTCGGCGAAGAAGACGCGTCTGATGAAAATCGGTTTGTACCCTGCCGTCTACGGCTCGCTTTTGGAGTACCCTGCTCCTCCAACGTGGTGGGTTAAGGCGTTTGTAGAACAATGGAACATCCCCACCCATACCTTCCTTCTATCGGACAGGGAAGTCTCCATCTCCCTGGAAGAGTTTCCTGAGATATCGGGTTTGCCGGTGAGGGGGGAGCATTATGAGGAGCTGCTTCCTCCTGATGAGTACATCTTCGCCACCAAGCCACTGGTAATGGGCCTAATACCCGAGAATACTATTCAGCTCCAGTTTCCGAGTCTGGTGAAGGTGCTGAATATATATGAAGGTCTTTATTTGGAATCAGGAGTCCGGGGAGTCGGTTTTGCAGATTTCATCGCCCGCTTTCTTCAGCCGGAGATTATATCACAGCGGAATTAAAAGTTCGCTAAGCTCGACGACCCCTTCGGCTTTGGCTTAGATCGCCTACCAGCATTGGAGGGTGACCAAAAGGGTTTTTATCTTCCTGACGCTGCCATCAGGCCTTTATCGGAAATCGTCGCCCCGGGTATTGACGAAGAGACCTTCTTCCTTGGGTTTCTGGGATTATGGTTGTCTTGTTTCGCGCTTCTCATGCACCCACGCTATATTAGACCGTCCATCTTCTACCCAGCGCACCGGATGGTGGCTGGTATACAATTATTGATCGGAATCACCGGGATGGCTCACCTGTATCACGGATTAAGCATGGCGGCGGACGCAAATGAACCCGGGGTGCAACCCGCCAATTTCCTGACGCACTATTTTACTTCATGGATGGAACTGCATCTGCTCGGAGTATTCGGGATTCATAAAAGCCCCTCTTTTTACGAGAAGTGCAGACTCCCGAGAGTCATGCGGTTAGTCGGCGCTTCTATTGTGAATCCGCTTCCGCGGGAGGCTAGGGGGTTGCTTCTCCGTCCGCACATGGTCGGCGCGAAAATTTCTTTCCAGGACAAGGTGATGACCATTGGCCCGGATACCTCCAGAACGGTGTTGGCGCTGCGCGATTGCTTCAAGGACGAGGCCTCCGTATTAAAAGCCCGGGAGGTTCTCCACTTATACTCTATCCGGCCGGGCTTCTTGGTATTCAGGCAGGATGATAAGGCGCTCTTTATGAGGTATAGCCCCAATCGGTTCTCCCAGCAACTAGGCTATAACCAGGGGGTCCCATTGGAGGTGTTTTTTGAAGAGCCCGCGGCCACCAGGGAGGGGATACGGAATGTGCTACACCACTTCATGCGGCTGAACACGGGCTCCTACTTCTTCATCAGTGAATCGAGCTGCGTCCCACGCATCCTCAATGTGTACGTGGCTTGGTACGGGCATGCGATGGGTGCAGTCATCCATGAAGAGAAGCGGATGTTGGTTGATCGCAAGGGTGCGCCTCCCGGCAGCGACTGCAAGGCCCCCCTGAAGCCAAGGACACCGGTCGTTCCTCCGCTGAAAGATGCTGGAGCTGGGCCACCGCGCGTGCTGAGCCCTCCGCGCGGATTGCTGCCTCGTGATACCGTGGACACGCCCCCGGTGCCCCATGCTCCAGTGGAGACGGTGAACGTAGTTTCGCCCGAGTCTGGCGTGGGCTCGGATATCGGGACTCGCCGTCCCAAGGTGCCTGTGAAGCGTAAGATGATTTTGGCGGCAACCGGGGCCCGCGCGCAAAAGAGGAAGAAGAAGTCCGTTCTTTCTCTGGATGCCGTCCTCGGCTTAGAGCCTTAGGCCCCTCTCACCGAAGGCTTAAGCGAATACGGGAGCAACGAGAGTTTCTTGGTAAAGCCAGAAGACACCAACCTGGCGGCCGCCATTGAGGCTTCTGAGTGATCGGCCAGGCTCGAAGCGTGGTTGGCTAAACTTGGTCAATCAGGTAATCACCAGTCGTATTCTTTGTCATTTCATCATGTTTTTATCATCGTATTTGACTAATGCTTTTCTTTTTTAAATAGGCGCCTCTACCGAAGAAGCCATCGTTGCTTCCCTGAAAACCTTCCAGGAGGAAGAGATGAAACGCACTCTATTGGGTGTTGGTATGTCTCGGCTCACTGAGTTTTTTTTTTATTCTCCTTTTTATGGCCAATCTAATCTTTTCTTTGTCTCTTTGCAGGGGTCGTGCAAGCCGATGCGGGGACTCTTCCTGGGCCAGCTACTGAAGTCCCGGCCTCTTCGGGGCTGCCGCGAGAGACCCGACTCGAAAAGCCGATGAGGGCTACCTTGAAGGCTCTGGAGGCAACTCTGAATGCGGATGAAGACGCCTTGATGAAGGAATCTTCGAAGAGGTCCGTCGTGATGGCCCGGGAGGAAAGGAAGCGCTTGAGGCGCGAGGCGAAGGAGCGCAGAGCTGCTTTGGCCATGGGAGCGGGCCCAAGCACCGTTCCTCGTGCTGCTACCCCTTCGGAAGAGTCTCCAGTCGCCTTGTCTACTGCTTATAGACAGGAGGCGCGTGCAGTTCGGGAGGCTAACGATCAATCCACCTCAGGTAATGTGTCTTTCAAGACTTTGTTGCAAAAGTTGTACAACTATCGGTTCTCATACATCTTTTCCTGCAGGGCCAAGTCCAACTGAAGGAGCGGCGGAAACCGTCGAGCCTAAGGGGACAGTGGGGGAGGTACCGGCTGAACCCGAGCTGAAGGTGGGCGACGTAGCCGGGGTTGCTGGACTCGAGCTAGTGGCTGACGAAACGGTCACGCCTACTATGCCTGAGAAGGTCGCCGATACCGAGCCCGAGGTAGCGGCGGATGAGACGGCTGCTATAGCCGGGTCTGGGGCAGCAGCGGATGGAGCGGCAGAGACCGACGACCCTATGGCAACGGTGGACGAGACGGCCGCAACCACTAAGCCCGAGGGAGTAGAGGGTGAGACGGGCATGATTCCTGAGGACGAGCCGGCCGCTCTTTCTCAAGAGTCTGGTAATGCTCGGATCATTACTCTCCCTGCCTACGGTCCTCCGCCGTCTCCTGGCCTTACGAGCACGACGACGGCTCCCGTAGAGTCTGGCGGTGAGGCGTCGGGAGGTGGTCTCATGTCAATGGAGGGAGACGCCGCCGTTTCGGCCGGATCATCATCAGGTAAATTTCGGGTTACCGTCCTTTTCTCTATTCTGTAACTTTTCTGTCAAGTGCTTATCTTGTTTCTAACGCAGGCGCGGCCAGTGTTGATGCCCCGTTGCTCGAGGGAGCGCCGTCAGCTGCTGCCTTGACGGTGGCCACCTCTCTACCTTCTCTCGCACCATAGCAAATGTTGGAAGGTATGGATTCGTGACCCATCAGTTTCATCTTTAGGCTGCTTAATTCATGTACTGATGTCGTACTATTGCGCCCTTGCAGGAGTGCTTTTTGATCACTTTTATCAGGTGCTGCACCCACACTTCTCCTTCCCGTCGGAGCGTGCTTCCTCCAGTGGCGCCGGTGAGTATAGTTTTCAATTAATACCTTTTATTTTTGAATAACGGAATTATTTCTGATTCTTCCTCGCCCTGATTGCAGTGCTACAAATCGAGGAGGAGATGGAATATCGGTCGCGCCACCGGCCCTCCCGGCTTTGCCGCCTGCTGCAGCTGGTATAGTAAACTCCCCTATTGATGACTTTCTTATATTTCTTGAACCGTCATCTGATTGCGTTTTGTCTTTTCAGCTGTCGTTCCGGTTCCGGCCCTCTTCGAACCTTGCATCATAATGCCGGCAAGCCCCTTCTTAAGGCGTCCATCTTCAAAGGGTGCTGCAATGAGTTTGGGCATGCTGAGCGGATATGTCGAAGAGCTTGACGCAAACGCTCCCCCATCTGCCGAAGATTTCGCTACGGAGGTTAATCCGATACTGGCGACGCTTGTAAATTTTCATAATGAAGGCGTCGTCGAGTCTTGGGTTAATCACTGCAGGGAAATCGAGGCCCGCCTGCATCAGCTGGAGCTTATGCGTCCTGCCCCCGAGATCTTGGCCGCAAGCACTCAACGGGCAGCATGGATCGAGCAGAGCGCTTCTTACTTCCTCTATTTGGAACAAGAATCGGCTTTAAGGCTAAGGGAATGCCAAGAGACCTCAAGCGAGACTGCTCGCCTGCGTGGTGAGGTTGAGGCGAACGCCGCCCAGGTGAGGGCTATCTTCAAGGGCCTTCTGCAAAGTATTTCTGATGGGCTAACACTGAAGCAGAAGCTCGATGCCGCCGAGCGTGATACCCAAGGCCGCGAAGCAGCTCAGCAGGCAGTTGAGGAGCAGCTTTTAACCTTCTTGCAGCAGCGGACTCAGGTGGAAGCAGAATTGGCGGTGGCAGCCGATCAGGAGAATGCATGGAAGGAAGTGCGCGAGCAATTGATAGGGCTATTTAAGACGCTTCCTTCTCAGTAGATGCTTTTTGTATCAATTATACACTTGTAATCTTTGAATAAAATGTATCCATTCTTTATTCTTTTATACGATTCGCCTTGTACTTAGTTGAATTCATGAATAAAGATACACATTTTTTTGCAATGTCTTGTGTCATCTCTGTGCTTTCTCCCTTCTTCTATTATCAGCATGCTACCTTGGTAAACATGGTTGACAGATGATAGAGCGAGCATCCTGTCTTGGCTCCTTCAAGAGGTAATGATGGCTTAGGACGCAGGTTCAGATCTGCTGCCTAAGACTTTTCAACTTTATGAGCGGTGAGGGTCTCACAAAGACTTTTCTCCCTACGGATCGAGAGGATCTCGTAGGTGTATTTTCTCCTTAGGAATCGTGAGGATTCCTAAGTGCGTTTTCTCTTATACGTCGTAAGGATCTTATAAGAGAATTTTCCCTCTTACGAGTCGAGAGAACTCGTAAGTGGTTGTTTCCCTCCTTGTCGAGATTCGACTTTGGAGAGTGAGATCCGTGGATAGTATGCAAGAAACCGTTTTAGACCGACTTGCAGGGTTCCAGTGCTTAGGAAACAGGTTTTTTAATCCCCGCTGCCTAAATCTTTATCTCGCAAATCGAGACGAATCGAGAAGTCCTCGCGAAGACACTAATTTCCTCATGAGTCGAGACGAATCGAGCAGCTCTCGTCAAGGACACTAATTTCCCTGAATCGAGGTATTTGCCAAGGACACTGATTTCCCTGAAGTTGAAACGAATCGAGGTAGTCCTGCAAAGACACTGGTTTCTCTGCGGGTCGACGTGAATCAAGGTGCTCTCATCAAGGACGCTAATTTCCCTGAATTGAGGTATTTGCCAAGGACACTGATTTCCCTGGGGTTGAAACGAATCGGGGTATTCCTGCAAAGACACTGGTTTCTCTGCGGGCCGACGCGAATCAAGATGCTCTCATCAAGGACGCTAATTTCCCTGAATTGAGGTATTTGCCGAGGACACTGGTTTCCTCGGGGTTGAAACGAATCGAGGTATTCTTGCAAAGACACTGGTTTCTCTGCGGGCCGACGCGAATCAAGATGCTCTCATCAAGGACACTAATTTCCCTGAGTCGAGGTATTTGCCGAGGACACTGGTTTCCTCGGGGTTGAAACGAATCGAGGTATTCCTTCAAAGACACTGGTTTCTCTGCGGGTCGACGCGAATCAAGATACTCTCATCAAGGACGCTAATTTCCCTGAATTGAGGTATTTGCCAAGGACACTGATTTCCCTGGGGTTGAAACGAATCGGGGTATTCCTGCAAAGACACTGGTTTCTCTGTGGGCCGACGCGAATCAAGATGCTCTCATCAAGGACACTAATTTCCCTGAGTCGAGGTATTTGCCGAGGACACTGGTTTCCTCGGGGTTGAAACGATCTCTGGTGGTCTTTCAGGTTTTATATGAGTTACCGTTAAGACCCTGAAGCTAGGAATTTGGCATTCGCTTCGCTTGCTGCGGTGTGTCCAAATCCTGTTGGAGGAGGGACGCTGTAGTGACATTTCGTCTGTTGTGTAGAGACGAATGTTGAAGTGGTGATCACTCTACGCTGGGGTGAGATGATCTCCGATTGTCTTTCAGGCTTTATATGAGTTGTTGTCAAGACTTGACTCCGTCTTCTGATGGAGCAAGGGGAGGGAAGATATGTTTCCTTCTGTGTTTGTGCCCCTGGATTGTATACAGGGATTGCTGTGATATCGCCTGTAGGGCATAAATTTCACTGTATATTTTTTTATTTTATTTCTTTCCGCGATGCTCTATCATTTCAGCTTTCATATCGCGAAGATCGTGATTGCCCAATCATTTCGGCTATTTTTCGCGGTGCCCAATCATTTCGGCTATTTATTTTATTTTCACTCGCTGCTTTTTATTGCGAGTTGCCTAATCATTTCGGCTATTTTGCATGCATACATTTTTACTTGCTGATTTTGTCTGCAAGTTGCCCCATCATTTCGGCTATTTCGTATGCATGTGTGGCTTGCTGTCTTTTCGCTGCAAGTTTGGGATTAGACACCGATTTCGGCATCAGCACCGCTGCAACTGGGATATTGCCAGGAGAGAATCATCATTTGCCTCTGTTGATGTCGAACAAAGGTGGCTTAGTAAACAGGGTTAGGATCCTGTTGACTAAGGCTTTTGACTTCATGAGCCGTAAGGGTCTCACAAAGGTATTTCTCCCTGCGAGTCGTGAGGATCTTATAGGTGTGTTTTCTCCTTAGGAATTGTAGGGATTCCTAAGTGTATGTTCCCCTGTAAGTCGTAAGGATCTTACAAAAGGGCTTTCTCTTTATAAGTCGAGAGGACTTGCAAGGGTTGTTCACCATATGGACATATCCCCAGTCACGGGTGGGGCTTGGTTAGGGAAATGTTTATTCGCGCCCGTGGATTGTATACAAGGGTCAGTATTGAGCCACCTGTAGGGAAATATCGAAGGTTGTGGAGGGGTTTGCTTAAGAATAGGTTCAGGTCTCTGTAACTTAAGACTTTCAAATCTTATGAGCCATGAGGGTCCCATAAGAGAGTTCTCCTTACGAGTCGTGTGGATCTCGTAAGTGAAATTTCACCTTAGGAATCGTGAGGATCCCTAAGTGTGTTGTTCCCTTGTGAGTCATAAGGATCTTACGCGGGTAGTTTCTCCTTACAAGGTCGAGAGGACCCTGTAAGTGTCCTTTAACGAGGTTGCGCCCTTTCAGGTTTTCACAAATACTCGCCGGTAGCCCTGCTGTTTTTACTCACGGAGCCCTTTCGGGTTTTCATCCGTGCCCATTTTGCTTATGGACATACCTTTTTTTTATTATTTTTTTTATTATTTTTTTTCCTAACGAGGTTGCGCTCTTTCAGGTTATCACAAACACTCGCCGGTAGCCCTGCTGTTTTTACTCACGGAGCCCTTTCGGGTTTTCATCCTTGCCCATTTTGCTTATGGACGTAACGTTTTTTTTATTCTCTTTTTTTTTTATCCTTTTTATCCTTTTTATATTTTTTTTTACTTCGGGATGCGGCTATCCGCCGTAGCTTCTTAGCATCTCGGGCAACAGCTAGTTTTAGGACATAGTGGTCCGTTGTTAGTTTAAGGACGTTTCGGTCCGTTGTTGAAGAAGGTTGGTTACTACTTATAAAGTTTGGGCTTAGGAAGATAACGAGCGGATATAATCATCGTCATCTATCATTGACCTAGGCCGTAACTCATTAGGTGTAGTATTTCTTCAGGAAGCGGCCATTTATTGGCCTGAAAGGCCTTTCTCCATGCATGTCCGTGAGTAAATAGGCTCCACCCTGGTAGACCTTGTCTATGATGTACGGGCCTTCATAATTCGGCTCGAATTTTCCCCGCTTGGCGCGATTGGGGATCATAGGTCTTTTGACCACTAGCACGAGTTCGCCTTGGCGGAATGTCCTCGGCCTGGTCAATCTTTCATATGAGCGCGTCATCTTTGCTTTATAAGCCTCCAGATTTTGTTGCGCTATGAGCCGGGTTTCATCAAGGGCATCGAGCTCCTCGAGGCGAAGGTGAGCATTCTCTTCGTCTGTTAGCTCATAATGGACTGCCACTCGTAGAGAGAGTAACTCTATCTCGAAGGGGAGGACCGCTTCTGTACCGAATACCAACGCGTACGGCGTAGTGTTCATGGCCGTCTTGAACGTGGTTCGATACGCCCAGAGAGCTTTTTGCAGTCTCTCGTGCCAGTCCTTCTTATTTCGGGACACCGTTTTCTTCACGATCTTCGTCAAAGTCTTGTTGAAGGCTTCAGCTAGACCGTTAGCTCGGGGATTATAAACTGAGGAATATCTCCAGTCTGTGTTATGTTGTTGCGCGAAGCGGCTGATCTTGTGGCTTCTGTAGGCTGGCCCGTTATCGGAGATGATCCGTCGCAGAGTTCCAAACCGATAGATAACGTGCATCTTGAAGAAATGGAGGATATTCTCTGTCTTCACTTCCCTCAGCGGTACTGCTTCTGCCCATTTGGAGAAGTAATCAGTCGTCACCAAGATGAATCGATGTCCCCTGGACGATGCTGGTTCGATGGGGCCGATTATGTCAGTTCCCCACATCTCGAACGGCCAGCTAGCTACCGTTGGATATAGTGGATTTGGATGCTGGTGGATGAAGTCCCCATAGATATGGCATGAGTGGCATTGCTTCGCATACTCGAGGCAGTCCTGGATCATCGTGGGCCAATAGTAACCCATCCTTTTAATCTTTAACTTCATCTTCGGGCTTGCTTGGTGAGAACCGCAGAGTCCGTCGTGGACTTCTTGGACGACTCTTTTCGCCTCTTTGGGTCCCAGGCATCTCAACCATAGAGAATCGAACGATCTCTTGTACAGAGTATCATTAACGAATGCGAAAGACAGAGCTCGTTTCATAAGCTGATGTCTTGAGGATGCATCTTCAGGTGTTCGACGGGATTTGAAGTAGTCTATGAAGATTTCTCTCCAATCCTCCGCCTATTCCTAGTCTTTTATCTGCATAGCCATTTGCTCAGTCACTCCCTTTTCTTCGGATGATTCCGAAGACATTTTTGATGGGGAAAGCACCCGACGGCTTTGTACAACGATCCTCACATCATCGAGGTTCTTGTCAGCCAGTTCTTTAGCGAGCTTAGCCAATGCATCCGCTTTGCTATTTTCCGCACGCGGTATGCTTTCCAAGGTGTAGAAAGGAATTTGGGTCAGCAGTTGCTGCACCTTCTCGCCGTACTTCACCAGCTCTGGTTTGCACGTTTGGTAGTCGCCGTTTACTTGACTAACGACCAGTTGGGAGTCTCCGTATATAAGGAGGTTTTCAATTCCCATGTCAATGGCGATCTCAAGACCTGCTATCAAAGCTTCGTATTCGGCTTCATTGTTCATCTTCGGCTCTGTTAAGGAGAAAGCAAAGCGCATTATCCCTCCTTGGGGAGTTACGAAGATTAGGCCTACCCCTGATTTGATTATGGGGGTGCTTTGTTTGCGCTTCTTTATGGAAGACGCTCCATCAAAATAAAGCTCCCATCGGCTTCATTGTTCGTCTGGCAGCTCGCAATTCAGAGGGGAATCGGCCGGTATCGGATGCTCAGCGAGGAAATCGGCGATGGCCTGGCCTTTCACTGCCTTAAGAGGCTAATAAGTTATTGAAAACTCCATCAAGAGCAGGGCCCATTTAGCGAGTCTCCTGGTCAATATGGCCTTCGACATTAAATATTTAAGGGGGTCCACCTTCGAAATGAGACGGACTTCATGCGCCAACGCATAGTGCCTGAGCTTTGTTATCGCGAAGATCAACGCCAGGCAGTGTTTTTCGATGGGGGAGTAGTTGCTTTCTGCCCCCAGGAGAACTCGACTTAAGTAATAGAGAGCTCTCTCTTTCCCTTGGTCATTCTCTTGTGCCCATAATGCGCCTAAGGAACCTTCGAGGGCGGTTTTATAAAGAATGAGAGGCTTTCCCTTGACCGGAGCAGCCAGCACTGGCGGATTCTGCAGGTATTGCTTGATTTCGTCCAGCGCGCTCTGGCATCTGTGATCCCAAACGAAAGGGGTTCCCTTCTTCATAAGGTGACTATAAGGGCGGCACTTGCCTGAAAGATTGGCTATAAATCGCCAGATGTACGTGAGCTTCCCTTGGAGAGACCGCAATTGCTTGAGAGTTCTTGGCGGAGGAATTTCCATGATCGCCTTGATCTTTAACGGATCTATCTCGATACCTCGGTGCCGGACAATGAATCCTAGGAATTTGCCTGAAGAAACTCCGAATGCGCATTTGAGAGGGTTCATCTTCAAGTTGTATTGCCGAAGGCGTTGAAATACGGTCTTCAGATGCTCTAAATGCTCCTCGTATGATTTGCTCTTAACCACGAGGTCGTCGATATAGCATTCGGCGATTTTATGTATAAGTCCATCGAAGATCTTCGTCATGGCCCTTTGATAGGTGGCACCGGCGTTCTTTAGACCGAAGGGCATCACCTTGTAGCAGAATATACCCAAAGGGGTCTGGAAAGCGGTGTGCTTCTGGTCTTCGGGATGCATCTTTATCTGATTATATCCTGATGAGCCATCCATGAAGGAAAAAACCTTGTGAGTGAACGTGTTATCTATCATCAGCTCGGTGACTGGCACTGGGAAATTGTCCTTCGGGCAGGCTTTATTGAGATCCCGAGAGTCCACACATATGCGCACCGTCCCATTTTTCTTCATCACCGGGACGATGTTGGCGATCCAATCGGGATACTGAACTTCTTGAATAAACCCAGAGTCGATCAGCTTCTTGACTTCGGCGTTAATGCTCATCTCAAGCTCGAGCCGCATTCTTCTCGGTGCTTGTTTGATCGGCTTAACGTCCGGGGATATCGCTAATTTATGCACAGCAAATTCTGGATCTAGTCCTGGCATTTCGGAATAGTTCCATGCGAAGCAATCTCTATATTGCATAAGCACGTCTTTTAATGAAGCCACTCTTTCTTCAGACAATAGTTCACTAACGAACGTCGTTCGCGGGTCGTTTGCCGTCCCCAACTCAATTTTCTTGAGGTTATCTGCAGTGGTATGTATTCCATCTTCCATCTCTTTCGGCGCTAGTGGAAATTCTGAGATCACCTTGTCATCGCTGTTTTCGAAGCACCAGGGAAGGTCATTCATATTCTCGGGCTCATCTTTTGATATTGTTATCATATGACAAGTACGAGCTCTCTTCCAAGACCGATGTGGATCTGGTTCTGCTCTCGTGGCTTTGGGTTCATGCTTCTGTGGCGGCGTTACCCTCCAGCTGTCAGATAGAGCGAACTTACCGAGATGATACTGATCTTCGACACAATTCTTGAAGGTGAAGCAATTTTCGAGAGGGTGTCCTATTACCCTGTGATAAGAGCAATAGTTCGAGTGTGAGACTTCGCCTGCTTGCTCAGGATGTTTAGACTCCGGCAGCGTAAGCATTTGGTGTTTTATAGTGAGGTCAAGTATCTTCTTTGTCTTATCTTGAGGAAAAGAGTATGCTCGACTTATCTTCTTCATAAGGGGCAAATCCGGACCGCTCAATTGCCGATCGCGTGACTTCTTGGTCCCGCTTTGTCGTTGCTGAACGCCTTTTCCGCTCTTCAACTTGTTTCTGCCTCCGCGTCGGGCCTTTTTTACAACAGGTTGAAAGGGAGGGGCATTTTCATTTTCCACAGCCTGTTGAAGAAGGCGCTGCGTCCTGGCTTTCTTGTAAAGGGCCATTTCACGATTATGGTCGTCTCTAACCTTTTGACCAGTTTGCCTTATAAGCTTGTCCATTTGTTCTTCGAACGACGGACCGGGCAATTTTATGTCGGGGACTTTTTCCGGCTTAGGGTCAGCATCCTCCCATTGAGCGTCCCCTTCTTCATTGAAGTCATGCACGACGTAGCAGTCGCGGAGTAGCTTTCGTTTCTTAGACCGAATATATCCAAGCCCGATTGCCTCCATTCTCCTATTAGGCAACTTGCGCTGAGTTCCGGGAACATTCCAGATCCTGTCATAGAACTTAGCTTTCCGAGCAGTTTGTTTAAGGGGTACACCTTGGTGCCTCAAAAGTCTCTTTAGTCCGTCCGTATAATATCTGGGTAGACGGATGGGCTGGAGTCTGTCAAGTGTAGGATCCGCACCGTGCCAGATTTCTTTTTCCACTCTGGTTTCCCCGGAGCGGTAGAATAAAATCGTCTTTTCGCCTTCTCGCCTAGGAGGGACATAGAACGTCTGCAGCTCTTCTACACTGTAAATATCGAGCGCATCTAATTCTTTACGATGTTTAAGTGGAACCATGGCGACTTGTAGACTTTGCTTTTCATCAACGAAAGTTTGTATTGAAGGCCAAGCAGAGAATATAGCGTGGACTTCATCTTTCGAATCGCTGCCAAAGATCAACATAGGAGCGGATAGTCCCGGCTTGTCGTGTTGGGGAGGCCCGGAATAGACTATCTCTTCGTCTTCCTCAGTGTCACTCCCGAAGACAGGGATGGTAGCGATAACTTTGTTCTCCGGTTTGTGACATCTTTCTGTGTCGTCGAAATCCGGTAAGAAGTATTTTGCATCTTCGTATTTGCAGACTTCGTTCACGGAGAATGGGTTCAGCTATCCTATTACGGTATACTCGAGACCATCCTTAAAATATTTCATACACTGATGCTGTGTAGAAGGGATGATGTTGTACTCGTGTAACCAGGGTTGGCCGAGCAAAGCATTATAGCATGTCTTGACATCTATGACATGGAATTTAATATCCGTGACAAGTAGCCCAAAGCGTAACGTCAGTATCACAGACCCGAGAGTTCATGATGATTGAGAGTCGAACCCGGAGATGGTGATCTTATCCCGAGCGAGGTGTTGGACGCTCATGCAGATTTCTTTCAATACCCGTACATTGAGGAGATTGACAGATGACCCATTGTCAACTAAGATCTTGCCTACCTTTATATCGTGGCAATACCCTGAGATATAGAGGGGACGGTTGTGCTCGCATGTCCCAAGGAGTAGGTCTTCATCGCCGAAAGTGACATCGGCTGTGTGCACTTCTTCCAGCTCGTCCTTCATCTTTTCTTCAGCGAGAAAAGCTTGGAATTGCTCTGGCTCCTGTAGCGCTTTGATCAATGAATCCCTTACTTCTTTTGATAGTAAGAGGGCATCGAGAATACTGAGTTGCGAGGGTAACTTCCTCAAGTGTGCCAGAATGTTGTAGTCTACCTTATTTTTCTTTGGCGGGTCCTTGGCAGTCAGCTCTTTCATGACTTGGTAATCTAGGGCGATATCCTCAGAGACCTTTTCTTTTCCCTTATCCTTTCTGCTCGTGGATCCGAGATTCTTTTCGGGTAGCGTGCGGTTACGCAACTGGATATTATTGCAGGCCTTTGGCCCTTCTTCTTTTCCCGAGGTGGACTCTTTAAAGAGAGGGCTAAGAGCCATTTCCTCGTCAGAGTCGCTCCCGAATGTGAGAATTTGCGCTCCCTCGGCGTTAACCATGCGACAATCACGGGTAGTTCTTCTAAGCTCCTCAGTCGTATTTTGCCGCTCTCGACGAGTTTTGCGCTTCTCCCGCTTAAAATGTTGTCGGTGAGCGAAATACCCCTGCCACCATTTATTGAAAGCTTTGCACTCTTCGGTGGGGTGCGAAATCTTTCGATGATACAAGCAGTAGGAAGGGTGTATCTCTGCTTCACTGGAAGTGTTTCCTTCAGAGGGTGGTAGCTTCATCCCCATTGATATGGCTTTGGTGAATCGTTTCCTCATCTTGAATTTGTTTTTATCCGCAACGGGTGTCTTTTGATTTGACGGGAGTGTCTCAACTCTTTCGTCTAGTCGCCGTCGCTTGGCCCTTTCAAATATGACCGTCTCGCGTTCCTGATCAGCTTTACTTTTCTATAGAGCTTCGTTGAGGAATGCATCAATTGCTTCATCTGATGGCCCCAGAAGTTCCGGTTTAAGATCTGCCCCCAGCTTCTCAGTGCAAGGAGTTTTCTCATCGTCTGTAAACGAGTGGGAGATCATATGACAACTTGCTATGTAACCCTCAGATTCATCCGACGAGCTTTCTCCATCATCTTCCTTCTGAAAGACGTTGTTGAGAAACTCTTGGAGCGTAATAAGAGTTCGTGCTTTCTGATTATACTCCTCCAGCGCGTCAATCTGTTTCTGTATGTCCGTGCGCTTGTCGCCAGGCCTTACGGGCTTTTTGGATCTCTTCTTCTTCTTCTTTGAAGATTTTGACGGCTGGGCGTGAGTGCTTGGGCCATCACCACCGATCTTTGGAGTTGGGCGCGGCTTCAGCATCCCTTCGATGATCTGGGGTTCTAGCGGGCTCTTCCACCTGATTGCCGGGCATGTTTTGAGATCACTCAGCATCCTTTTGGTTTTGGCCGATAGTACAACCTCCCACGGAGCTTCTTCAACAAGGGAGCACGTTGTCCCCGGCATATTCACCTTTTTAGAGGTATGAGGTTGCGGCGGATTCACCTTCCATTTTTCGGATAACGCGAACTTACCCTGTTGGTATTGATCTTCAATCCAGTTTTTGAAGACGTAACAATTTTTGATCGGATGACCCAATACTTAGTGATAGGGACAGTAATTGGGATCATTGACGTCGTTTGGCTGCGACGGACATCTTGACTCCGGCAGATTAATGAGTCTGTTACGCAATGCTAGCTCAAACAGTCTTTTCGTTTTATTTTGAGGGAACGAGTAAGGACGTCCAAGCCTTTCCTCGAAGGATAGGTATGGACGCATATTATTTTGACGGACAACCGGCTTTAAGTTGCTCAGCTGTTGTTGAGCATTGTCGACGACGATTGCTTTCCCTTTCCTCTTCTCATTTCGAGAGTCCGGCTTTGGAGGAGATGGTCTATGGCCCATCTGATCCATTTGAGCTAGCTTGTCGATCAGGGCTTCGAACGTGGTTGGTTTAAAGAACATCATGAACTGTGAAATAGTTGCATGAGGGTCTAAGGTGCCCACGAATATGCCCACCGCTGGCGCTTCTTCGATGCGTTGTTCGCACTTCGACCACAAGTTCGGCCATCGGATTGCATATTGAACCCAGGTTTCGCCCGGCTTTACTCTTGCATTGATCAAAGCTGTTATTGGAGTACGCTCGCTGGCACTTGCGAAGCGCTGGGTAAACAACAACTCCATTTCAGCGAAGGTTTTGATGGAGTCATTTAGAAGCTCGGAGTACCATTCAAACGCTGTCTCCGATAGGCTGCCGACGAATTGGCGAAGCAAAAGTTTATCGTCATAGCCGGTATTGCCACAAAGAGCCCTGAACTAGGACACATGTTGATGGGGATTGCCTGTCCCCTTGTAAACATGGAATTTTGGGATCGTGTAGCCCGGCAGGTATTTGATCTGATCATACCATCTCGGATACGGTCGCCTCGTCTTGAAAACTTGACCGGCTGCCTCAGTTGCCTGGTGAACCCGTATCTGTTGAGCTATATATTCATCCAGGGCAGCTTTGGAAATTGTCTCCTCCTTGGCTATTGAAAGAGCCGGCGGTGGATTCGACATTTCTCCTCTGTCATCTTCAAGGATAATCGGAAGATCTTTGGCTGGGGGATCCTGCTGGATCATCATACCCACCATGTCCTGAAACAGAAGGGCCATTCATTTTATATTGGCTGCTTGTTCCGCAGCCTCTTTATCCTTCTTTTCCAGTATTCTCCGAATGAATTCGGCGTCGGTTTCTTGCTCCTGGTGCTGATCCGAGGATGCTTCTGGGCTTTCTTTTGGCCCGGTGAGTGCGGCCATCGCAGTCATCATTTCTTGGAGCTTCTGTTGCTGCTCTTGAGCTTTAGTCACCGATCGCGTAAGCGGTCTATGACCTGTGGATATACGGCTGTCTTCTTTCCCGGATGCCATGTAGACGGTGTGTACCCCAATGCCCCCGGACTTAGGGCGTTTAGGCTCACTGCCTTTGGCATTTGCCGCAGGCGTGGGGATCTTCTCCGGCCTTCTTCTCTTGTGAGCCGTCGAAGTTGAGGGGGCCGTTGCTTTAGGCACCCAGGTGGTCGTCGTCTTCCGTTGCTTGACAGGGGGGTTTTCCTCCCGTCGGCCCTTTGACTTCTTATGCTGGTGAGAGAAATTCGGATCAATCACCGATTCTCGGACTCGTCGCCAAGTCTTGTAGATCCTGGAAGACAGCCGTTGAGGAGACTGCTCCGGCTCTTCTGGTTTTGGTTCCACGACAGTCTCTACCGGTGGAGGAGATGTTTTGAGCACCGCAGTTGGCGAATTTCTGCGTACCCTGTTCAGCAACTCAAAACTGTTCCCGGTTGGAACAGCAGCATTAACTTCCACCGTTGGAGCTGGTGGGATCAGCCCAGAGGGGGAGTTGCCCCCAGTCTTCCTTATCCGGCGCCAGTGGTGACGTCGGGCGTGACGGGTTGTTGGGATTGGTTCAGCGACGGTTTTATCTTGCCCCCGGTCCAGGTGAGGGGCTGTCGCAGGTGTCAGCCTCCTGAAGACTGACATCCGCTGAGAAGCTGTGTCCAACCGGTCGAAAACAGATTTCTGAGCGGGAGCGGGAACAGGAGCAGTCAGTCTCGCAAAGACCGACCCTCTGGGAGGAGAAGCCGCCTTGACGACTTCCGGAGCAGCTATCTTCTTTGGGATGGCCACTTCAGGTATTATGGGCTTCTTGGTAGGCCCTTTGGAGCTCGAGCTCAGCCTGGTGAAGACTGAAGAGTTGGAATTGGACGACCCGTTGAGAAGGGCCGTAGGAGGGGCAAGTCGATCGAAGACCGACTTCTTTGAAGCTTTCGGTACGGGCACTGGGATGGCGAGGCTCGCTGGTAGGAGCATGGTCCCGAAAAATAGACCGGTAGTAGCTTGGGTAATTTATTCCACCGGCATCGTGAATAGTGATGCCGCCTGTGGTCCATAGGCCACACCTCCAGGTGAGGCGGAGCGTCGGTTGCACTTGCTCGTAGACTGGACGTCTAGGCCTGTGATTCGGGAAAGATGCTATTTGGTTTTATCCGTCCACCTCTCCGAAGATGCTAAGTTGATTTATGGCACCGTGTCTCGAAGGTTTAGACGGATGCGGCCGATGTAGCAGACTTCGTCAGATCCCCCCTCGCTTGAGGGGTTTTTGATTGTGGGGATGCTCTTCCCTGCAGGCGCAAGCCCTTGCGGTTAATTACGCTACTGCTTCACGGTAACAACTTTCTCCTTCTCCAGATGGTTACTTCGTGTCGTGGGTGTTTGTTTTGTTTGTGGTTGCCCGTGGATTGTATACGGAGACTAATTTATATCGTCGCCCGTAGGACGTGGATTAGTCTAATTCCATATTTTCTTAGATTTGGGTTTGGGGTTTTGGTTTAAGGATACGTTAGCCATATTTGAGGCTAAGATCAACTTAAACGTTTGTTAAGGATACGTTAGCCTAATCTCCAGACAAAGATCAACTTAACGGGATCATTTAGATCCAACAAAAGAGCAATTGGCTCTATTGTTTAGTTTAATGACATTACGGTCGATTGCCAGTTTAGGGACATGGTGGTCCAACATTCCCATTTTAGGGACGAATATTAGTTTAATGACATTCCGGTCCAACATTCCCATTTTGGGACGAATATTAGTTTAAGGACGTTCCGGTCCAACATTCCCATTTTGGGACGAATATTAGTTTAATGACGTTCCGGTCCACGAGTTTAAGGACCCCGCAGTCCGTATCAATGTGTGGTTGTCGGGACCCGTCACCTCTCTGACGACGTTGAAGAATTACAACGACAGATATCAGTTTATTTGGGAGAGCAGTTGTGCTCAGTTCAATTCAATTTGAGAACTTATGGCCAGAATTGGGCTAAGTCCGGTTGAGAATGTTCAACATTTTATTTGCATTTGGCCTGCTAGGCCTTTATTTGGGCTCTGCCCTTTTTTAAATGATGCACAGCATCTAAATTGGTCTGTTAGACCTTTATTTGGGCTCTGCCCCTTTTTTAAATGATGCACAACATCTAAATTGGTCTGTTAGACCTTTATTTGGGCTCTGCCCCTTTTTTATAATGCATTGCATTTTTATTAGGCCTGTTAGGCCTTTTAATTGGGCTCTGTCCCTTCTTTAATAATGCAAAGCATTTATTGTTTTGACAGTGCGCCACGTAGCTTGTCAGGCGCTTTGTGCCAACGTAAGGCGCAAACTCATGTGGGTGTGACACGTGTCACGCTCTGGTGAGCGCAAGTCTGTTAGCGCAGTGCGCTGCGCCAGTGCGCTGCGCTAGTGCGCTGCTGACACGTGGCGCGCTCTGATGACTTGTGCTAATTTTAGAGAGCAGTGCTTTGTTTTAGAAGCGCATAGCGCAGTTATTCTGGGGCCGACACGTGGCGCTCCCTGGTGGCTTGCGCCAATCCAAGGAGCGCAACAGTGCAGACTCAAAAGTGCAAGGCACTGTTCCATAGCGCATAGCGCATCTTGATCCAATTTTGGATCAAAGAACAGAATCTTTTAAGATTCCAGAACCAATGGTTCATCAAAAGGAAATGCCTTTATGTAGATCAAGTGATCTGTGAAGTAATACTTCTTTTTATCTTTTTGTGATTGGATCTTTTTGATCTTTTTCTTTTTTAATTGAAGATCTTGATCTTGTTCTTAGATCATTGATCTTTTTAGAAGAAAATTCTTCTTTTCTTTTCTTTTTCTAAAGGTTTACCTTTTTTCTCTTTGAGCTCTTCTCAAAATTTTTAGAGGAGTTCTCAATATCTCTCTCTCTGTGTGTTAATGTGTTAGACTTGGAGTCTAGGGGCCTTTATATAGTGCCAATTGAATTGTTAAATTAGTTAAAGAGATGTTTCTCTGAGTGATTTACGGATTTTTCCCCACCGTTGGATCTTTGATCCAAGGGCTTCTGTTTTACAGAAGATAATCTTCTTGTTTTAACAAGATCAGAAAGATCTTTCTGGAATTTTAATTCTGTTTTGGTGCCGGCATTAGCGCAAATGCATCTGCGCTTGACACGTGTCGCGCAGCGCAACTGCGCTGCCACATGTCGCGCAGTGCAGAGCGCAGCGCAACTGCGCTGCTACGCGCAGAGCGCAGCGCAACTGCGCTGCCACGTGTCGTGCAGTGCAGAGCGCAACTGAAGCGTTGCTTCCTTTATTTTTATTTTAAATAGAGTCTTGCTCTGATTGGGTACGCTGTCTTAGGCGCAGCGCTGGCGTGTCAGCTTTTGACACGTGGCGCGCTACGCGCAGTGCAAAGAATCTGAAGCGTTGCTTCACTTTTTGAATTTTTTTTTTTTGAAATTCAAACAGAGCTTTGCTCTGATTGGGAAAACAATGACCTGACAGCAGCACAAGTGCCAGAGGTCGCTTGGGTCCGTGTTGCGAAGCTACAACTTTCGGACAATGCACCGGTCTGGTGGAAGGCGGAAGAAAGCCGTCTTGATCAACCCATTGAATGGAAGACTTTCCGCGACATGTTCGACGCAAAGTACTTCCCTGAGACTGTCAGGTTCGACATAGAACAACAGTTCATCCATCTACAACAAGATTCAATGTGGACCAAATCAGTAGATGAGTATGATGCAGAGTTCACCATGCTCAGTCGGTTTGCGGCCCATCTCATACCGACTGCTGAGATCAGGGCTAGAATATTTCAGTAAGAGTTGGATCCGAAAATCCAAGCTGCTCTAGCTACAGGGGATTTCCCAACCCATGATTTGGCTTTGAAGGCTGCCCGAAGATATGAGGCAGTAATAAAGAGGAAGGGCATACCTCAATCTGCCAGTTTGAAATGCCCTGCCACTCAAATGGCAGGAGGATCCTCTTCCAGGACATCGTTCGAACCCAGGAGAACTGAAGAACCCAATAACCAGCCAAGACCAGATTTCTGTTTCCATTGCAAGAGAGATGGATATTTGATAAAGGACTGTAGGCGCGCAAAAGGCCTGTGTCTAGTTTGTGGCGCGTCCAATCACAGAATTGAGACATGTCCATATAGATACAACTCGGCTCACACATACACCAACTACCCGCAGCGGCCAGCTATCCAGGCTCCTGCAACTCGTCCTGCACTCCTAGCACCACCTCCACGTGGATTTCCTGCACAGCCAAATCTCCAATTCCATCAAGCACTGAGGAACATGCCTCGAGGACAGAGGAATATACCTCCAGCTAGGAGGAACGTGCCACGGCGACAGGCTTACACCTTAGCAGCCGTAGAAGCCGAGACAGTTGACCAAGGTAACACTAGTAAGTCTCTTTCACATTTTTTAAACCCTTGCACTACCTTGTTATTTTTCATACACTGTCAGTACTTCAGTCACTAAATTTTCCTTGAATCTGTTACACTTTCTTTTTACAAATTTCGAGGACGAAATTTTTATAAGGAGGGTAGAATGTAACAACCCTAAAATTTCTGTACAACTTTCTGTACAATTTTTCAAAAAATACAGAAAGGGGTATTTTTTCCTGAGCACAAGTTATAAATTTGTTTTGCTTTTTAATAGCAAGAAGGAGCTTGTAGCTTATTGGTAGGACCTTACACCGTTGAACCAAAACATCAGAGTTCAAATCCCATCCCCCATATTATTTTTAATATTGTTTTCTTTTAAATTTTTAGAATTCCAAAGGTCTACACGTGCATAACTCGTAAAAACCCCATGTCACACTAAAAACAAACTGTCCCAAGGAGTAGACCAACCGACAACGGACCCACGGCAGCGAGCCCCGGCCTGACTCGCCGTGACTCGGCCGGCGACTCAGCCGACTCGGCCAGCCGTCGCTGGCCGAGTTGAGCCAGATCGGCCGAGTCCCTTCTTCAACTCTCTGTCTTTTGGCATTCTTATAACTCATGCACATTTTAAAACACCTGCACATTTCCAGAGCCTTTTAAATCCAATTAAAACCCCCATTAAATCATATTTTTAATGCAATTTTTATTACATTTTCAATTCAACCTTTCACCTACCCTAAACCTAATCTTTCCCTATAAATATCAACCCTAAACACACACCCTTAACTCACAATTTTGTCCAAACTCTCAAGAAAACTCTATAGAATTTTAGTGTGCAATTGGAGTTAGCGAAAGGCGAAACTCCGACAATTTTCCGACTACGACCCTTAGAGCTCCCGGCGATGAAACGACGCACCGGCGCCTCCTACCGCTTCCTCTCCTTCTTCTCTTGAATCTAAACCTGTAAGTCCCACCTCCCTCCTTTCTAATCTATTCTTAAAACTTTTTTTATTAAAACTCGACGGAAGTGGAGTTAAATCCGACTTCCGATTCGGTTTTCTTTGTAAAGTTCAATTTTCCTTAACACAACCATACTAAACTCTTACATCTTGACTATTAATCATTAACAAAATATGTTGAATAAATTTCATAGCAAAACATTTCATTTTGTAACTTTTACCGCTCTTTTTCAGTAAAATACCATGTAGTTTAGTTTCGACTTTAAAACATCATTAATCCTGCTATACCTTTAATTAGATCACGAGGTAATGACCTACCTCCTCACAACACTCATATGCAATATAGCACAATACCTTTCGGAAACATAGAATACGGGAAAACGAAACTTTACATATAAATACCATTTACTATTAAAACCGTTTTCTACAAGATTACGTATTTTTACAAATCTTTGCAAAGCGCCGCTACAACCCATTTTGGGGAACCCGACTGGGATGGTGCGGATTATCGCACATCCCTGGGCTTAGTAGTGCGAGATGCAGACCTCCACAAGGAGCATTCGGTCTCGAAAGATTTGAAATACAAATATCTTAGGAAAATGTGATTTCTAGAAAATAATAAAAATTATTTTTATAAATATGTGTGTGTGTGTGTATTATCAAAATACCTAATTTTGATATAATATAAATATTCTAACTTTTCTAAATCAAAAGGACCATTTTACATGAAAATACCATGAAATTCCATACATATTCAATATTACAATTAAATACCCTACATTATCAAATTAGGTTATTTTCACTAGAAATGTCACATATATAAAATCCACATTTATGACAACTCTAAAGATGATAATTAAATACTTAGGGTGTATTTTTAAAATTATACAAAAGCATTTTTACATATAACCCCCTCAAGTTCTATAAATTACAATAAGGACCCTAGTAAATATAGATTTAAGCGGGACCAGTCTCTTGAGCCTCAGGGAGCCGGAAATTTGGGTGCTTGCCTATTTAAGGTAGACAACTTAACAAACGGTGTTATCAACACGGTAATCGTCTTTGAAAAAGACACAAATTCTGCCGACCATGTGCAACGGTTACCGATAACATCAAAATCTAATTCAGGACTTCAATTTCTTTTCTAATTGTTCTGACTCAGACTGAGTCTCATTATAAATAATCTGACTTGAATATGATTCAAGTACAATCTACAATACTACAATTCAATATGAATCCATGAATCCATATATTCGATATAGTCAATCTGTATTGACTGAATCGAACCATGAATATACTTCCATTTACATAATTCTCCAGTTACATTCATGATTCTCCAGTTACACCCATTTACTGATATCATGGTTTCGGCAAGTCATCCAATTATACAATCTATATTACAAGACATTACAAGTTGCAATACAATACAAACAATACAATCAAGACATTGCGGAGTTTAAGAGGTAGATTGGTACGGAAGGTGTTAGAAGTGGCACGAGACTGCAACCATAAGACACCTAACCTGTATTCCTTTGCTGTTGTACCGTGGCATGAACGGTTCCTTGAGTTCCTGATACCTTAATCTTCGGGGCAAGTGAGACTCCTCTCGTATAGACTGGCATTTTTCTGTACCAAGCTACAAACAACAGTGTTAACACTAAATACAACATTATAACAATATAATACAACTGTAAAAGTTACACATTCTCTCTTTTGTCTTTTCTACTTCTTCCTTATCTTTGGGACTTACCGAGCGATTGTTCGCTGACGACATTCCTTCTCTTTCTTCTTTGGAATGTTGTCAGGTAATCTGGATACTCAGGAGATCAAGCCTACTAGCGAGGACTTGGATTAGCTTACTTACGACCCAGAGCTCCAGCTTCATTGTACACATTTTATTTCAGTACTTTTCATTTCTGTTATGCCACTGTTTAGGCATTGCTTTCATTCAGATGTATTTACTTTTCCATGCATTGTAAAAAAGAATGTTAATAAATAAAGTTGTTGTTCAATTATATTTTTTGTCTCTTGTGCATTTTCATTTATATTGCTTAGATACGCTTAGTATATTTACTTCAGAGTAAATACGTAGCGGTCTCGTCCCGTCCTCTTCACCGTACACCGGGAAGCGGGACGTGACATAGGGGAAGCACTTTTGACGACTTCACCCGCAGCAAGATTTGAAACGACCAATTTTTCAAAGACCGATCTTTAGGTAGGCAAAGCATCTTTGACGACTTCACCCACCAGAGGAGTTGGGAGGACTATCTGTTTTGGGATAGCCTCTTCAGGTATCGTGAGCCTCTTTGCGGGCCTACTTGAGCTTCGGCTCAGCCTGTTGAAGACTGAGGTGGTGGACTTAGACGACCCGTTGAGAGGGGCCATGGTGGTTATAAGTCGATCGAAGACCGACTTCTTCAGAGCTTCATATGGTGGCACTGGGGTGCTGAAGCTTGCTGGCAGGAGCATGTTCCCGAAGAACAATCCAGTTGTGGTTTGAGTCACCTGCCCCATCGGCATTGAAAAGATGGAGGCCACATTGGGCCCGTAAGTCTCTCTTCCAGTTGGGGCGAAGCGGGAGTTGCTGTTGTAGTTTGTGCAGCTGGAAGCCATTGTCCTTTTTCCTAGACGGGAGAAAGACACCAAATCTTAATACTTCGAATCCAAGAGCAACCATAGCAAACCGCGATTTTGTTGGCGAAACACGACATACGAACTGTGGAGTGGAAAGAGAAAAGGTCTCACCGGGCGTGCCAGAATCTGTTCACTGCCGAAAACGAAGACGAACTGGGATGGATCGTCTTTCCTGAATTCTGGGGGCAGGTACTATTTGGATTTATCCGTTCACCTCTCCGAAGATGCCAAGTTGATTTATGGCACCGTATATCGGAGGTTTGGACGGATGCGGACGTTGCAGAAGACTTCGTCAGATTCCCCCTCGTTTGCGAGGGGTTTTTGATTATGGGGAAACTCTTCCCTGCAGACGCAAGCCCCTGCAGTTAATTACGTTATCGCATCGCGATAACCACTTTCTCCTGCTCCGAAAGTTCACTTCGTGTCGTATGTGTTTTTGTTTGTTTGGGTTGCCCGTGGATCGTATACGGAGACTAATTTATGTCGTCGCCCGTAGGGTGTGGATTAGTCCAAATCCGTATATTTTAGATTTGGGTTTTTTTTATTTAAGGGCCGTTAATCTGGTTTGAAATTAAGATCGACTTAAATGTATGTGAGCATTTGGGGCTTGATTTGTTTTGTTAAGGATACATTAGTCCAATTTGAGACTAAGATCCACTTAACGAGGTTTCGGGATCATTTTTATTTCAGATCCAACAAAAGAGTGTTTGGGCTCTATTGTTTTAGTTTAAGAATGTTTCGGTCCATTATCACCACTTTGGAGGCGAATATTAGTTTAAGGACATTTCGGTCCATTATCGCCATTTTAGAGGCGGATATTAGTTTAGGGACTTCTCGGTACTTTATTGCCATTTTGGAGGCGAATATTAGTTTAGGGACTTCTCGGTACTTTGCTAGTTTTAAGGACGTAGTGGTCCACTATGTTCATCTTGCACGCACGTGTATTTGTTACGTGATGGAATGAACAAGGGTGATATGGATGCACCCCGTATGGGGTGCGGTCTGATTTGAGGTGTGTACGTCAGTTTGGATTTGGGAATGCACTGAAGAATTATTGGTTGTCGGGACGTGCCACCTCTCTGAAGATATTGAAGAATTACAACGACGTATATCAGAGGTGTGGAGAGATATACCCTTAAACCAAATCCCGTATTTGAGAAAAAAGGGGGCTGTTGTGGACCTAAGAGTCATTCATTTTTTAGACTAATATTATCTTACGAGATATGGGATGAATATCATTTGGATATCATCAGTTGAAGGATCATTAGTCATGTTTGGGACTAAGATCAGTTTGGGGAATCATGAGCACATGGGTGGCTCGGTTGATTGGAAATCGAAGAGGTTTTGACCTTAGGAAAACTTAGCCAATTTTGGCTAGGTCTGGGTCTCCATAGTTACCCAGCAGTGCTAAGCACTGGTATATGCATCACTCACGTGTATCCCACATGAGACGCTGGATCAGTGTTAAACACTGAACTCTGGAGGCGCTCACGTGTGAACACGTGAAGCACTCTAAATATGGGTGCTGCTCTTTAGGGTTTTATTTCCCCTTTTTTGTATAAGTGCTAAGCACTTGGTTCTTTGTGTAAGGTTCTTAGGCACTAAAACAAGGTTCTACAAGGCATCAAACATGTTGTATTAAAAATTTTCAAGTGCCAAACAACCTAAGCAAGGATCTTAACTAGAGAATTAGGGTTATAAACTTAAAGCAAACAACTTTACTACTAAGTGAGAGAGATTACAACCATTGTAGTCCGTTCTTTCGCTTCATAAGCTCCGAGTTGAAGTCCCTTCACTGCGATCATCAAGTTCTCGGACTCTCGAGAGGCTCCATGAGGTGAATGATACATCTTTCTTGAAGTCTTCGAAATCCAAGACGATCTACCTTAAGGAAACACAAACCCAAGCTATAACTTCACTAATTAGGTATTAGTGAAGCAAACACCCTAATCTAAGTGGCTAGAATAGATGAGAATGATGAAGTAGGAATTTTACTCTCTTTTGTTTTCTATTTCTCACTTTAATTCATCACAAATCAAAAAGCTAGAAAGCTTTTGGGAGGAAGAAGAAGAAGATGAAGTTGTGATGAATGAATTATTGTTGAGGTTAGAAAAGCAACCAAGGTTAAGCATGGCATGCTTAACCTTTGTAGAGAATAAAGGGTTAAAGGGTTAGGTTATAAATTGTAAGTGCACGGCGGCGCCCCGGCCTCCATCCCGAGACCAAATGCGGAAGCGATGGTTAACTTTAAATTTTCTTGAACCGGCACCACCGCGCACTAAAACCCGGATCGAACCATTAACTAGTCCTAGCTAACTACAAGATGGGGAAGAGAGATATACCGACTGATCCGTGTCCTCCGGTCTTCTCGTCGTCGTCCCGATCTCCTGTGGAAGCTCCGGTCTCCACCTCGTCGCCGGAAGGGCACCACGTCGCCGACTTCTTTTACGGGCTTCCACCTCTATACTGAGGCAACTCGGGCACGAAGCTGGCGAGTCGACGTGCCCAAGGTTTGCTGCAGAATGGTGTAGAACCATGTCTCATTTGGGGTTATGGAGTTTGCCATTTGGTGGAGGAATGAACTATACTTTGGAGGTGGAACTATGGGATTTTTGTGAAGCTAAAAGACCAAAAATCCCCACATGAAATATTGGGACAGCCCCTACCATATAATGTCCGGCCATGGTGAATGGGGGGAGTGAGAATGAGAGAGGGAGAGAGTGAAAAAGGATAGCCACAAGAATAATCAAGTGAAGGGAAAATGGTTATCATATTCAACCATCATCAAAAGCATGATGACTCCAAAGTCAAGCAATGATCACTAACAAATCCACACTCCACCTACAAATCAACAACCATGATAGCTACAAAAAGTCAAGCAATCATGAACCATGGAAGGTCAAAGGATGGGGCTTCATCATGAAACCATCATGACACAAAAGTATGCAAAGAACACCCTCCATATTGCTTATTTGCACAAATGCAAATAAGCCCTCCTCCACCAAACTTCGGCCAATGAACGATACAAAAGAAATTGGCCGAAACGGAAAGCAAACTGGCAACTCCAGAAAACTGGTCTCGTAATAAATTACAGGAAAACCCCGCTACTGTGCATACACACCCGCATCTGTATTCCGACCGAATACAAATGCAATGAGACAAAATCTACACTGTACTATACTAGGATCCGGCTTAAACCAAAGCCGGCTAGTAAAATCTGTTCGATCCTGATCCGTGCAATACCGCACGTATCTGATCGAACCCTGCCATATCTCCATACGGCCTCTACAACTTTTCGCCCGAAAACTTGAGCAACTGAATGTGGGGGACTCTAAAGACTCGTCAACATCTTGGTTGTGGATTTAACCACTAGCACGTCAGAGGTATAAGCCAATACGTAACGGGCTATCAGGTATTAACCAAAAGGGACGTCGATGAGCGAACTCATCCTGATACCCTACTGAGCCTTTCAGTGACAATATCCGTACAGTCCGGTCCGTTCGTCTATGAGCATCGCAGGGCGGGCCTAGAGGGTTGGTAAAAGTCAGACCCCCAAAAGCGGTACAAGTCGTGTCAGAGATTAGCCCAGAACACCCTGATATACTACTGGAATACCTACCAGTAAATCTCCTGTCTTGGCCAAGGACGTTTCATGTTCTGGCTCTCCTAGACACAGCACGACCTCACCCCCAATACCGGGAGAGACAAACCCCCGAAGATCCGCTCACTGCCTCCATGTGGCTCGGGACTGTACCCAACTAAAACCTGTTTGCACGTCTCCTTTGAGCGTGGTAGGGTAGTAATCAAAGTACAGTGGGAACTCACACGAGACAAATGACGATCCTCAGGTCGATGAACTAACCTGTACACATGTCACCAGGGAACTGCTATCTGACGTTAGGTATAAGACCAACTAGCATGTTCCCGGCGAGTCCTGTCCGGTGTACTCATAACCCAATGAGCACCTGTATACATCTTAGGTGAACCAACTGACACCAGTGGCTTATGAGACCGGCCACCGCCCCTCGTCGGGGTCTCGACTGTATACACTAGTCTACTCTGGAGTATCGATGCCCTGTCTCGAAACTCCCACGACTAGGGACCATTTAAGGATGTGCTTATAGACCACCGGCTCCCACATATATGATCACCCTCATACTGCTGGCAGTCAAGCAAGAATCCTAGGGGCTCTATCAACGTGTAATAGCGACCTGTCTGGTCACCTAAAGCAGTACACGATGATAAAGATAAACCAGATAGCATACTATCATCTCGAGTAAGACTGTCCTACCGGGATAGGTCCTTCTTCAATCATTGCAATCACGTGCCTGTGATCCAATAATTGACTCTGAGGGCACTATCTCCAACATAAATATCTAGCAAAATATCTAAAGAGTGGACTAAGTCAACTAAGCATAATATCTTAGCTAATTATCCACAATTTAGAATTAACTAAAAAGAAAATGTTAACCCAAAATTAAACCCTAGCATGGTTTAATCTCATAAACCCTAGTTGCATTTGTAATCCCAACATGTTACAATATTATATATCACATATAATATATATATATATATATATATATATATATATAATGTAACAAAAGAAAATAATACAATTAACATATATCACATATATATCAATGTATCATCAAGTGAGAAAAAGAATCATTTAAGTGAGCTTATATTAGTTAATATAATGTAATATATCACATATATATTATACATTAAATTATCGAATCAACACTTGATCCGATAATCCAGCTATATAACATATAACCGACTAATATAACATGTACCTTTTTATCGAATCAACACTTGATCCGATATTCCGGCTATATCACATATACCCGGCAGATATCACATATCGCGAGAATAGAATACGGTATCTCATATCGTATTAATCTCGTTCCCGCACATATCACATATGTGCTCCTACTCCGTTTCGCCTGAGCCAGGAAACCTCTGTGTAGGACTCTAAAGAATCGTCAATACGCCGGCAGTAGGTGATGATCATATCAAACACCCACAAGCTGCAAGCGGTCAGCTAAACATAACGGCCACCCGAGAATTGAGCGATCAGAAGATCAACAAGCAAGCCTGTACATACTTCTGTGAATCCAATCAGTAAACACTACCGTACAGTTCAGTCTCTTCGTATGATATGTCGCATATCCAGTCTAGGGGTGGTAAACGTCAGACCCCAGTAACCGATAAGTCATGTCGATGTGAGGCTCATAACGGGTCGAGAAACTACTGATAACACTTACCGGTATATCTCCATATCAGCCCTGGCCAGGGACTTCCAATTATAGCCAATCGAACACAGCGCAACATTAACCCCCAATACCGGGAGAGACGAAACCCCTCCTATCACTCATTGCCTCCATGTGATTCGGGACTGTACCCAAAAGCCACCGTTTTGCACATCCTCTTGAACGTGGTAAGGTGGAAATCAAAGCACAATGGGAATCACACAAGACTCTATGACGATCTCGGGTCTACAGACTAACTTGTACCAGTATCACCAGAGAACTGCTATCTGACGATAGGTATAATACCATCTAGGAGTTCTCGGCGAGTCCGTTCAATGTACCCAGTCTCTACTGAACACCCGTACACCAGCTTTGATGTCAAACACCGATGGACATGGGATCATCCATCGCCCATCATATGGGTTAAGATGCGTATACGCTAGTCTACTCTGGAGTATCGATGCCCTGTCTCGATACACCCTCGACTAGGAACAGTTATAGGATGTACTCTTGGACTACCCTGGCCCCACTAGTATGATCTGCATCATAGTCCCAGTAGTCGAGTACATATCCTAAGGGCTTTATCAACATGTGAGAGCAAGACAGTAAACCAATACAAGTCAACATGTTAAGACAAAGTAAAACCAGATAGCATACTATCATATCGAGCAAGAAAGTCCTCTCTATATATATTCAAGCATCCACTATAATATACATCATATGTACAACAATGGCCTCTAGGGCATATACATGACTAACAATCTCCCACTTGCACTAAGGCCAACTGTTGTAGTATCTCATACCCAACATCCCGAAGAGTCTCTCAAAGTGTATCTGGGGTATGGCCTTTGTGAGTGGATCCGCTGTGTTGTCCTTCGTGTCAACTCTCCTGATCTCGATCTCTCAGCGATCAACTATCTCCCGGATCAGGTGATACCGCCTCAGAATATGTCTGGATCTCTGATGGGATCTGGGTTCCTTGGCCAAACCCACAGCTCCATTGTTATCACAATACAAAGGTATTGGATGCTCAATGGATTGAACCACTCCAAGTTCAGTTATGAACTTCTTCATCCAGACAGCCTCTTTGGCAGTATCGTTGGCAGCGATGTATTCAGCCTCCATCGTCGAGTCTGCCACGGTTTCCTGTTTGGAACTCTTCCAACAAACCGCCCCTCCATTTAGGGTAAAGACAAATCCCGAGTGCGACTTAGAGTCATCCTTATCACTTTGGAAGCTCGAATCGGTAAAAGACTCCACCTGGAGTTCTCCGTTACCATACACCAAGAACATCTCCTTCGTCCTTCTCAAGTACTTAAGAATGTTCTTCACAGCTGTCCAGTGACTCTCTCCTGGATCTGCTTGATACCTACTCACTACACTTAGTGAGTATGCTACATCGGGTCTGGTACATAGCATCGCGTACATGATAGAGCCTACTGCCGAAGCATAGGGTATCCCTTGCATGCGAGCTCTTTCCAAATCAGTCTTGGAAGACATCTCTTTGGAGAGAGTGAGTCCAGAGATCGTGGGTAAATTCCCACGCTTGGATTCTTCCATACTAAACCTCTTTAATATGGTGTCAATGTACCTGGATTGGGACAATCCCAGTATCCGTTTAGATCTATCTCTATAAATCCTAATCCCTAAAATGCAGGAGGCATCACCTAGATCTTTCATTGAGAATCTTTGTGATAAGAAGAGCTTGACCGAGTGCAGCATAGGAACATCATTTCCTATCAAGAGTATGTCATCCACGTACAATATGAGGAAGACAACCTTACTCTCTACAATCTTCTTATAGATACAAGGTGATCTACGTTCTTAATGAAGTCAAACTCTTTGACTACCACATCAAAACAGATGTTCCAACTCCGCGATACCTGCTTTAAACCGTAAATGGATTTAAGCAGCTTGCACACCTTTCCGCTGCTCCCACTGTCTACGAAGCCCTCTGGCTGAGTCATGTATACACACTCCTCTAAATCACCATTTAGAAAGGCGGTCTTAACATCCATTTGCCAGATTTCGTAGTCATGGTATACATCAATGGCTAGTAGGATCCGGATGGATTTAAGTATAGCCACTGGAGAAAATGTTTCGTCATAATCCACACCTGGTCGTTGACGAAAACCCTTTGCAACAAGTCTAGCATTGAAAGTCTCAACTTTTCCATCTACACCTAGTTTCTTCTTAAAGATCCATTTGCTCCCAATGGGTTTTACCCCTTCAGGAGCAACTTCCAAAGTCAATACTTTGTTGGTGTACATGGATTCCATCTCAGATCGCATTGCATCCAGCCATTTCACAGAGTCACCACTCGTGATGGCTTGCTCGAAGTTAGTCGGGTCATCATCTTCTATGATGCAATCCTCACTCCCACCGTCAATGAGAAAACCGTAATATCTCTCAGGTGGATGAAAAACCCTACTAGATCGGCGGAGAGGCAGGGGGTCGTCGGGAACTACTGAATCCTCTGGTTCCACCAAATCTTCTGTTGTAGTTTGTGTAGCTGGAACTTCTTCCAGTTCTACCTCATTGCCACTAATTTATTTCATAAGAAAACCCTTTTCTAAGAAGGTGGCATGACGAGAAACAAACACTTTTTGTTCCTCGGAGTGGTAGAAGATATACCCTTGCGAGTTTTTGGGATATCCTACAAACTTGCACAGGACAGACCTTGCCTCGAGTTTGTCCGGATTGTGCCTTTTGACATAGGCCGGACAACCCCATATCTTAACATAATTAAGAGATGGTCTCTTCCCCTTCCATATCTCATATGGAGTGGTAGGCACTGATTTTGTAGGAACCATATTCAATAGGTGTATGGCTGTCTCAAATGCATACCCCCAAAAGGAAATAGGCAACTCAGCAGTGCTCATCATAGAGCGCACCATATCTAATAGGGTGTGATTCCTCCACTCCGATACACCGTTGTGCTGTGGTGTATAGGGAGGAGTAAGCTGAGAGAGAATCCCATTCTCTTTTAGATAGTCTAGAAACTCATTGCTCAAGTATTCTCCTCCGCGATCAGATCGAAGAATATTAATACTTTTACCCGTTTGGTTCTCGACTTCATTCTTATATTCTTTGAATTTCTCAAAAGTTTCAGACTTGTGTTTCAACAGAAACACATGTCCGTATCTTGAGAGATCGTCAGTGAATGTAATGAAGTATGAGGAACCATTCCTAGCATATGTAGACATGGGAGTACATACATCACTATGTATCAGTCCCAAGAGTTTCGTAATTCTTTCTCCGTGTCCACTAAACGGAGTTTTGGTCATTTTGCCTTTGGGACATGACTGGCAAGTATCATAAGATGATAATTCGAACGGATTCAAATATCCATCCTTATGTAACTTAGCTAGTCGTGTCGCATTGATATGACCTAGTCTACAATGCCACAAGAAGGATTCGTTCATTTCTGAACTCTTCCTCTTGTGTGTGTTTTGTACATTAAGTACTGTAGTTTGATTGAGAACGTATATGCCATTATTTAACGAGCCTGATCCAATCAAATTTTGATTCAGGAATATGTTCATAACATTATCCTGTACTACAAAATTACATCCTTCTTTACTCAATAAAGAAACTGATATAATATTGCATATCAGGGTTGGAATGTAATAACATTCGTTCAGAATTAATGTATTACCATTTGGTAATACAGGGTGATATTCGCCAACTACTTTGGCTGCAACATTTGCACCATTCCCTACTCTTATGGAATGATCACCCTCTCCCAGTTCTCTACCTTTCTTTAGTCCATGTAACATATTACATATATAGGATCCCGATCCGGTATCTAATACACAGGACGTAGAGTGAACTGAGAAACAATTCTCGATAACTAACACACCCAAAGAAGATCAATCAACATGCTTATTCTTCGTTTGGGCGATGTGAGAATCCGGATATTTTCCTATTCCATGTACAGTCTTATAACAATTATAAGAAAAAACGGAACCAACGTTCCCCTGCTCAGTATAACAAGCGGGTTCAGCCAATACATCCATATTATTATCTTGATTAAAGCCTGACATGGTCGATACCTGGAGAGAGAGAGAAGAAAACACTTTAGCGTATGCTCTTCCAAGATTAGATTGGTTATTATCTTATCTAATCAGGATGGCTCCCACTGTTTTCATCAAATTTTTCTTCAAACCCTAAAAGGTAAGACTAGCCGGGATTAATTACACTTTATAAGTTTGCCAATCTTTCAGTCAGGCCAGTGTTGGTATTTTGAGGGAGGTTCTCCGTGCTTTCACACGGACCTAATTAAAATAAACCTCGTTTTCCCAGAGACATGACCCCGTTAACACCTTTCTAGTCACCTACTTGATTGGTTAATTGTCATGTGTAAAACTCTCCCAGGAGTAACTCTTACTCGCAGTAGGTATCAGGATCCAACTATCTTATAGAAGGTATACAATCTCATTGCAAATTTCAACACTTGAAATTCCCGATAATGCTTTTGCCCCTAGCAACTTATGACCTTAACATAGTCAACAAATCATAATCGCTAGCCAAGTTCAACCCGTCATTTCTCGATTGAATTAAACCCACCCGCACGACCCTTAACATAGTCAACAAAGTCGTACGACTACCCTAATTCAATCGCATCTCATATTTTAGCAGACAAGCACTAATCAGCTACCGCACACTACGCCTTAATATAGTCAACAAACGTAGCACGAATACTAAGTAGTACTTATCTGAAATGACGGAGGGCTACGCAGCTTTTTAAGAAAACCATGAGCGTAATGAACTTGATATCGTTGTAGAATCGAGTGATATTTGAAAAGGAGTGTTTTTGAGGCTTTTAGCAGTTTTGCTAAAGAGGTCACTCCCGGTAAAGGGATCTCGGCTCTTTCCTTATTGAATAAGGTGCATGATATTTTACAAGGAATACCGCTATGCAAAGCAAAGACTACAAAAGTAATTAAAAACAAAACCGAGTATTTGTAGCATCTGCTAGTTTCGCTAAAGAGATCACTCCCGGTGAAGGGATCTCGGCTCTTTCCTTATCGAATAAGGTGCTGGATATTCTACAAGGAATACCGCTATGCAAAGCAAAAACTAGAGCTACCCTTTTTATAAATTTGATTCTACAACATCTTTTAGGTTTTTTTTCTTTCATTAATCTCATTAATGAATCCCATCATTTAAGCTTCCTATCATCACAGAAGAAACGAAAATACAACGTACGCTTATGCCATCCGCATTCGCCACAGTGTCCCGTTATGAACCGTTAGGTTACTTAACTAACGGCATACCGGGACAGGACTAGCGCGGGTACAAAACATAAGCAACGTTTATTATATATCATATATATATATACAATAATAAAGCATTCGTCTCACGCATATAAAATGATCACATAACAGTATATCAGCAGCAGAAGATAACATATGAAATATTAGATATTTTAGGAGGTCCGTGTTTAATTTTAAGCCTGTATAAAACAAAGATTCCACGGTCGCGATGAATAGCCAAAGCCACATCCCTAGACCCCTACGAGAGCGGCAAGCAACCATACCAATTCTAGGGTTAGGAGACCCGGACTCGACTCCTCGAGTTGGTCTCCTACTGGACCCTAGAACCCGGTTACTTGTGCTCTCCTCCTTGGATCTATCCTAATGCGGAAAAGTAAATAATATACAATGGTGACATCATTCTCAATCCGGAAGTGTCCCAATAAAATAATTTTACATACATGAATAAAAATAAAAACCTACGTCTCAGATAAAACCCCTGGCTATTCAAAACACGACGATCCAATATAACATATCACAGCAATACATAACATCACATGTCATCAACGTAAGTAAATATGCATATCCCAATTGTCGTTGATGTATAGCAATGAAACCGGCGATACACCACATATTACACTTACGGTCGCCGAAAATAAAATGCAAAACTACAACAATTGGAATCGTAACTGCTCTTAGACAACACAAACCCGGGATATCACATATCCAAGATTTCATGCCTAACAATGTAAAGCTTACATTTAGGTCTCATGCAGGAAAACACTTTTTCAAAATAAGTCGGATAATACAACAAGATTTCCGATTACACCCAAGACCGAAATGTTAGATTTACACGCAACAAACAAATTTGTAGATTCCAATTATTGTATCACATTACAGAAAGCTAGACGACGTTAAACAATTCGATCGAAACAACGAATTCCCAAAATTCCCTTGAAAGCTCAACACTTGAGTACTGTTAAAATTAACTAGAGACATACCACAGTACCTACGGACCTACAGCTGAAGGGCCCGACCCAAGCCTTTTAAGTGGCGCAGCGGGTTCGCCGCCAAAACCTTATTTTAGCCGCGGATCCGCGGTCACTTAGGCGAGTTAGGGTTTCGTTCTTCAGGTGTGTCTATAGAATTCCCTGCATATTTTTCTGAATATTTTTAACATGGAAAAATCCAGCTTTTTGAAAAATTTCCAGAAAGGGGGTATAATTTAGGTTTTCGGGGTTCGATCAGACTTTTAACTTCGCCTACGGAACGCCTAATACTCTAGCTAGGCTCTGATACCACTGTAAGGTTCTTAGGCACTAAAATAAGGTTCTATAAGGCATCAAATAGGCCGTATTAAAAATTTTCAAGTGCAAAACAACCTAAGCAAGGATCTTAACTAGAGAATTTGGGTTATAAACTTAAAGCAAACAACTTTACTACTAAGTGAAAGGGATTACAAACTTTGTAGTCCGTTCCTTCGCTTCATAAGCTCCGAGATGAAGTCCCTTCGCTGCGATCATCAAGTTCCTGGACTCTCGAGAGGCTCCATGAGGTGAATGATACATCTTGTTTGAAGTCTTCAAAATCCAAGACGATCTATCTTGAGGAAACCCAAACCCAAGCTATAACTTCACTAATTAGATATTAGTGAAGAAAACACACTAATCTAAGTGGTTAGAATAGATGAGGATAATGAAGTAGGAATTTTACTCTCTTTTGTTTTCTATTTCTCACTTTAATTCATCACAAATCAAAAGCTAGAAAGTTTTTGTGAGGAGGAAGAAGAAGATGAAGTTGTGATAAATGAATTATTGTTGAGATTAGAAATACAATCAAGGTTAAGTATGGCATGCTTAACCCTTGTAAAGAATAAACCATAGGCTAGGATTAAAGGGTTGGGTTAACAAATATCTAGCAAAATATCTAAAGAGTGGACTAAGTCAACTAAGCATAATATCTTAGCTAATTATCCACAATTTAGAATTAACTAAAAAGAAAATGTTAACCCAAAATTAAACCCTAGCATGGTTTAATCTCATAAACCCTAGTTGCATTTGTAACCCTAACATGTCACAATATTATATATCACATATATAATATATATAATGTAACAAAAGAAAATAATACAATTAACATATATCACATATATATCAATGTATCATCAAGTGAGAAAAAGAATCATTTAAGTGAGCTTATATTAGTTAATGTAATGTAATATATCGCATATATAATTATATATTAAATTATCGAATCAACACTTGATCCGATAATCCGGCTATATAACATATAACTGACTAATATAACATGTACATTTTTATCGAATCAACACTTGATCCGATATTCCGGCTATATCACATATACCCGGCCGATATCACATATCGCGAGAATAGAATACGGTATCTCATATCGTATTAATCTCGGTCCCGCACATATCACATATGTGCTCCTACTCCGTTTCGCCTGAGCCAGGAAACCTCTGTGTAGGACTTTAAAGAATCGTCAATACGCCGGCAGTAGGTGACGATCATATCAAACACCCACAAGCTGCAAGCAGTCAGCTAAAAGTAACAGCCACCCGGGTATTGAGCGATTAGAAGATCAACAAGCAAGCCTGTACATACTTCTGTGAATCCAATCAGTAAACACTACCGTACAGTCCGGTCTCTTTGTATGATATATCGCATATCCAGTCTAGGGGTGGTAAACGTCAGACCCCAGTAACCGATAAGTCATGTCGATGTGAGGCTCATAACGGGTCGAGAAACTACTGATAACATATACCAGTATATCTCCATATCAGCCCTGGCCAAGGACTTCCAGTTATAACCAATTGAACACAGCGCAACATCAACCCCCAATACCGGGAGAGACAAAAGCCCTCCTATCGCTCATTGCCTCCATGTGATTCGGGACTGTACCCAAAAGTCACCGTTTTGCACGTCCTCTTGATCGTGGTAAGGTGGAAATCAAAGCACAGTGGGAATCACACAAGACTCTATGATGATCTCGGGTCTACAGACTAACATGTACCAGTGTCACCAAAGAACTGCTATCTGACGATAGGTATAATACCATCTAGGAGTTCTCGGCGAGTCCGTTCAGTGTACCCAGTATCCACTGAGCATCCGTACACCATCTTTGATGTCAAACACCGATGGATATGAGATCATCCATCGCCCATCATAATGGTCAAGATGCGTATACGCTAGTCTACTCTGGAGTATCGATGCCCTGTCTCGATACACCCTCGACTAGGAACAGTTATAGGATGCACTCTTAGACTACCCTGGCCCCACTAGTATGATCTGCATCATAGTCCCAGTAGTCGAGTACATATCCTAAGGGCTTTATCAACTTGTGAGAGCAAGATAGTAAACCAATACAAGTCAACATGTTAAGACAAAGTAAAACCAGATAGCATACTATTATATCGAGCAAGAATGTCCTCTTTATATATATCCAAGCATCCACTATAATATAAATCATATGTACAACAATGGCCATTAAGGCATTCTGAGCCATTCTTGTTGTTCATCAGAGGAACTCACGTGGAAAACACGTGAGGTCTCATTATAGTGTTAAACACTAACGAATCCCCGGGCTTTCTTTCTGTTTTCTTAGAGATCTTGATATCTTATTAATGACATTTCTAGTCATTAGGCTTTGGGTTTGGAAGGTCTTAAATTGTTATCATCGTCTGAGGGATCAAGTTCTCCTCTTGTTTATGCAGGAATCAAATTCTTTATATAGGGTTAAACCCTAGTTTTCAGAGGAATTAATTTCCCATATGTTTTTGTAAGAATTAAATTCATTAAACTCAGTTCTTTCCCCTAGTTTTAAATCTGCAGGACAGAATCTCCCCGATGAGAATTGAATTCTCAACTTGTGGGAAGATCTGCTTCTGCAGATCTCAACCAGAGGAAGAACTAAGTTCTTGTATGAAGGGTTAAACACTTAGAGAGGCAAAGAAGGAATGGAACAATCTCTATGTTTTTTCTTCTTTTTACCTAGTATGTTCTGACGAAACAAATTTTCGCTGAGAATCAAATTCTCTTTTTTTCTGTCTCTACTCTGTCTTCCCTCTCTCTCTGTGTGTCTCTCCTCCCCCCCTCTTTTTTTTGAGATTTGAAGTCTTGGGCTCTTTATATAGTGGAGAGAAGTTTGTTTAATTCTCAGAAAATCTCTCATTGAGAGATCCTGATTGATTTAATTAGTTTCCGAATTGATTTGGGGAATTTTACCTACCGTTGGATCTTTAATCCAAGGACTTCTGTTTTTATAGAAGATATTGTTCTTGTTTTTAATAAGATTGGGGATATTCTTCCATATATAGAATAAAATTCTATCGAGCGGTGACATTTTAATCACCATTGGATTTTTAATCCAAGGGTGCTCAGTTTAACAGAGTATAATCTTTCTCTGTTTAGAAAGATATAAGAAATATTTTGGATTTTTGATCCACTAACTCTCTGTTTAACAGAAAATATTCTCTCCAATAGAATTTAATTCTATGTTTAATCACCGTTGGATCCTTGATCCAACGGTTTATTAAGTTATTAAGTAGAATTTAATTCTAAGCAAGGAGGTGTCCTCACGTGTTAACACGTGAGACTTGCGGTTTAATTGCAGCGCTTAGACTCTCACGTGTTGGCACGTGAGGCTGGTTTAGCCTAGTTGCGGTTTAATTGCAGGGCCTATTTATAGGTGCTCACGTGTTAGCACGTGAGGCTTGTTTAGCCTAGTTGCGGTTTAATTGCAGCGCCTATTTATAGGCGCTTACGTGTTAACACGTGAGACTTGAATAGTGGGGAGTTTCCCCCTTTCTTTCTCTCGTCTTTTTTTTGAGGGAACATGCACCATTCGCAGCACTCTACGGACGGAAGTGTCGTTCGCCACTAAGTTGGGACGACATCGGAGGTCGTGAACTCCTTAGGCTAGAGATGATCGTTGCAACTGTGGACGTAGTTCGCACGATCAGGGAAAGGATGCGCATAGCCCAAGATCGACAGAAGTATTGGGCTGATGCAAACCGCCGACACCTGGAGTTCCAACCTAGAGACTATATTTTTCTCAAGATTTCTCTAAACATAGGAGTGATCCATTTTGGCAAGAGGGGTAAGCTCAGTCCCAGATACATAGAACCGTTCGACATTCTCGAACGAGTTGGAGAAGTGGCCTACCGTTTAGCACTACTACCCTCATTGGAAAGATTACACAACGTGTTCCACATATCCCAGCTATGAAGATATATGAGCGGCCCCAGCCACATCCTTGATCACTCAGATCTCACAGTCCAGACTGATCTGACTTGTGAGCAACAACCCGTTGAGATACTGGACCGAAAGGTGAAGACACTGCGGAACAAGGAAGTAAACTTGGTCCGAGTGATGTGGAGAAAAGATTCGCCAGGAGAATCAATGCGGGAAGGAGAAGAAGGCATGCGTGCAAGATACTTTCACTTATTTATAAATTAGTCCCTATGTAAATATAAATTTCGAGGAAGAAATTTTTATAAGGAGGGTAGAATGTAATGACTCTGAATTTACTGTACGGAATTTTCCAGTTTAATATACAGAAATCAGTTATACAGCCCGAGATTGAATTATAAGTAAATTTTGTTAAATAACTGCAAGAAACAACTTGTAGCTCACTGGTAAAGCCTTGCATTGCTATGACGTAGCCTGTGTGTTCGAATTCCATTAGACACATTATTTTTTCTGATTTTTTTTTTAACTTTTTGGAAGCCGAAAAGTTTATACGTGCAATACACATAAAAATGAAAAGTCAGAAAAATCAAACATGTGCAAAAGGGTTTAAACACTGAGTTGTACACGTGGCACAAATCCAGAGCCCCAAAGCCCTAAATCGACCGGCCAAATCCCCTCAAAAACTGGCACTGACAGTCAATCTTGGCCCAAACCCCTCCGTGCTTTGCACACTTGACTCTTCCCCTACCCTTAACTCCCCTGCACTGTTTGATTTCTTTGCAATCAAACAGAGACCATTCATTTCACCATTTATTATCTTTTTAATGAATTTTAATTTACCATTTTAATTCCAAAACCCTAATTCTACACTATAAATACCACCCTACACTTTGGCTCAGCATAATTCTGAAATTTCTAGCCAAAACTCTCAAAAATTTTCTAAGTATAAGTGGAGTAAAGAGGAGTTAGCAAATGGTCAACTTCCGGCAAAGAATCGAAGCTATTCCGGAGCTCCCGTGACGCCACGAAGATCAACTCTCCTTTTCCTACCTCTTCTTAACTTAATCAACTAGTAAGTCCCTTCCAATCTTCATTTCTCTTGTTTAAAAATTCATTTTAAAACGTATATCGGTAAGTGAAGTTAATACCGATATCTATTTTCTAAACCCTAAAAACTCCCTTTTTCTTACATATTGTTCATCCAAATTCTTACACAATACTTGTAATCTTAATACCAATATTTAGAATAAATTTGAACCAATAATATCATGTAAAATAACTTTAATTTAACTTTTTCATTTAAATACCATGTCACCTCTTTTAGTTTTTGTTACCAACATACCTTTAGGAAAACTTCACGAGATAACGACCTAATTCTCACATACACACTTGGTTTCATAGCACGATACTCTTTAAATGTATTTTTCGTTGCGAAGACATTATTACAAGAAAATACCATTTACTATAAAAACCGATTTCTTTTAAATTGTATTTTAAATTTCTTTACGATTATACTTCTACAACCCTTTTTAGAGAACCCGCCATTGAATGGTGTGGATTATCGCACATTCTTAGGCTAGTAGAGCGAGGTGCAGACGTCCTCACAGAGCATTCCGTCTCGACAAGTTTTAAATACGGTTTTTAAGAAAAACGGATTTTTCTAATTAAATAAAATTAATTTTTAATAATTATATAAAATTACAAAATTCATATATTTTCAAAATATAAGAAACTTACATTTTTAAAATGAAAGAACTACAAGTTTCACTAAAATACCATCAAGATACTAACAAAAGATAAGTTTTACAATAAAATACCATGAACTTTCCAAGCTAAGCAATTTATCACTAAAATACCTTAAATCCTTAAAATTCATATTCATGAAAACCCTAAATAATATAAATAAATACTCGAGATTTATTTTGAAATTTTATTAAAAATATTTTTCATAAAACCCCCTCGAGTTATATAAAACAATATTTAAGGATTTTAGTAAATATAGGTTTAAGCGGGATCAATTCTCTTGTGCCCCAAGGAGCCGGAGAAATTGAGTGCTTGTCTATTTAAGATAAAAAAAAAACTTAATGGAGTTATCAATGGTAATTGCCTTGGAAAAAGACACAAATCCTGCCGTCCATGTACAGCAGTTACCGATGACTCCCAAACCTAATTCAAGATCTAAATCAGTTTCAAGTGTCTGACTCAAGCCTGAGTCTAACTCAAACCTAAATCTAAAACTCAAATTAAAGTCCATTTCAAAGATGAATCCAAAGTCTAACATGAATACTTGAACTTGAATCTGAATACTTGAATTCAAATATCAATACCAAACATGAATACGTGACTTGACTTGACCGAACCATGGTTATAACTTGACATGACTTCTGATAAAGGGGTAGATTGGTACAGAATGTATTGAAGTGGCATTATATGGTCACTTGAAAGACACCTACATGAACTCTCGTGCCGTTGTCCCATGGGTTTTGATGGGGCCTTGTACTACATGTTACCTGTTGGTTATAGTGCCCTCAATTCAATTATTGGATCACAGGCACGTGATTGTAATGATTGAGGGAGGACCTATACCGGTAAGACAGTCTTACTCGAGATGATAGTATGCTATCTGGTTTTTCTTTATCATCGTGTACATGCTTCAGATGACACTACAGTTCACTATTACATGTTGATAGAGCTCATACGATTCTTGCTTGACTACCAGCAAATGAAGACGATCATATACGTGAGAGTTGGGTATTCTATAAGCACATCCTTAAAGTGTCCCTAGTCGTGGGAGTTTCGAGACTGGGCATCAATACTCCATGAGTAGACTAGTGTATACGGATCGAGACCCCGACGAGGGGCGGTGGACGGTCTCACAAGCCATTGGTGTCAGTTGGTTCACCTAAGATAGTATACATGTGCTCATTGGGTTATGAGTACACCGGACGGACTCGTCGGGAACATGCTAGTTGGTATTATACCTATTGTCAGATAGCAGTTCCCAGGTGACATGTGTACAGGTTAGTCTATCGACCTGAGATCGTCATCTGTATCGTGTGAGTTCCCACTGTGCTTTGATTACTACCCTACCACGACTCAGAGGAGTCATGCAAACAGGTTTTAGTTGGGTACAGTCCCAAGCCACATGGAGGCAGTGAGCGGATCGTCATGGGTTTCGTCTCTCCCGGTATTGGGAATAGAGGTCACAGTGTGCACGGATGGCCATCACCAGAAATACATGGCCAAGGTAGTCGAGAATTACCGATCTAGGATCGGTAGTTTCTCTGGTGGTGATGAGCTTCATACCGACACTAAATATCGCGTTATTTGGGTTCTAACTTTATCTACCCCTTGACCCGATATGCGATACTCATAGACAAACGGGCCGGACTGTACGGATATTGTCACTGTCAGGCTCAGTAGGGTTTCTATATGAGTTCGCTCGTCAGCCTCCCTTTCGCTCAATACCTGGGTAGCCGTTACGTACAGCTAGTGCCACTGACGTGCTTGTGGTTAAACCCACTGCCAGCGTATTGACGAGTCTTTAGAGTCCCACACAGAGGGTTTCCTTGGTTCGGGCGAAATGTTGTAGAGGCCGTATGATTTTATGGCAGGGTTCGATCATATACGTGCACTTGTGCACGGATCATGATCGGACGGATCATACTAGTGGGCTTTGTTTAAGCCGGATCCTAGTATTAGATAGTTGAATTATTTTCGTCTCGTTGTATTCATATTCAGTCAGAATACGGATGCAGGTATGTATATACAGTTGAGGGGTAGTCTTTTAATCCGTTACAAGATTATTTTGAAGATTCCATTCTTTTTATTGTATTAAACATTTAGGGTTTTTGATAAATGTTTAATATTTTGATGATGTGGAAATTGTGAGGCTAAGTTTTGGCATGGTACATTTATTGTGACATGCTTATTTGTTTATTGTTTTATATTGTGAGATATTTATCAGGGTTTCATGGGAGATATTTGTGTGTTATTTTTTATATTATTACAAGAAAATACCTCACAATATATCATAATATTAACACAACAAAAGGAGGGGGCAGCCGGGCTTTCTTTTTTTCAAGTGTTGCCTTTTTCTTTTGTGCAAAGACTTGAGCTCACATTCTTCACAACTCATGGCTTCTTCTTCACCTCCATCCATACCCTCTTATGTGTTGAGAATCCATGGATATCTTGAGACAAAATGATCACACACTCTCTCTACTTCACCTTGAGCACTTAGATTAGCAAACTAGTAGCTCGAGTTGCTTCGGTTTGAAGCGGGAGCCCGTATTAAGAATCCTCGAGGTGGATCGTCTTCGACGAGAGAGACCGGAGAGCGGACTTGTTCGGGACAACCGGCGAGGAGCTTGGCGCAGAGATTGAAGACCGAAGGACACGGATCGATCAGTATAATCTCTGAACACTTTACAGTTAGCTAGTAAACAGTTAATGGTTCAATCCGGGTAAATGGTTGTGGTAGTGCCAAGTTTTACAAATTTTCTTTCCGTATTTGGCCACGGATTGATGGCCGGGGCGCTGCCATAACCCAACATGGTATCAGAGACAACCCATTAACCGTATACTGGTTGGTTTAGACAATGTTAAAGTATCGAAATCGAAACAAACCCGATACACTGCACTGCTGATTCCTGTCTCTGTTGGTTTTAAAAGTGTTTTCAAAAATTATTTAAACAACTGCAGAAGACTATTTATGTGACGACTGGAACACACACCAAATACGAGCCCCTAATTCAAAATTTGGACCGGCCACATTGGCCAAAAATCTGAGGATGCCAGCCATAATTTGAGCTTTGGACTTGGAATTTGTAGTGTTGTTTGGTCTCTGGAATCTTGGTTCAGTGGTATTGTTTGTTTAGCCCAGTTTGGATATGGTCTTACCTAGTTGTTTGGGGCTATTCGGAGGTTATTTCGAAGTCGATATTTTCTAATATTGTTTAAAGTTTGCAGTACTTACATTACTATCTACGATCGTGAATGTCATTCGACCGGTACAACTTGTCTAATTGCTATAGCTCTTTTAGACGGGTTTACAAACGTGACATTTACGTTGATGTTCTGTATTGTGCTGTATTGTTGCGGATTCATCGTGATGGATAACTTAGGTGCAATGATAGTGCAGTTTAGTTTTATTTGTACATTTGATATCACGAGACGAGCGTCCGACATGTGAACTGCCGTCACTGCCTGTTTGTATATTATTTGTTTGGGGAACGACCGGGTTGAGGTCGATGTCACCGTTGTACATATTTTTTTTTCTGTACTAGGATTACCCCACGGTGGAGTGCACGGATAGCCGGGTTCTAGAGGGCAACGGGCCCGCATCTCATGGCTTTGAGACGGAGGGGACTTCACTCTAGAATTGGCGAGCTATTCGCCGCATTCGTACGGGGTACAGGTTGACCCAAGGAGGGGTGCTCAAGTTACCGGATTCTATGAAGTCCTGGGTGGTCCATTCACTTTGCTGAAGGGGGCTGCCTCGCTTCTGGTTTTGGCGGGTAACTTGCCGCACTCGTAGGGGTCTAGGTTATTTTTGCACAGGCTATCCACACGACCAGAGTAACGTCGGGTTTCACTTGCGGCTCAAAGAAAACCCGGGGCTTTCAGATTATCTGTATTGTTCTGTGATGCTTATTACTTTTCAGTGATATTGCATTTATCACGCCTGGAGCGATTATTATATATTGTTATATATATACTAGTAGATGTTGTATATATTTTACACCCACGCTAGTCCAGTCCCCGCTCTGTCGTTAGTTAAGTAACCTAACGGGTGATGACGGGACCCAGTGGCGAATGCGGATGGCATATATATACATTATATTTTCGTTCTTTTGTGGTGTGATTAATTGATGGGACTGCGTTGATTCAGATCAATGCAAGGAAAATAGACCTATTCAATATTGTTGGAACAATTTTCAAAAAGCTGTTATTACAAGGACATTCTCTTTTGCTTTGCACAGTGGTATTCAGTTATGAATATCCAGCACCTCATTCGACGAGGCAAGGGCCGAGATCCCTTCATCGGGAGTGACCCCTTGGGCAGAAGTTCGCGTCAGGGTAATAACTTCACTATAGTTGATTACTTTTTGCTTTGCATTGCAGTATTCAGTTTAGAATATCCTGCACCTCATTCGGCGAGAAAAGAGCCGAGATCCCTTCACCGGGAGTTACCTCTTTAGCAAAGGTTTTCGCCACTATATATTCATAAAAAGATGTCCGGTTCCTTCAACGAGATCAAGTTCATTAAGTTAAAGGTTTTTCGCCAAAAACCAGCCGTAGCCCTCCATCATTTTAGATTAGTATTGCTTAGTATTCGCGCTACGTTTGTCATTGCTATTCGCCGAGGCGTAGTGTGCGGTAGCTCTGTAATGCTTTTCTGTCATATGGACATGTGGATTGGTTAGGACGGTAGTACGACTTTTTTGATTATTCGTCAAGGGTCGTGCGGGTGGGTTTAACGCAATCAAGATAATGACGGGTTGAACTTGACTAGGACCATTTGATTTGTTGATTATTCGTCAAGGTCACTTGGGTTCTAGGGGTAAAAATCACATCGGGAGTTTCTAAAGAAACTGAAACTTTCCAGGCATGCAGATACCTTCTGGAGTGTGGTGACTTGAGTGGATTCCATCTAGTTATCATGCGATGATAGTTGGATCCCGATACCCACTGATGAGTTGGTTTACTCGTCGGGTGATCCCGACTAATTCTTCTTTCAGGTTTGGATGAGAATTTGAGATTACAGTGGGAGACATTCTGATTAGATAAAGTGATTAACCATTCTGATCTAGGTTAGAGTGCACGCAGAGTGTTTCTTTTCTCTCTCTCTTTGGCAGCGACCATGGCCCGACCCTAGCCTATGACTCAGTGACCAAGTTAACCGAACTTTCTTAAAACACTGGCTTTTGGATTTTCTGAGTTGCATACAATATTGCCACTCCTACTTTTACCCTTTGCTTTTTTCCGGAACATTCCGTATCACTACGTAGATCCACTTTCATTGGATAAATCCATCTTATAATTACATACAAACTCGAAGGAACTTTTTCGAGGATGGATTCTGATTCTGGAGAAAATGAATAGGACTATTCAGTTTTCTTTTCCTTTTACCTTCTCTCAGGTTGCGAGTACTCCTAGGATTAGGAGAGTACACCTGTTATGCTAATTGGATAGTCTTCTTCCAAACCATAGGTAAGTGTCGAAAGGTAGGGAATGAAGAAAACCAATTAGCCTAAGTATGGTGTACAGAAGGTAATAAGTAAAGACAAATAAAGGGATTAGAAAGAGGGAAAAAGTAAAAGCGACTGCTATCATTCACGACCAAACCGCGTATATCATCGTCACTCCTACTTCACCTTTACATTTCTCCGGTTCAGGAGAAATTGAATAGGATTATTCAGGTTGTCTTTTATCTTTACCTTCTCTCAGGTAGCGAGTACTCCTAGGATTAGGAGGGTACACCTATTATGCTTATTGGATAGTCTTCTTCCAAACCATAGGCTGGTGCCGAACGGTAGGGAAGGAAGAAAACCATTTAGCCTAAGTATGGTGTATCGAAGGTAATAAGTAAAGACAAACAAAGGGATTTGGTGAGATGGCAAGGAAATATACGGTTACAGTCGTAAATCAGATAGTGTTAGAGGCATTACTAGGAATACCCGGATACCCCTTCGAAACATTTACATATTTCAGTTACACAGTGCGTTGTTAATAGAAAACTAATTTCTCAATTAGACCCTTACTCCAGGGTATATATTTACCAGGTATGATTCTCACATCTGTATGGTTTTACAGATGATGAGTGGGAGTAAGTTATTGGGAATTAGGTGATCATACTCATTATATTGGAATTCGTTGTAATTGGTGATATTTGAGAAAATCGTTTGGGTTATTGCCGGATGACAAATATTTAGTTTTGAATATCCATTGTTTTGCACCAATTTCAAACTGATATATCTATACGTTTATTTTATAAAGTGAGATATAACTTTTTGAAATTATGTCCATGACATTTACCTATATCAGTTGATGGTTAGGTAAGGAGCATTAAACAGCGGTGTAATTCTTCATAACCATAGTACAGTTTTCAACCTACGACGCATAGGGTTTGAGTTATTCAACTCAGGGGACTTATACAAAGTATTGTATGTTGTCCAGTGTCCATTAGGACAAAGGGGTTGGTCCTCGTAATATATTCTGTTTACTTGTGACTTCTCAAGTTTTAGACAAGTGTTTCGTAGATATACAAGGTCCAAGTTTTGAGAAGTTATAGGTACAAGAATAAAGTAGAGAACCATGTGTTGCAAGTATCAGGATTCTTCAAGGTGATCGAAGAAGTAGATACTTGTGTTTGATATTCAGTTGATAGTAATGGTTTTGAGAAATTGCTTCTCTTTCAGATTACTCATATATGGATGCACTCCTAAGTTGAGTAATGCTGATCGGCCTCTCTTCATTTAGTTGACATGCACTAGAGACAGCTGCATGATTTGAATCTGGTTCCAATTAAATCAGTGCCTCTGTTTCTATATTGTATATAGAATGGTTCATATCTTAACGATGTTAAGGTATGTGGAGTTGTCCGGCTTATGCTTAAAACCAGACTCTGGACAACTCAAGGCACGTTTCTGTAATGGCAGTTTGTGGGTTATCCCAGGCTATGACAAGTGTTGACTTTCTACCATCTAGAAGATCAATAGTGATATTGTTCTTGACTCTCCACAGTTTTAGTAAAATGGATTTTTTCAGAAAATAGTAGTGGGAATATGGTAGAACTGGAAGTGATTCCAGAACCACAAACGATTACTGAAAATTTAATAGAACCTAAAGATTCAATCGGTATTGACATTCCATTAGCCACTTCGCAGATATGGAGGGTAACCTCAGACGCCCGAGAGGTACTTCGGTATTCTCAAAGATGGTGACAGGGAGGTTCTTGTTTACCCAGGCTTGACATTACTGCTGTTCTAGACTATGAGACCCGGCAGGAGGATGAGTATAGCGTCGTTCTAAACTAGTTTTAGAAGTACACGTGTGTATGACTCTGCCAGAGGGTTGTTGTAGCCAGTGGGAGCAGCGGAGGCATAGTGGACATGTTGCTTATGTCTATTTATAGACTAAAGTAGATATAGCGGAGATAGATCATCTATTTTTGATGTGACAGTCATGGGCTTTGACTTCATTATAATAGAAGATGGATCTGTTAAGAAGATAGTATGGTGTGATGTCCTGGTATTTGGATGACATACACGATGTAGGAAGTAAAATTCCTATACTACGATCGGTTATACTATGGTTGTCACACAGTGGTTTCTCTACAAAGGATATGGATATTATATTAGGCATTCTGGTTACTAGATCTATGATTTTAGATCTAGATTTGGGTAGTTTCCCAATCTGGGTACTTAGACAGTATTCTAAAGGTGTTTTAGAATGGATGACTTCTGGCATGGTAGTGTAACTGTAGGTAATGGAATCACCCTCTCTGAAAGTGTCTTACAGACTAAAGGGAAGAGGTGTAACGTTTTGAAAATCGTTTCGGTGAAATTTCGAAAAAATCGGTAAAATAAGAGGGTTTTCTGTAAAAAAGTCAAAATGCAAATATCTTTATTATAAAATTAAATATATATATTCTAGCTATGTAATTGCTAGTATTTGGTGTTTATTGAGCCACTGATGAAATTTCAAATTTTCTGAAAAAAATTATTTTATTATTATTTTAAGCCGTCACTAATACATTTAATTAGGGGAAATTACAAATTGGAATGAGTTGAAACAAATTTGTGCATCATGACACATTAAATAAAATTTTATCATGTGGTTTTTGAAATGAAAACGTTTGCCAAAACGGTTTAGAAAATATCGAAGAAAAAGGCTTTTTCCGGTGAATTTAGTGTTAATGGAAATTGGGGTATATCATTTATTATTTTTCCCTCACCCACACAAACCCAATTTCCCCTCCTTGGCTGAGCCCATGGCAGCCCATTACCCAAGTTCCCAAAAAAAAATGAGAGAAGCAAAACAAATGAAAAGAAAAGGGAAATGAAAAGAAATAGATAAATGAGTATGGACTTTTGACTTTTGTGTTGACTTGAACCTTCCCCACTTGACTTTTCCCCACCTCACACACCCCACACTTCCCCCACCTGCACTTGACCGAGCCCCCCCTCTTCTTCAGCCCCACCTCATTTCTTCTTCTCTTTTCTCTTCAAAATTCCATAAAAAATCATCAAAAATGCTTGGAAAATTCACAAAAAATCAAGCAAAAATCCAAATCAAAATCCACCTCCTACCCATTTTCCCTTGGCTACCATAGCATGGATCTAGGGATTTAGATTTCAATTTGGGAGGCTAAGTGTGCTTGTGGGATCTTCAAATTTATTTGGGTATAATTCTAACCTTTTTGTTAAATTGTTGTTAATTGCTTTAAGTTAGCTTAATTTGATGTTTAATTGGGTTTTATTGCAACTTTAGGAAATTCAAGACTAGGGTTTGAATTTAATTAGGGTTTTTATCATTAGTTTATGGTTGTAATGAGGAGATTAACATGTAATTGTATGCAAAATCTAAGTTGGTTGCTACTTGCTAATTTGTTAAATTAAAATGGTGATAACTTTGCTAAATTGCTAACTAGGTTTTAAAAAAATAGTTTAAATATTGGGTTTAAAAATGTGATTAGGTTTTTCATGACTTCATTAACATTATAAAATATAGTTTAATACTTTAGTTCATGAAAATCCAAGCTAGATTGTAGTTTGTGCATTTTTGCTATAAAATTGTTAAAATTGGTTAATATTGCAAACTAGGTTTTTGAAATCGAATTAAATTGTGGGTTTAAAATTTACGTAATGGTTTCTATGGCATAATTAAGATATTAAGTTATCATCTTGGTCGCTAGAATTGTTAAAACATCATGTTTTGTACAAAAACGGCGAATTGTGCTTACTAGATTTTCGGAAAAATGACTTTTTAAGTGAAATTGGGGTTTTTGTGAGTTTTAACCTATTTTATATTAAAAATTTGTGTTCGTGAATGTGCAAATGAGTGTATTTGGGTTTTTCTCGATGGTTTGGTGTTTGTACACCGACGTCGAGGGTTTTTGGGTTGATTTGTGAAAGCAACCATAGGTTTTGACCTATGTGGGATTCGTGTGTCGTTTTGGTCATGAGTCGGATTTTAATGCGATACGATGCGTTGTGATATGTAGGTACCCCCATGTGGATTTCGAGACGACAAGCAAGCGCGTGGCGACGTCGGCACCGGCGAGCGAGGACCAAGTGAGTAGATTTATATCTACGGGGAGAAGTCGGGTGGATGGCGTATAGCACCCCCGCAATCCGTGGTGGTGTATACGGATGCGTATACACACCAACAATTATTATATGTTATTTGGGATTAATAACGATGTTTAGGATGGATATTGGTGTGTTGGATTATTTTAGTGTTGCGAACCCTAGGGTAGTGTTGCACTACACATACACACATACATATTTGCATACATTCCTATTTATATGTGCTCATGGGATTCTTTATAGTTATGTGTTCACATGGGTATGGGACTATGTGTTCACATACGGATTTGAGGATGATACTTGGGTTTAAGATGAGTCGATGAGATTTGTATTGAGGTTGTGAATTCGGTGATATGGCAGGATTCGTATTTGAGATACGACATGACGTTGTGGCGGGTCCTTGACGTAGTGTTTCACACACGTCCATGCATACTTAGGCGGTATCAGTATTGTACTAGACGTAGATCAGTACCCCGATCATGATATTTGATAAAGAGGATACCAGGTGAATAGTATGATGAATGTGATATTGACCCGTACCCAGATTTGGGATGCCGTACGATGGATTTACGTACGAGTTATATTGATGATTGATCCGCACTCTTGACTTGGGATGTCTGATTTTAGATATGGTATTGGATATGATATTATTGAGGCGGGATCACCGACTAATATATATACTGGTATGTATATGTATCAACTCAGATGTTAGGCGGTTTCCTTACCTGTAGTCCAGCTTGTTAGCTTAGCTCTTTAGTTTAGTTTAGTTGTTAGATTAGATTCGATTCTTACCTATTTCAAAAAAAACTAGCGAATCGTAGGCATTTTAAAAGACAGCCCAAGGGATCCTACGGATATTTCAAAAGACGTATATTTTCATAAAAACACCGTAGCCCCTATTTTCAAAACCCCACGATTTGTGTTATTTTCAAAAGGCACCATTGTAGGACTTATATTAGGTTAATGCAGATTAGTTATCGTTGCGTCTAGTGTTCAGCTCCTGCTCATTATTGTTATTCGCTCCGCATCGCATGCTTATATTATGATTCATATTCTATTATTAATATCATGCTGTTAGGACACCAACACCATTACCGATGACGCGTATGTACCACGTACACTTACTTGCCGGCTCACACACCTCTTCATCGGTAATTGCCGTGTCACGAACACTTTAGAAAATACTATTTCATTTGACATAGATTGTTAGCTTATAGTTTAGACATGATATTAGTGTACTTGCCTTATATGCTAGTTGACATTGTAGTTATTGCCTACTACTTCATGCATGTTATTATTCACTGTTGTGTCGCATTCATGGATTCTCATGCCTATATTCACTGTTTACATGCTATTGATGACTTGGATTCGGATTTCATGAGATTTCTTGGATTTGGAGGAAAACCGCAAAAACATAAATAAACCTTTTCTCTCTTTTAAAATAAAAAGTGCGGTTTTCCCATGATATATGAGTCGTCCACCATGAGTTTGCTGATGGATTTCGAGACCCGATTCGAGGAGTGGAGGAACCGTTTCGGGTACATGGTGGGCCCGGTGCGGTACCCCGGGGCAAGAGGATCGTGTTGTTGACGTTGAGCCTGGCAGGGGAGCACTACCGACCGGTGATATTACACGACGCGTCGGATATCCGGAGGATACCGTCGTGGTCTTGAGATGGATGGTAGGGGCCGGTCTGGACTGACGGCGCCCTAGATATTGTGATTGAGACATTGAGATTTCGAGATATTGAGGTACAGAGACTGTGATACAGAGATATCGAGATATTGGGATTACGTTTTGTGCCGATGCTAGGCACTGTTTTATGCTGATTTCATTATGATACCTCATTTTAAAAATACAAAGGAAATCTCACTAAATTATGTAAACAGTTTCTTCATTTACATGTATTCTGTTTTCATGCATTCATACCTCATTCATATGATATATTGCTACCTGAGGCACTGACACGGGCACATGAGATTACACTCGGGTTAGATATTTACCCTAGCCTTTGTTATAGGCTGCACGTTATTTATATAATTGAGGATATATTATGATCATTGACCTAGGTTGCGTTATTTATGCGATTTCTTTCCGTAGATGTTTTTCTATTCACGAGTTGGTAACTCACCCCCGTTGTGCCCCAGTTTCTTGCAGGTTTTGCCGTACAGGTTTCATTACGGCTTTGCTGGCACTGCTTCCCATTTCCGGGTGACTTGCTAGTAGGTGGGTTTACTTGTATCGTACCCCCATTATATATCTTGTATATCATTATTCTATTGTATCTAGAAGTTCCATCAACCAAACATGTATTTATTTTGAGATAGAGACCAGTGATGTTATTCTTTCGACCTTAGAGTCGCGCGTTGTATTTCTGTGGATTTCTTGTTGTTTTGCGTTTCCTTGTGAGTTTTGATCCTCGCCCTTGGCGTTGTATATTATTGCTTATGTGGTTGTGACCGTCGATTGACGAAGAGCTAGCTCCCGCTTGGGGATGCCTTTTTATTGATTTCGTATACTATTCATGTTGTATCCCGTTTGGGGGCCAGTATTTACAAAGGAGACTCTGCCGAAATTTTCAGGAAATTTTTGATGTTTTTAAAAACCCGCATAATTCGGCTTATGCTATTGAAACTACTTGTTTTAAATTGGTTTTCCTTCACTCTACTACTTTTCTTGGTTTGGATTTCCGGGTTTTCGGCTTACTTAGATTACGTACGCCTCGAGACGTTCGTAGTTTAAGTGCCGGTCATATTCCGTACTTTCGGGACGTGACAAGAGGGATGTGCATGATTGGCATATCACTTGCTTTGGCAATTAAGTCAATCATGAGATGTCAAGTACCATACTAGATGTTGTTTTTGCACTAGCTGCAATAACTTGATATTAATCCAATCCTGGAGAAACGTCCGGAAGCAGTTTTAGAACATAAGTGGATATTCTAGGGATTTGATAATTACGGCCTCCTTCGGGAGACGGTTATCATTCCAGGCTTCCAAGATGACCTGGATGACAGAGTAACTGTCAGAGTTATAGTTTTCCCTCTGACGAGGGGCAGTAGATTGGACAGGTGGTCCAAGCGGATACTGAGGGAGGCGTGGCGCAGGATACTGATTAAATTCAGTTGACGATACGATCTAAGTAGTTTACTGGATTTGGAGTTCATTTATGAACAGGGTCCCATCAGATATCCAGACATATTCTAAGACAGGTATTGCTCATTTCGGGAGATGGTTTTCTCCGCGAACTTAAGATAAAGAGATACATAGAAAGAAACATCAGGGCGGATCCACTCACTGAGGCTATTTCTCGAACACAATAGTTTTACAAACGAGATTTGTGAAACTGATTAGTAGAGGAGTTAGGTGTTCGGTATCACACGGGCTGTGAGTATGCGACACCGCAACAATTAGCCTTGAGTGCAAGTGGGAGATTGTTGGCTATAGTGCCCTCAAGTCAATTATTGGATCACAGGCACGTGATTGCAATGATTGAGGGATGACCTATACCGATAGGACAGTCTTACTCGAGATGATAGTATGCTATCTGGTTTGTCTTTATCATCGTATACATGCTTCAGGTGACACTACAGTTCACTATTACATGTTGATAGAGCCCATAGGATTCTTGCTTGACTACCAGCAGTATGATGGCGATCATATACGTGAGAGTTGGGTAGTCTATAAGCACATCCTTAAAGTGTCCGTAGTCGTGGGAGTTTCGAGACTGGGCATCGATACTCCATGAGTAGACTAGTGTATACGGATCGAGACTCCGACGAGGGACGGTGGCCGGTCTCACAAGCCATTGGTGTCAATTGGTTCACCTAAGATAGTATACAGGTGCTCATTGGGTTATGAGTACACCGGATGGACTCGTCGGGAACATGCTAGTTGGTATTATACCTATTGTCAGATAGCAGTTCCTAGGTGATATGTGTACGGTTAGTCTATCGACATGAGATCGTCATTTATCTAGTGTGAGTTCCCACCGTGCTTTGATTACTACCCTACCACGGCTCAGAGGAGTCGTGCAAACAAGGTTTAGTTGGATACAGTCCCGGGCCACATGGAGACAGTGAGCAGATCGTCGGGGGTTTCTTCTCTCCCGGTATTGGGGGTAGAGTTCACAGTGTGCACTGATGGCCATCACCAGAAATCCTTGGCCAAGGTAGTCGAGAATTACCGATCTAGGATCGATAGTTTCTCTGGTGGTGATGAGCTTCATACCGACACCTCGCATTATTTAGGGTCTGATTTTATCCACCCCCTAGACCCGATATGCGATACTCATAGACAAATAGACCGGACTGTACGGATATTGTCACTGTCAGGCTCAGTAGGGTTTCTGGATGAGTTCGCTCGTCGGCCTCCCTTTCGCTCAATACCTGGGTAGCCGTTGCGTACAGCTAGTGCCACTGACGTGCTTGTGGTTAAACCCACTGCCAGCGTATTGACGAGTCTTTAGAGTCTCACATAGAGGGTTTTCTTGGTTCGGGCGAAATGTTATAGAGGCCGTATTGTTTTATGGCAGGGTTCGATCATATACGTGCACTTGTGCACGGATCATGATCGGACGGATCATACTAGTGGGCTTCGGTTTAAGCCGGATCCTAGTATTAGATAGTTGGATTATTTTCGTCTCATTGTATTCGTATTCAGTCAGAATACGAATGCGGGTATGTATATACAGTTGAGGGGTAGTCTTGTAATCCATTACAAGATTATTTTGAAGATGCCATTCTTTTTATTGTATTAAACATTTAGGGTTTTTGATAAATGTTTAATATTTTGATGATGTGGAAATTGTGAGGCTAAGTTTTGGCATGGTGCATTTATTGTGCCATGCTTATTTGTTTATTGTTTTATATTGTGATATATTTGTGAGGGTTTCATGGGAGATATTTGTGTGTTGTTTTTTATATTATTACAAGAAAATACCTCACAATATATCACAATATTAACACAACAAATGGAGGGGGCAGCCAAGCTTTCTTTTTTTCAAGTGTTGCCTTTTTCTTTTGTGCAAAGACTTGAGCTCACATTCTTCATAACTCATGGCTTCTTCTTTACCTCCATCCATACCCTCTTATGTGTTGAGAATCCATTGATGTCTTGAGACAAAATGATCACACACTCTCTCTACTTCATCTTGAGCACCTAGGTTGGCAAACTAGTTGCTCGAGTTGCTTCAGTTTGAAACGGGAGCCCGTATTAAGAATCCTCGAGGTGGATCGTCTTCGACGAGGGAGACCGGAGAGCGGACTTGTTCGGGACAGCCGGCGAGGAGCTTGGCGCAGAGATTGAGGACCGAAGGACACGGATCGATCTGTATAATCTCTGAACACTTTACAGTTAGCTAGTAAACGGTTAATGGTTCGATCCGGGTAAATGGTTGTTGTAGCGCCAAGTTTTACAATTTTTTGTTCCGTATTTGGCTACGGATTGATGGTCGGGACGCTACCGTAACCCAACATTATCATAGTTCACAGGGTAAGATGGACTCCTCTTGTATACACAAATACCTTCTGTACCAAACTACAAATAACTATGTTAGAATAACAAACATATACCTGTACAATTTACCAGTTTCATTTCACATTACTTGTTATATTCCATTCCTTCTTTTGGGACTTACCTAGCGCTAGTTTGCTGACGACATTCCTGTCTATTTCTTTCTTTGGAATGTTTGTCAGGAGGACCGGACTCTCAGGAGATTGAGCCTAGGCAAGAGGATTTGGAGCAGCTCACCGCTCAGCCGGACTCCTAGCTCATCTTGTACATACTTTTATTTTGTATGCCACTGTTTAGGCACTGCTTATTTCATTGTATCTTTCCTTTTCAAAAGCAGTTGTATGTAAAGATAAATGTAAATAAAGGTTGTTGTTTATTTTATATCACTTGTCATTCTTGTGCATTATATATATTGCTTAATTACGCTTAACGTATTTATTTTTTAGTAAATACGTTGTGGCCCGCCACGTCACCGATTCCGTACACTGAGAAGCGGGGCGTGACAAGTATCATCCGGAAAAAGTTAATGTAGTGCCGGACGTTTTAAGTCGATTGCCAGCGATACGGATGTTGACTGTACAGAAGGAGTTTATAACTGATCTTCAGATGTTCGAGTTGGAGATTATACTATCAGATTCTTCTGGACAGTTGATGCAATTGCATGTATAGTCATCCTTGATCGATAATATTAAGGCGGCACAGTCGCACGATCTAAGATTGCAAAAGTTTCGAGGAGAAGTGGAAGCAGGACTTCGATTAGATCTGTTGATTCATGAAGATCGCTCGTTAAGATAAGGAAGTCGTTTATATGTGCCTAAAGGAGATGTTCGTGAAGAAGTCATGAAGGAGGCTTATAGTTCCGCATATTCAGTACATCCGGAAGGCATGAAGATTTATAGAGATCTGTGACAACATTTTTGGTGGGAAGGCATGAAAGGAGAGATTGCTCGCTACGTATCGAGATGCTTGGTGTGTCAGCAAGTCAAAGGTGAACATCAAAGGGTAGCTTGTTTGTTGCAACCACTTCTAATTCCTCAATGGAAGTAGGAATATATAACCATGGATTTCGTGACAGCCTTACCACGGAGTCCAAAGGGCAATAACGCAGTTTGGGTGACTGTCGATCGATTGACCAAGGCAACTCATTTCATACCATTTCGAGTTGGTCAGTCGACGGAGGCTTTGGCAGAGCGGTACATGCAGAAGATTGTGAGATTGCATGGAGTACCCGTGAGTATCATTTCTGATCGTGATGCTCGGTTCCTATCATACTTTTTGAAGAGTCTATAGGAAAGTTTGGGAACTCGCTTGAAGTTTAGCATGGCCTATCATCCTCAGACAGATGGCCAGCCTGAAAGAACGATCTAAACTCTTGAAGATATCACTGACTAGAGGAGTAATCCGATTTGGCAGTCGAGGCAATCTTAGTCCTCGATTCGTGGGGCCTTTTGATATCATCGAGCGTGTAGGAGAGGTACCTTATCGATTGGCTCTACCACCATCCTTGGCAGGTGTTCATGACGTGTTTTATGTATCTCAACTATGCAAGTATGTTCGAGATGAGACGCACGTCCTAGATCACTTGGAACTGATAGTAAGAGAAGATTTAATTTATGAAGAGCGACCAATGGTAATTGTAGATCGACGAGAAAATGTTCTCAAGAATAAATTTATCCCACTAGTACTCGTTTCATGGGGAAATCGTTTGCACGGAGAATCTACTTGGGAACATGAAGACAAGATCCGACAGAAGTTTCCACACCTATTTTCTTAAACGCGTTTGCTTGTCTTTTTCTTGTTCCGTGAATTTCGAGAACGAAATTCTTTTGTAGTTGGGTATAATGTAACACCCTAGCACTGTTATACTATATATTTGGGTATTTCAAATCTTGTGGTAAAATCCTTTACTTTTGTTGCCTTTGGATTCCGAATGATGCAATTAGTAGCTGTGGTTATTATCCGACCCGACCTGCATGTTGAAACCCAACATGGTTCGAGATTATATTAAATATTTGCTAGTACAGTGTATCCATGTAAATCTAGAATATATATACACATATAATATATTTAGAATCTACATATTTTTATAATACAATATAAAACCAAATAATATATTTTCTTATCTAGCCTTGTATGTCATATTACCCCATGTCAAGTGGTTGCGCACATATATTGTGTTCATATCCTAAGAGTTAGACAGACTAGTATTTGGATCGCTACGTATATTTCGTAGATATTTATTTGGGGTATATATTTTTAATTATAGACATTTGCATCATGGTTTAAATCCTTACATATATTCTTCATATTTAAAAACTAGATTTTTGAAGGGATACGGGTAGTATTCGGAGTAATATGGTATTATCTGTAAAATCCCACAATATATATATATATATAATATTATATATAACTAATATATATATATATATATATATATATATTTTTTAATTTTAAATAAAACTCTCTATGTCTCTATCTCTAATTCTCCCTCTCTCTATCTCTCTATCCCCGTCCCCACTCTTTCTCCATATATATAAATATATATATATATATATACATATATATATATATATATATATATTATATAATATCAAAATTATAAAAATTTTAAAAACAACTCTCTCTCACTCTCCCTCGTCGCGAACCCTAACCACGCCATCCCTTCTCGTCGCCGCTCCCCGTCGTCGACGTTCCTCTCGCGTCGTCATCATCCTCTCATCCTCATTCTCACCTCTACCTTGCCGACATCACCTCCTCCTCCTCCTTTTCCTGAACGCCACCCAACCCCGTAATCCGACACTAAGAACCAATCACCCCCGTCGCCGATCTCGTCGCCGGAAACCCACCTCCATCACTTCCTCATCTCCGAGCAACCCCAGAGCACCCACACACCACCACCACCGCACCACCTGCTCATCCCCGATCACCATCAACCCCCTCACCGACCATAATGCCTCGCCATTGGCCTCCTCGTCACCTCGTCACCGCCATTTCTTCTATCCCCAGAACCCTAGCAACCCCAATAGCCCATTACCTTCTTCTTCTTCTTTCTTTTCTTTTGTTCTTTTCCGATCATCTTGCCAGAGTTGCACATGTCGTCGACGATCCAGACGACCCAGTCACCGTCGTCGTCTAGCCCTGTTACCACGTCACGCGGTTGCTCAGCCAGGTCAAGTCCTGCGTGCGTAAGTTTTACGTCATGGCTTTATTCAGTGACGGAACGTGATATCCATATCTCGACGTGAGATTCGATCAGGCAAGTTTTAAACTTGCAACATGCTATTTTATTTATATTTATATGATTAATGATAGTATATGCTTTAATATTTAGCAAGTAGTACTAAGTTACAGTTTTATATTATCAGTCTGTATCCGTACCGATAATGGGTTATCTAGTTGCATGCCGGATCATCACAATATTATCATATTACTACTATATCAGTTCAGTATGTTATTTAGATTACAATATACATGGTAATGGACGTATAATGGTTATTACAGATAGATACATATACATCCTGGTATTAGTTGTGGTTACCGTGTTTCGATATTGGTTACAATTTTACATTTGGTATCTACATTGGTAACTATATATTGCATTACATGTTCACGACACAATACTATACTGTTACTTGGATCATCCGCTAATGCCGATAATCCTAACTTGTCCTGATGGATATAACTTGTTGTCTATATAGACAAGATCTTTACCTGCTCGATCCTGTGTTGGTATTAGATTGATATTATCAATACCCGACTTGAACACAAAACCTGGGGGTAAGGAGAAATCAATAATAAAACCTGATTTGTAACTCAACAGTTCAATACTTCCAGTGATATGGGCTCGGCCAGCCCCAGAATGATGATGCTGACATCATTCATCTGTACATGTTACCTGTTTATTGCTTAGCGGCACGTCTCGGATTCAGCCCCAGAATCTTGACCATGGTCCTGGGCACGCACGGGATACTATTGAGTTATATCGACGATTCCATTAAATTGATTTCAAAGACTTATAGAATAGATAACCTAGAAGCACGGACTCTAGGATACACATCACATACCTATATCTCACTGTTTTACCCATGTGTTATTTATTTATACGCATGTTTAATTATAGCATCCTATACTGGTTATTACTATTATTTTGATATTTTGACGCACTGATGTCTGGGTTTTGCATGGCTCGGTTCCTCTGACATTATCGCAGGCAGATCAGGAGTATTTTAGCAAGCAAGCCGAGCAATAAGGAGCTACCTGTTTAGTTTAGAGATGCTTAGTTTATTTGATTTTCATAGTTTTATTTTATCGATGTGAGCCCATAAAGGACATGATTCAGAGATTGTTTTTATTTGGATCTTGATTCGTTTCCTCTATATGCATTTCTTGATTTTATTTACTGTGGCAGATGGATATAGGTTAGATAGATTTTATTTTACTGTTCTTGATATCATCTTGACAGCCGTAATGTGACTATAGAGGGATTATTTCTAGCCATAGGTAGTATGGTTGGCTCTGTCGCGTGCCGTATGTACGTATCTTGGGAAGAGGAGCGTGACATTATCACAAGATCAATCACCACAAATCCAATATCCACACGACAATATGAAATTGAAAACCTTAAATCTAGAGAAGGAATAGTGAAGCATAACCTTTGAAAGATCCGAGTAGAGACTTGTAGTTGAGCTTGGAGGATGAAGGCTCGGCGTCGAGCTTGAGAAGTCGTCGGCTCAGACAAGGGTAGCTGTCGGCTCATATTAAGAGTGAAAATAATCCTTGAGGGGTGAATAAGATTATACTAACAATACCCATAAATTCAAATTTCAACTTGCAAGATAAAAGGAAACACAAATACAGTACAAAATAAAATGCAAGTAAGAGAGAAATAAAGCGCAAACACAAGCGATTTAGAGAGGTTCGAGAGATCCCCTAGTCCTCTTTCTTTAGGCGACGGGCCCGTTCCACTTAAATCACGTCTCCACTAAGACCATACATTACGCACCTGCAACAACATGTCACTCGAAACACGAGTGACTCTCTTCACAATACTTCTCCTCACTTACAAGAACCCTCCTACACTCAAGAGATTCCACATAAAGAGAGAAGAAGAAGATTACAATCTAAGAAACTCTCTCAAGAGTTTACAATTCAAGCTCTAGTATACTTCAATGTAGTATAAAATTTGCAATTAAAGCTTAAGTGTTTTCTTTTTCTTTTGGTGGGTGAGAATGAACTCAAAGAATAAATGAAATTTTTCAGAATAGTTATTGTGCAATAACTACACAAGAATCCTTTATAAACCCCACACAAAAATCAAATAAGTAGATGCATTTGTTACGCTTCAGGCTAAGAAACAGACGTATGAAAGCAAAATAAAACTAGCCGTTAAAACATTAAATGCACGTAACGGTAATATTTTTCAAACAAATATAGCTTCAGACGTCTGTCGTCATGTGCTTCAGACGTTTACTGTGGTTTTTAAAACAAGGTCAATGAAGGAACAGAAACCAACCAGACGTTTGAAGAACAAGTGACACACGTCTGAAGAACAAAAGGTTTTTCAATGTTTTAAATCTTCAGACGTGTATTCAAATAAGATTCAGACATTTGTTCTCATAAAAGGTTTGAAAGCCATGAAAATACAGAGAACGACCAAACGTCTGATGAAGATTTGACAGACGTTTGTTCCATAAAAAAATTAAGCCCATGAAAATCCAGAGATCAAATAGACGTATGCAGATGCAAGATCAGACGTTTGTTCTATCAAAAAGTTTTAAACAATGAAAAACCAGAGAACAACCTGTCGTTTGTTCTGGCATGCTTCAAACGTTTGTTCTGAAAAAGAAATTGATATTTCAAGACTTGTGCATGTTTTACAAAAAAGAGCAGACGTCTGAATAAGACTAGGGCAGAAGTCTGAAGAAGAAATACACAGAAAATTTTGAACTTGAAATTGAAAAATGTTTTAAATGAAAAAATTTGCCAAGTTTTGCCCAAAGATCTCATGCATGCAAAGTGAATATGTTTTGAGCTTTTTCATGCTAATCTCATAAACCATGAAGTACTTATATCGATTTCCTATGTCGATATCGTTTGTTTGCCAAATCTTGAATCTTCGGATATCTCGACTCGAACTCTTGAATCTTTGATTCCTGATTTTCTTGAATTCTTTTATACTTGGACTTTGGCTCCTTAGCTTTATGAAGCTTGAATGTGATCATTGAGGAACTCTAGTCCATTACCCTCCAACCTTCAATAGATTTGCTTTTTAAGTTCAATTTCCTCCATCCTCCATCGTAAACTTGTGTCGGTTGATATCCTGAAATGTTTCTCAAACACGACCAAGCTCATATACAATGTTATAAAGTATGCAATATGAAATACATGTATAGATTTATTAATATTGTATAATATCATCAAAACTAAATAGTAGGATTATAAAAATCCATAAGCTATCAATCTCTCCCTTTTTGATGATGTCAAAATATTAATAGAAGATATCGATATATTAAAAATTAAACGTTTGAATAATCTTCAATGATCGATAAAAGACCAATATACTAAAGTTAAACGTTTGAATAACTTCAATATATTGATACGAACCTATTACTCTTCCCCTTTTTGACATAATAAAAAAGAGTGTGAGAAGTAAAACGTTTGAATTACTCCTCCTAAACATATGCGTATACCAAAGGTAAGTTAAACGTTTGAATAACTCCCTCTAAATGTATGCATAGGAGATTAATAGGAGTCGATATGAGAAAGAGTTAAACTTAAACGTTTGAATAGCCTTGAAAAGAAAGCATATGGCTCATATCAACAAGCATGTATAAAGAATAAGCAATAGTAAGCGATATATGCAAGATAACCATATGCAACATATAAGCAATTTCTAATATCATATGGTGTAAAAAATGAGATAAAGATATAGCAAAATAGGGTTTTCTCATCTTTAGTGTCGGCGAACCCGTGAAGGCCCTAAACACACTCCGCTAGATCGTAGAATATATTATAAATAACAAATCCATAATTAGGTTCTCCTAAAAAAGGTTGCGAAGGCCATTTTGGCACGATGATACTTAAGCACAATATCACTCAGTTGAACACATATTAATCTCTCCCCAAATATAAGCAAAGGTAAAGATATCGGTCAATTAGTGTTGTATAGGTATGTGCTCTATAATGATATCCCCTTTTTCATGATGATCACGAAGAAAATGGTATCAGACATCAATGTGTTTGGTGCGGCAATGATGATTTGCATTTTTTTGTCATATGCACTGTACTCGTGTTATCACAAAGTATAAAAATATGATCTACAAGCACATTAAAGTCTTCTAATGTATGTTTCATCCATAGGATTTGAGCACAACAAATACCCGCGGCATTATATTCCTTTTTGGCCGTAGAAAGAGCAATCGGGTTTTGTTTCTTGAATGACCAAGAGACTAGACAATTTCCAAGAAATTGACATGTTCCACTCGTGCTCTTACGGTCTATTTGGCTCCCCGCATAGTTCGTATCCGAATAAGATTTAAAATCAAAAATTTTATTTTTCGAATACTACAAACCTAAACCAATTGTTCCCTTAAAATATCTAAAGATTCTTTTTACCGTATTTAGATGCGATTCTTTGGGACACGATTCGAAACGAGCACACAAGAAAACACTAAGCATTATATCGGGTCTATTAGCGGTGAAGTAAAGTAAACTATCAATCATATCACGATATTTAGTGATGTTCACATCCTTGCCGAATTTATCTTTTGAAAGCTTTATTGTAGTGGCCATAGGAGTGTTGCTTGGCTTCACATCTTCAAGATCAAACTTTTTATTGAGCTCATTTGTGTACTTGACTTGATTTATGAAGATGTCATCCTTGAGTTGCTTAATTTGGAGTCTAAGAAAATAATTGGGTCCGCCCATCATGCTCATTTCAAACTCTTTTTGCATGCAATAGGAAAATTCCTTTCATAGAGATTCATTAGTGGATCCAAAAATAATATCATCTATATAAATTTGAACAAGAAAAATCTCATTATTTTTCTTTTTAATAAAAAATGTGGTCTCAACTATGACTTTTGTAAAACCTTTTTCAAGTAGAAAACTGCACAATCTAGCATACCAAGCTCTAGGAGCTTGTTTCAAACCATACAAAGCCTTATGCAGCTTGAAAACATGATTAGGATATTTAAAATCTTGAAAACTGGACGGTTGTTCCCCAAAAACTTCCTACTAAAGAACACCATTCAAAAAGGCATTTTTAACATCCATTTGATAAATTTGAAATCTTTAAAACATGCATATGAGAGTAAAATGCGAATGTCTTCTAATCTAGCTACCGGGGCAAAAGTTTCATCGAAATCAATACCTTCCCGTTGATAAGAGTCTTGCTTTATTCTTGGTGATCACACCAAATTCATCAAGCTTGTTCTTGAAAGCCCATTTTGTACCTATAATATGTCGATCACTAGGCCTAGGAACCAACATCCGTACATTGTTCCGTTCAAATTGGACAAGCTCCTCGTGCATAGCACAAACCTAATTCTCATTCATGATAGCTTCTTTAGCATTCTTAGATTCAATATGAGACAAGAAAGCTATGTTAACAAAGAAATTTAGATTATGAGAACGAGTGGTTACCCCCTTTATCACATCACTGATGAGTTGAGTTGGTGGATAATTCTTGTTGTATCTCCAATCTTTTGGTAGTGTTGGTACCGATTCATCATCCTTATCGACTACTACGCTTGAAAGAGCCTCTTGTTTAGAATCTTGTTTTGAGATATCAATTTCCTCCAAGCGAGCTCAAACCATTTCATCATCTTCTTCCTTGAGTACTGCAACATTTTTGGCAAAAAGATTAGTTTCATCAAACTTAACATGCAGAATCTCTTCCATAGTGTTAAAGGTTTTATTGAAAATACGATAAGTTTTACTAGTGGAAGAGTAGGCCAAGAAAAATACCCAAATCACTTTTTGCATCAAATTTACCAAGAGGATCTTTAGTATTTAAAATATAACACTTGCTCCCGAAAACTTTAAAATAACCAATGTTGGGTTTTCTACCATAATATAATCCGTAAGGAGTTTTCTCATGTCCTTTACGAATAACAACCCTATTTATAATATATGATGCGGTATTAACCGCTTCGGCCCAAAAATAGTAAGGTAAACTATGCTCATTTAATATTGTCCTAAACATTTCTTGAAGAGATCGATTCTTCCGTTCAACGAATCCATTTTGTTATGGAGTTCTAAGACAAGAAAATTCATGTTTAACCCCATGATCATTACGAAAATCTTCAAAGAAAATATTTTGAAATTCACCTCCGTGATCACTACGGGTTTTCACAATGGAAAGTTGTTTTTTATTTTGCACTTTATTGAAAAAAGTTTTGAAAGTAACAATGACATCACTTTTGTTGGCAAGAAAAAGAACCCAAGTAAATCTTGAAAAATCATCAACAATCACAAATGCATAAAATTTACCATCAAAACTCAAGGTCCTTGAAGGATCAAATAAATCCATATGAATTAATTCAAGAGGGTTAGAAGTTGATACCACAACTTTCTGCTCTTGCCTTGCTTACCCATTTGGCACGCGTCACATAGCTTATCTCTTGCAAATTTAAGATTTGGCATGCCAATGACCATGTTATGCCCCGCTTCCCAGTAGGCGAAAACAGTGACGTCGTAAGCCCGCAACGTATTACTATTAAAATACGTTAAGCGTAATTAAGTAATATAACAATGAGCAAGAATTGCAAGAGTAATAAAATGAAACAGCAACATTATTCACATTCAACTTTAAAAACAACTATTGAAAATAAAGGATACAATAATAAAAGCAAATGACTAAATAATGGCATACTGAAAGTAAATGCAGGCTGGAAGGAGTTAGTAGTCAGGCTGAGCTGCAATTTGGTCCAAGTCCTCCTGGCTCGGCTCTACGTCTTCAGAGTCTGGTCCTCCTGATGAACATTCCAAAGAAAGAAAATAGAGATGAATGTCGTCAGCGAATTAGCGCTCGGTAAGTCCCAAAAGAAAAAAGAGAAGATAGTATATAATATGAAATAAACAGGTAAAGTTGTATATGATTGTTCACTGGTATAAAATAGTTATGCTAACGTTGTTATTTGTAGTTTGATAAGAAAGATATTCATGTATACGAGAGGAGTTCATCTTACCCCGTGGACTATGGTAACATGTAGTATAAGGCCCGGTCATAACCCACGGGACAACGACACGTGAATTCATATAGGTGTCTTTTAAGTGACCTTTCGTGCCACGATATACGTTCTATACCAATATACCTCTTTATCCCCGCGTATTGTATTGTATAAATTAAGTTATAGGTCTTGGCCGAATCCATGAATATAAAATGTACAGGTTCATGTTCAAGATGTAATCATGTATTCAGGTAGTCATGTCAAGTTCATATCAAATTATAACTATGATTCAGTCAAGTCGAGTCAAATATTTAAGTTTGAGTTTGATATTTGAATTCGTGTGTTTAGATTCATGATCAAGTATTCAAGCTTGTGTTTGATTTAGGATTCTGGTTTGAATTTGGATTCATCTTGGAGTTAGAATTTTATGAAAGGACTTTGTTCTTGCAACATCTTAAGTTCGGGAGTAATCGGCAACTGTTGCACATGGACGGCGGGATTTATCTTTTTTTCCAAGACAATTATCATTGATAACTCTGTTAAGTTGTCTAACCTGAATAGACAAGCACTCACTTTTTTCGGCTCCCTGAGACTCAAGAGAATTGATCCTGCTTAAATCTATATTAAACTAGAGTCCTTAAAATATTGTTTTGCATATCTTGAGGGGGTTTATGAAAAATACTTTAATATAGTTTAAAAATAAATTTCAAGGGTGATTTATAATATTTAGGGTTTTTATGAATATGGATTTTAATTTAAATAGTATTTTTGATGATGAAACTTAGCCTTTTTAAAAGTTTGTGGTATTTTATTGAAAACTAGCTCTTTTGGAAACTTGATGATATTTTATTAAAAAATTTAAATCTTCATTTTTAAAAAATATAGTTTCATAACATTTTTTTTATTGAAAATACGAATTCATAGTTTTATATAATTTTCCAAAATTTAGTTTTTATTTAGAAAATTCGTATTTCTTAAAAACCGTATTTTTATTTCTTTTCGAGACCAAATACTCCGCGAGGAGATATGAATCTCGCTCTACTATCCCAAGGATGTGCGATAATCCACACCATCCATTAGCGGGTCCCCTAGCGAGAGTTGTAGAGGCGTATTTGCCAAGAATTACAAAATACTGATTAATAGAAACCCGTTTTGAAAATGTGTAGTATTTTAATGAAAAGCTTATTCTTTAAATTAAATATATATTTAGAGTACTATGCTATGGAAACATAGTGTGCGTGTGGAGTAGGTCGTTACCCCATGAAGTTTTTTTCCTAAAGGTATTTAACAATTATTGAAAATGAGGGTCATACGAAAGTTCATGGTATTTTAATAATAAGTTCGTTATATGATAGTTTCACATGAAAATTTTGGTTAAACTAAAAACTAAAATATTGTAATTAAAGTTGCAAATAGGGTGGTAAAATTAATTTGACCTATGTATTAAGGAAAAGGAAGTTCTAAGTTCTAAAAAAACTGTATCGGAGGTAACTCCACTTTACCAATATATTTTTAAGAGATAATTTGAAATGAAAAAAAGAAGAGATGAGAGGGACTTACGGCTTTATAACTTCGAGAAGGGAGTAAGGAAAAAGGGAGTGAGCTTCGTGGTGTCGCAGAAGCTCCGGAAACGATTTCGATCTTCGATGGAAGGAGCTTGATTGCTAACTCCACTTGCATTTAGGAACTTTTGGGATGATTTTGCTAGAAATTTTTAGAATAGAAGAGAACTAGGGCATGTGGTGGTATTTATAGTGAATAATTAGGGTTTGGGAATTAAAATTTTGGATTAAAATGTATTAAAAATGTGTTAAATGGTGAATTGAAGAGTCTCTATTTGATTGCAGGAAAATCAAACAGTGCAGGGGAGTTAAGGGGAGTTGAAGAGTCAAGTGTGCAAAGCACGGAGACGATTGGGGCATTTTGGACCGTCGGCACCGGCCATTTGGTGAGTTTGGGCGATCGGATCTTGAGGCCTTGCCTCGAGATTCGTGTCACGTGTCAAGTTGGGTGTGTATACCTCATTACGTCTGTTTGATTTTTCTGAAACTTTTCGTTTCTTCGTGAATTGCACGTGCAACTCTTGAGCTTCCGAAAAATTTAAAAAGAAAAATCTTAAAAATAATTGGGTCTGATGGAAATTGAACACACAGGCTATGTCACAGCATTGTAGAAGTTTTATCAGTGAACTACAAGTTATTTCTTGCTTTTATTTAATAAAAATAACTTTTAACTCTTACACAGGCTGAAATACCCCTTTACGGTGAAATACAAGAAATTTCTGTACAGGAATTTCAGAGTCGTTACAAACCGAGTCCTTGTTTATGATGTTTGAGAGTAGGTCCATGGAAGCATGTCCAAACCTTCGGTACCATGGCCAACTATCATCCTTTACAACACTTAAACACTCAAAATTTTCATTAGAGATATCACAAGCGTCAATAAAATAAACATTGCCACTTCTTTTACTACAAAGTTTCAACTCATCTTTAGAATCAAAAACTTTTCCAAACTTTTCATCAAAATCAACTTTAAAACCTTTATCAAAAAATTGACTAATACTTAGAAGATTATGTTTTAAACTATCGACAAGAAGAACATCTTCTATAGTAGTTGCATTAAATTTGATATTACCTTTACCAATAATTTTATCTCTACCATCATCTCCAAAGGTGATCATACCACATTCTTCTCTTGATAAGGTTGTAAAGCATTTAAATTTACCGGTCATATGCCTTGAGCAACCACTATCAAGGTACCATTGATTTTCACGTCGTGACTTGCGGGGTACCTACAGAAGCTACAATAAATATAACTTTTGGTACCTAAATCTTAGTGGGTCAACGGGGGTTAATCTTTGGAACCCAAATCAAATTCTTTAAAGATCTAGCTTTGCAATGGTAAGAAATATGCCTAATATGGCCACAATAGTTACACACAACATTACTAGTTGTGTATGTGTATGTGTGTGTTTGGCATGATGATGATGATGATGATGATGTGAAGTACGTGTCTTAATATGAGTGGTTCTAGAAAAAAAATTTCTAACACTTGGAACACAAGCAAATCTAGTTATACGATCATAAGAAATAGGAGCATGTACATGATGAGCATGATGATTGTAAGAAGTAGATGCATGTGAAGAAATAGCCTTAAAAGTAGACTTAAATGAAAGCTTATCAGATATTGGTTTGGGGCTACTAGTATGAGAAAGAGATTCATGTTGAAAATCAATTTCATTCTTCTTATTGGAAACATTTAAATTGCCTATCATGTTATCAATAGAAATTTTTCTAATGCCAAACTTGTGAAGAGTGGTATCAAGATCATTAATCTTAAACTTCATTTTATCAAAATCCACCAACATATGATTATGAGTGATAGTCAAAGAATCATATTTGCACTTGAGAGAAGTAAAAATGGAAGCGAGTCTCATATTTGAAATTCGTATCTTCGAGAGAACTATTTAAAGAAGAAATCTTAGACAAAAGTTTTTCGTTTCTTAAATTATAAATCCTCACAACCATAAGATTTAATAAAAGAATTTTCTTTTTCAAGAAAAGCAATTTTCATTTTGGCAATGGAATACTTAGTTTGAAGAGTAGAATAAACATCATACAAGGATCCAAACGTTTCAAGAAGCTCTTCAAAATTTGACGAGTTTGGATCATCGATTACCTCATCGCTATGTGCCATAAAGCACATGTTTGCTAACTCTTTATCGGACGGTCTCTCTTCGTTCTCGCTTCCCTCCGAGTCGTCCCCATGTTCTAGCATTGAAAGCTTTCCAATAAGGTTTTTGTGAAGATTCCTTTTCGTTATTGAGGGGACAATCGGCGACAAGATGACTGGACTTCCTACACTTGAAGTAAGGCCCAATAGCTTTGTTATTGTTGTAGGGACGATCCCTAGGAAAGTTGCCTCTCTTGAAATTTCTTCGGAGCTTGAGAAGTTTGTGGAATTGTCTCGTCACAAGAGCGATATTATCGTCATCATCACTCAACTCATTATCTTCATTAGGTTTGGATTGTGCATTTAATTTTGATAGAGGTTTGGAGGTAGCCTTGAGAGTGATATTCTTTGGCTTTTCTTTCTTCTCTACTTTCTCATCTTCTAAGTCGTAGGCTTTAAATTCAATCTCATAAGTTTTGAAATTTTCTTGAAACTCTTCAAAGGACATGACTTCAATGTCGGTTATCTCCTTGAAAGTAGTTGCCTCTATTTTCTATTTCTTGGTGAGCGATCGAACTATCTTTCTCATCTTTTCCTCGTTCTTCATGGGGTCATCTAACAAAGAATCAAGAAAATTAATAATGCAAATAAAACGACTAAACATATTCAAATGGTAAAGTTAATATCATTAAAATATGGTCGTTTGGTAATGGATTGGGAGTGTCACATACTACGTGAAAAGGATGATTCCATAGGATCTCTCTAGGGTGTTAGTCCTAACAAAAGAGCACCTCGCTCTGATACCAATTGAAAATAATCCTAGAGGGGGTGAATATGATTATACTAACAATACCCACAAATTAAAAATTTTACTTGCAAGATAAAAGAAAACACAAATACAGTATAAGATAAATTGCAAGTAAGAGAGAAACAAAGCGCAAACACAAGCGATTTAGAGAGGTTCGAGATATCCCCTAGTCCTCTTTCTTTAAGCGACGAGCCCGTTCCACTTAAATCACGTCTCCACTAAGACAACTCGTTGCGCACCCGCAACAACACGTCACTCGACACACGAGTGACTCTCTTCACAATACTTCTCCTCACTTACAAGAACCCTTCTGCACTCAAGAGATTTCATACAAAGAGAGAAGAAGAAGATTACAATCCAAGATACTCTATCAAGAGTATACAACTCAAGCTCTAGTATACTTCAATGGAGTATAAGATTTGCAGTTAAAACTCAAGTGTTTTCTTTTGGTGGGTGAGAATGAATATAATTTTTCAGAATAATTGTTGTGCAATAACTACACAAGAATCCTTTATAAACCCTACACAAAAATCAAATAAGTACATGCATTTATTACGCTTCAGACTGAGAAATAGACTTCTGAAGGAAAAATGGACAGATGTCTGAAAGACAAAATAAAACTAGCCGTTATAACATTAAATGCACGTAACGGTAATATTTTTCAAAAAAATATAGGTTCAGACGTCTGTCGTCATGAGCTTCAGATATTTGCCGTGGTTTTTAAAATAAGGCCAATGAAGGAACAGAAACCAACCAGACGTTTGAAGAACAAGTGGCACACGTCCGAAGAATAAAAGGTTTTTCAAAGTTCTAAACCTTCAGACGTGTATTCAAATAAGGTTCAGACGTTTGTTCTTATAAAAAGTTTGAAATCCATGAAAACAAAGCGAACAACCAGATGTCTGATGAAGATTTGACAGATATTTGTTCTATAAAAAATTTAAGCCCATAAAAATCCAGAGAACAAACAGACGTATGAAGAAGCAAGATCAGATGTTTGTTATGTCAAAAAGTTTTAAACATTGAAAACCCAGACATTTGTTCTGGTATACTTCAGAAGTTTGTTCTGAAGAAGAAACTAATATTTCAAGACTTGTGCATGCTTTACCATAAAGAGCAGACGTCTGAATAAGACTAGGGCTGACGTCTGAAGAAGAAATACACAGAAAATTTTGAATTTGAAATTGAAAAACGTTTTAAATGAAAAACTTTTCCAAGTTTTGCCCAAAAATATCATGCATGCAAAGTGAATATAGTTTGAGCTTTTTCATGCTAATCTCATAAACCATGAAATACTTACATCGATTTCCTATGCCGATATCGTTTTTTTGCCAAATCTTAAATCTTCCGATATCTCGACATGAGCTCTTGAATCTTCGATTTTTGAATTCTTTTGAAATTGGAATTTGGCTCCTTAGTTTCATGAATCTTGAATTTGATCATTGAGGAGCTCTAGTCCATTAACCTCCGACCTCCAATAGATTTGCCGTTTAAACAAAATTTCCTACATCCTCCATCGTAAGCTTGTGTCGGTTGATTCCTTGAAATTTTTCTCAAACACGACCAGGCTCATATACAGTATTATAAAGTATGTAATATGAAACACGTGTATAGATTTATTAATATTGTATAATATCATCAAAACTAAATAGTAGGACTATGAAAATCCTTAAGCAATCAAGGAGGCGTTGGCTCAAAGGAACGGAAGCTCAAAGGAGGCGTCGGCTTCGAGGGTCGAGGGGAGGTGGCGGAGGGGGTTGACGGAGGTCGAGGGGAGGAAGAGGTTTATAGAGGAAATATGGGGGGGGTCAAGGGGAGGATGAGGTTGGAGCCGAGGAGGAAGAGGAGGTCGACGTAGGCGAGAGGGGTCGAAGGAAGGAGGAGGAGGTCGGAGCCGAGGGGACGAGGAGGATGAGGTCGTCTGTGGTGAGGGATAGCTGCGTGATTTACGATAAACAGAGATACAGAGAAAGAGTTATGCGTGATTTACGACAGTTGCGTAGATACATGCTGTTGTCCAGAGTCGTCGTCCATTTTTAAAACGCAGATTAAACTATTTTCTATCAGTTTTCAGAAAAATTAACCTAGTATGAAATTCATGCTCTTTCTTTGTAGATATTCCTGAAACCAAATTTTACAGGATTTGGGTTTCTATATTAGGAGATATAACTGTCATAAATTGGTGTAAAAACCTGTTTAAACTGCAATGTAAACATCGACTTAAAATAGCCGTAAATCTTAACCTAAAATCAAACTGAGCCTAAATTTTTACAGCAGATAGGAAAAAGAGTCTATTATTTTACAAAAAAATTCCTTTGAATTTTAGAGGTGATCAGAAATTCGACTAGGTACAAGAATTCATGAAACGGCCAATTTTTTTTATAAAAAATCCTTATGGTATTTTACTGAAAATGTTTATAGCCGTGACATAGAGTATCGAACAAAAGATCACACGATATTAAAATACGTCAACCTAGTTAACAGGATATAAGCATCCGTGACATAGGATGTCGAAAAATAAAATTTAAATACAACCAACTTGATTCAATAGCAACAACACAAAAAGAACACCCATGACCATCGAATTAAACAAAATATAATAGATTCAATCGCAACGATCATGATATGGAAATTTGTAACATAGGATGTCAAAACAATTAAAATTCAACAGTAATCGTTATGAAATGGACACCCATGACATAGGGTGTCAAGATTAATCGGTATAATATCATTTCACCGTTGATTTAGTGGGTGCAAAATTAACGGTTTACCGACAATAGAACTTTTTGCATTGCTAAATCGCCGGTGAAATGGTGTTGTAATCATATGAAATTTGGTGTATCGATAAATTAGAGGATGAATATCAAGTTGGAAGGTGCCGATCGTCGAATAAAATGGCAGAGGGCGTACCTTTTGCCACTACCTAACGCAAAAAGCCTCATAAGGCCTCTTTCTTCCGTTATTCTCTCTCTCTCATTATACACACACATACAAACAAGTTGGTGGGAAAACAACTCTAGTTTAAGGAAAAGGACACTAAGCCACATCCAATGGAAGCATAGGCAAGAACGCACGGGGTAACTCTCATCTCAATCTCGAATCGGCCAGGATGCTGCATGTTTAGATGGAGAGAACATGAGGCAAGGTGGGGATTGATGACTTTCAAAGTGGCTATGTAGGAAAAGAGGTGCAAGGGTACGTGGGAACATAAGCTAATGTTGGCTACCGAGCTAGAGGGTTTAGATGCCGGTGAATCAACGACTTACTATGGTTCATCGATTAAGCTAGTTTTCTTTTTTCATTCTCTTCTGTTCCCTTGGTAGTGGATTTCTAGTTTCATTCTACGTTGCTGATGTAGTGAATAATGCTTGACCTCCGGTCAATCACATCTTATTAACATCTGATCCTTCTCCTGAATTTCCACTATTTGCACAAATATATGCCAATATTATCCCTTTCTAACATATGTCGTCTAACTTTCTTCCATTAATAATAAAAGCCTTTCGTTTGTTATCAGTATTCATTAATTGGCCAATGGATCATGCATATTCGTCTTTTCTATGCCATTTCTCCAAAATGTTTGAAACAGGGATTAATTTTTGTAAAAAGATGATCAAGGGTCTTTGGGATATACCCATAACTTATGAACCGATTGGTTGTGGCATGCGTATGCGGGATGAGAGATCTCGTGTTCGAACCCCTATAACGCACAAGGTATTTCCATTAAATGCGCAAGTCCAGATTCAATCCTGAATGTACGTGTACATGATGTGCACAATATTGTGCATCTGCCGTTCGATCGTGCGTCCTTTTTTTTGTTAGCCATTTTATGATTGGTAATTTTTCATTTAGCACCCTCCATTGGAACCACCAGGCCCGCTTGTTAGCTCTATAATCCTTCATATGAATTTACATGTATCGATCGGTGTTGGACCAATTATTCGTTGTATAAGTTAAATGAATAGTTTAAGTTGATGTATTTGACAGCGTCCAAATTGACTGGTGCCATTTCTTCAAGTATAATTCATTTTTTGATGCGTGATCAATATTGCTAATCCTGCTAATTTTCGTCCATCCCTGATTTTTGTTTTGCAAAGGTACCAAGCAACTACCTTCTGCTTCTTATTATTATTTTTGCATTATCCATGCAAGAGGCCAGCCATCCAAGGGTGTTTGTCCAAGCCAAGCATCATACAAAAATGAAAATTTTGACGTCCATTTCATGCTTCATTTCTAGTGCACATTGTCAGTAGCTTGTGCCATATCTTTAATATTATAACTAAAACCCATCGGATGACATGTGGCATTTGTCATTTTTCAAAGAAAAAACTCAAATTTTATTTAAATTTCTACATTTATTTCTAAATTCTAGATTTTCCGCATCATTCTCCTTCTACTTCTCTCTCTCTCTCTCTCATATCCCAAAAAAGGCATTCATGCGCCTTGGAACCTGAGAGAAAGAAAAACTACATGTATCCCCTCAATATTTATTAATTTATACATGCCCATTGTTATTATAGCATTCTCTTTCATCTTTTAAGTTGCATAAATTCTAGTTTGTATAACCCCTCGTGAGGTTGCAGATAAATCATGTTCTCTTCAAGGACCGTTTCTTAATCAGTGTTTTGCTTCAAATAATCTGACCCAAGCATTATTTGTGTCTCAAATTAATTTACCTTTAGGTTTGCCCATGGAAGCATAGCGAGCGCTTGAGTCTCTAATACCCAATCCTCCATTTTAGGCCGAACAATAAAAATGAAGAATTTTCTCAAGACCATTTGTATTTTAGTATATCGATCCTAGAATTACCCCTTATTGACCCATGTGCGCAAGTACAATGACAGATGCCAATTTCCTGGCAACAAAGCATTAGACGTTACACAGATGACTTGCCTGTAACATCTGAGAGTTTGTCTATAACTTGTATTCTGGGTTGATTTTGCTTAAAGGATTAAGCATTAAATGTTCTAACTAATCCATTTTCCTTTCAAATGCACTACTTTTCCTACCAAAAACCCAATTTACCACCGGAACTAAAATTATCCCTTTAATTTTCTTCATTATCTTCTGTCATTTACTCCACTTTCATGTACTATCCCAACAAACTAAATCTTCATTTACTATCTTGCTCATTGATGATGGCCCAAACTTTGACATTAATATGTTTTGTAAGTAGATACAATGGTAAATGTGCGGTCTTGACCATCTCAGAGCTTACAACATGGTTTGAATTGAAAGAAATTATCTCGTTTCAACTTAATATACCGGTTGATAAGTTAAACCTTTTATATAAAATAGAGAAATATGAAGATCGTGTGGTTAGAATGAAAACTGAAGATGACCATATAAATATGGTCTATATCCACCAAGAAATGAACAAGAAGGTCACCCATATGCAAGCTTTTGTTGATACTCAATTCATTATGAGCAGGTTTGTTATTTGACTTAATTTTTGTTTAGAAGAATTAAAGTTGCCTGCAATATCTAAGCGGTTACCTGTAACATCTATACAGGTGCCTCTAACATTCATACATCTAGACAGTTGCCTATAACATTTTAAAAAGTTGCATGCAATATCTATAAAAGTTGCCTGTAATAACTAAGCAGTTGCATGTGACATCTAAGCAGTTGTCTGTAATATCTAAAAGAGTTGCCTATAACATTTAAAAAAGTTGCATGCAATATCTATAAAAGTTGACTGTAACAACTAAACAGTTGCCTATAATATCTAAGTTGTTGCATGCCCTGATATCTAAGAAGAGTCGCTTGTAACACTACAGTAAATGCTCACTTATTTCGAAGGAAATATACCGTCGAAATATGTCTATTTCGTCGGATGACACCAAATAGCCACGGAGGAACGCCGACGCAATAGGTTGTGTTGCAATAGATTATTTCCACGGCAAAAATTCATTGCAATAATCAAATCTATTTCGACGGCTAATTTCCATCAAAATAGCTTTTTCTGGACGGTTAATTTCTGTCGAAATATATAAGTTTTTTAAGTTAAAATATTGTTTCGGGAATCATTTAAAAATCATTTTCTTTATTTCGACGGGAAAGTGCCGTCGAAATAAGTCTATTTCGACGAAAATTTCCTGTCGAAATAGAGTGGATTACAGTAAAAAAAAAATTAAAAGAGCCAAGAAAATCTCCAATCCAATCTATTTTAATTTAATATTGATTCTATTCCATTCAAATAACGATTCTAATACAAATCCCATTCCATTCAAATATCGATTATTCAAATACGATTACAATACATACTACGTGTTCCTTTACAATCTTAACATCATAAATTTACAAAAATGGGAAATAAAAAATCAACGGAGGATGAACACGGGGAGGGACAGTTGTTCATGAAGGAGGCGCTCATGGATTTCTTGGGTAAAACCCCTGCAGTTAAAAGTTTAAAATACATAAATTAGTATGGATATTTTATATTAATCAAATGTGTACGCACGTGCTTGTTTGTGTGCGCGTGTGTATGTATGCTTGTGTGCACGCGCGCGTGTTTGTTTGTTTGTGTGTATGCTTATGTGCACGCGCGCGAGCCTGTTTGTGTCTGTGTATATGTATGTGTGTGTGTGTGTGTGTATGCATGTGAGTATGTGATATGTGTGTATGTATGCATGTGTTTGTGTGTATGATTGTGTGTATGTGACGAGTGATATGTATGCATGTGTGTATGTGATATGAGCGTATGTATGCGTGTGTTTGTGTCTGTGTGTATGTATGCAAGTGTGTGTAATACTGATTGTGCGGGTATGCATGCATGTGTGTGTATGTGTGTGTGTATGCATGTGTGTATGTAATATGTGCGTAAGTATGCATGTGTGTGTATGATTGTATGTGGCATGTGATATGTATGCATGTGTGTATGTGATATGTGTGCATGTATGCATGTATGTTTGTGTCTGTGTGTATGCTTGTATGTGTGTATGCTTGTGCGTGTATGTATGTGTGTGTGTATGATTGTGTGTGTTTGTGATATGTGCGTATACGTGTATATATGTAAGGGTTATCAAACTTACCGAAGGTACGGGCCTCCCAGTTTGGACGTACACGTCGATAAGATTAAAGTTCTGCTCGAGAGTCCAGTCAGCAAATAGATCGGCAGCGGGAGCAGGAGCGGCAGTGGATCGGCGAGAGAAACCGTCAGATTTCGGCGTCCGCTCCTGAGGCGATCCATGAAACACAGGGGTCCTAGTCGTAGAGGTCTTGGTCTGTATCGGCATCTCCGAAGGCGAGTTGTCTGCCGGCTGAAACCTAGGAAGTTGATGCCCGGTCGGCTGGAAAGGAGTGTTATAGTGACGCGGAGTGATTTTGGAGGACACGCACTGTACTCTCCCGTGACGATCTGGCCTAAACACCGTGAAAGCCCTATCTACGATGAATGTTCTCTACGCATCATCAACCGGGTGTCCCTTCTCCACCTCCATCGCCTGGATTAACCGATCTCTGTCATGCCCCGCTTCCCATAGTACGGTAAAGAGACGTGACGGGTCACGCGACGTATTTACTCAGAAGTATACACGCTAAGCGTAACTAAGCAATATAATAAAATATATAAGAAAATGACAAGAGATGTAAATGAACAACAATTTTTATTTATTAAACATTTCTTTAAAATACAACTGAAAATGTAAATACAAGAATGGAAAACAATGCTTAAACAATGGCATGAACTGAAAGAAAAGTAAGTACAAGTAAAACCTAATGGTCGTGCTGCTCAGTGGTCTGCTCCAAGTGCTCCTGGCTGGTCTCGAACTCCTCAGAGTCGGGTCCTTCTGACAACATTCCAAAGAAAGAAGAGAAATAGGAATGTCGTCAGCGAACAATCGCTCGGTAAGTCCCAAAGAGATAGAAATAGAATAGACAGGTGAGAAAATGTAACTGGTATAATATTTGATTGTTATGCTAACGCAGTTGTTTGTAGCTTGGTACAAATTATTCCACTGTATACGAGAGAAGTCCAACTTATACCGTGGACTATGGTAACCCGTATTACAAGGCTCCGTCGATAAAACCACGGAACAAAGGCAATGGCTGTATAGTTACGTCTTTTAATGACCATCTCGTGCCGCTTTTAACACATTCCGTGTCAGTTTACCCCTTTAAAACCCCGTAATGTCTTTTAAATTGATTGTGTATTGTTTTGTTTAATAGATGTACGATTTTCCGAAACTATGATATCAGTAGTTTATGTAAATGGAAAGGATATAGATGGATAGTCATGTAGACCAGTCAAATGTATATCATGGTTCGATCAAATCATGTTCATGTTGATATAGATTGAATTCTGGTATAAACGGATTCATGTTGAATTGGAGTTATACTTGAATAATATTCAAGGATGGATCGATTTCAGATTAGACTGAGACTCTGCCTGAGTCAGACACTTAAACAAAATTAAAGTCCTGAATTAGTTTTGGAGTTATCGGTAACTGCTGCACATGGACGGCAGGATTTGTGTCTTTTTCCAAAACAATTACCGTATTAATAACACCGTTTTTAGGTTGTCTACCTTAGATAGGCAAGCACTCATATTCTCCAACTCCCTAAGGCTCAAGAGAACTGGTCCCGCTTAAACCTATATTTACTAGGCTCCTTATTGTAAATTAATATAACTTGAGGGGGTTTTATGAAAAATAGTTTTGATATATTTTCAAAATAAATCTCAAGTATTTATTTATAATTTTTAGGGTTTTCATAGTTGTAATTTTTATAAAATGAAATATTCTAGTGGATATAAACCTAAGTTTGAATAGTATATGGTATTTTCTTATAATTTGATTTGTATTGAATGTGATGGTAATTTCATGATCTTTTGTGATTCTTTTCTTTTGATTAGAAAACATGGAATATATATTATATTTAAAATAGATATTTTGATAATATTTATATATATATATATATAATTATAAAAATAGAATTTATTTATTACATAGAAATCACATTTTCTTAAAAATTGTAATAAGAATTCCATCGAGATCAAATGCTCCGTGAGGAGGTCTGCATCTCACTCTACTAGTCCCGAGAATGTGCGATAACCTGCACCATCCCGACCTCAAAATGGGTTGCAGAGGTTTATTTGCAAGGAATTAATTAAAACAATTTAAAGGATACGGTTTTGATAGTTTAAGGTATTTTAATGTAAATTGTGTTTTGTCCCACAAAAATTGTTACAAAAGCCATCGTGCTATATCAAGATGAGTGTTATGATGAAGTAGGTTATTACCTCATGCAATTTCTAAGGGTAAAATGAGCAAAACGATAAACTAATGTCGTATGTAAATTTGATGGTATTTTACCGAAAAAGTGAAATAGAATTTGTTTAATATCAAATTTTGAAATGAAACTTGGTCAAATTGTTGTTTTAAGTTTGTTAAACAATATATGAAAAGATGGTAAATTTGTTGTTTAAGAAAGGTTGTGTTTTTTATGAAATTAGAATCGAAAGTCGGAATAACTCCACTTCCGACGAGTTTTGAAAGGAAATCTTTTTGAGAGGTGAAAAAGAGAGAAGAGAAAGGACTTAATGGTTTGGAGAAGTGAGGGAGGTAGAGAGAACTTTTGAAAGCGTCGTGGAGTCGCGTCATCGCCTGATTTGTCCCGAATCGTCGCCGGAACTTTGACCTTGGCTAACTCCACTTGTACAACTTTTAGACTTAGGAATTTTAGAGAGTTTTAGCAATGGATTTCAGAATGAGGAGGGCTAAAATATAGAGTGGTATTTATAGGATAGAATTAGGGTTTAGGGTATTTAAAATGAGAATTAAAATGCATTAAAATTTGGTTTTAAGGCTCATTTTAATTCTCTGAAAATGTGTAGGGAAAACAAACAGACTAGGGTTAGTGGAGGAGTCTAAGAGGTGCTAGGTAAAAAAAATTGAAGCATTTGGGACGGGTGGGACCGGCGGCGCCGGCCCCTTGTGAAGATCTCGCCGACCATTGTTGGGGTGTGGGTGCTTGGATTTTGGACAAGTGTCAGGGTCTGTTCAATTAACAATTTCCACATGTTTGATTTTTGTGTGACTTTTCATTATACATGTAGTGTACGTGTAAACTTTTGAGCTTCTAAAAGTTTAAAAGAAAAATCAATAAAAATAATATGTGGCTGGAGGGATTTGAACACAGGGGCTATGCTACAGCAGTGCAAGGCTTTACCAATGAGCTACAAGTGCTTTCTTGCTATTCTAAAGTAAATTAATTTTATAACTTGTGTTCGGGCTAAAGTATTCCTTTATGTACTTTACAAAAAAAAATTGTACAGAAGTTTTAGGGTTATTATAATCTCTCTCAGCCGCCATCGCCGCCTGTTTGTAGAAAAAATATATTACTACCATTCTAAAATCTACACAATAATTATTCTGAAATAATTAAGAAGCTCGGCGTATGTAAAGTCTTCCATATATTCCATGTGCCTCAATCGATGCAAGCGCGCCGTCGTCCCGTACAAATTGAGCCCGGTAGATTTCGATACGGTCAAGAGATTCTCCACCATGACTTTCTTCCTGCATATAACATTTAGAAAGTTCATACATAAATTTCTAAGATAATTTTAATGTATTAATATCAAATACGATAGTTACGTGTTCGATAGAAATCTGCTGGGAACTCTTGCTCCCACCCCTATAAATATCGTGCAACTAAGCGCGAGATGCTTTTCCTTGCTCGCTCTTCTCTTGCAGTTACATCAAATATTGTTTACTGAGTTGCTATAAAATAGTAAAAATGTATCGTCAAAGACATATCCTAAACTCTCTGGACAATAAATGATCGACCAAGGCATGCTAGTATTCGTCGGACCAATCCGGATCCGGCTTAATCGAATACATCTCATCCGGTGAAGCATAGTTTTCAAGCTTTCTAAAGATTTTATTCTTATGGCTTCTCCAATTCTTTGCCATATGACTGCACATCTTATCAAAAATTGCGCGTTCATCACAAATCTTCTGGGGGCCCTCTAAGCCAACCCATCAGAACTCGAACTGAGCCTGCAAAATGGGATAATTTATCATTGTATGGGTATTTTATAGTAATTTAATAAATATGTATGTGTGTGTGTGTGTGTGTGTGTGTTTGTGATATACATGTATGTGTGTGTACATGTGTGCATAAAAAAAATGCAGTATTGAATTGTATAAAAAAATCTAACCATCATCTCCCATAAAGCGACTTGTTATTTTATCCCTAACGCTTCACTATCCCAATCTAAGACCTCCCACTCGTCATCTTCGTCCTTCAACAAATGAGACATGCGGTCCTCACTGTTCATTATCGACAACATCATTTTTTTCACTTCTTTACTAACTCCTGTCACAACGTCCCCTATGAGCGCAAGATATGCAATCGGCTTGCCAGGAGCATGTGGCGTCCTCCTCCTTATATCACTGGCCCGTGTAGGCCCTCTCCCAGTTCATTTGTTTTTTCTGAGAGGACTGCCCCTCGTCCCCGGTAGAATGATCGGTCCTGCTATCTGAACCTGACATATCTAAAACAACTTCACGGAATATACTTTAATATGTTGGATAAAAAAATAATAGTGAAAATTATTGCTGAAAAGAACATCATACATGAGCAATAAATGGTGGAAATAATATGCAGGGAAAAAATGAAATTCGGAAATAATATAAATTAACTTGAAAATCCCTGTACATTAGAATTTGAAACTGTAGACGATAATATGCGGAAATAATATGCGGAAAAAGATAAAATGTATGAAATAATATGCGGAAAGAAAGATGCAATAAATTGTAAGTTTCACATTACTTAAGTTATGAGTATTATACAAGAGCGAGTTAATATATCAAGATATTTAAAGTTTTAATTAGACTTCTGGTTTTACAACCGCCGATGGCACATCACAGACTATTTCTGGCTCCATGTCTGTTCTTAATAAACCACCGTTGAATTCAATAGGAAAGTATCATCTTGTCTAACCGGGATTGTAGAATAACTAATCTCGCTTGCATCACTTTCACTCATGTTATAATAGTCTCGTGGATTCGTTACAACAACATCCCACTGGGCATCCTTAGAGTCTGTGACATAAAAATATTAACGAGCTTGGCTGGCGAGAATATAAGGCTCTGCACTAAAAGCGAGTTTCGATGAATTGAGTAAAAGTAGGCAATTTTCAACTTTGAACCCAGTATGTTCATGATAGATATCGTACCACAGACACTTGAACATGACAACCATTTGTTCATGATAACACACCCGAATTATTTTTTTAAGCACCCCATAATAGTCCAATATCCTGTGGTTAGATTTGAATCTCTAAAAGATGAATATCCAGTAACAGTGGATGTGACAAAGACGCCACAATTCTGAAACTTTTTATTTTGATCTCTTTTTCTGGTGTGAAATCTAAACCCGTTAACAACATAACCGGAGAGGTACTCAGCTTGTTCATCTGGACCATACGCCGGCGCTTTTATATCTTCTGAAACATGTCTATCATTAGGATTTCTTTTAACCTATTAAGATAAAATGGATTAAGTTATGTGTATGCGTGTATCAATATGAGTTGTAGTTTAGTTTTTATAGTTTACAACTTACACGTGCTTTCAACCAAGTAGGAAAGTTTTATTTCGCTCCTTATCGATATCTCATTGCCGAGTTTGTTTAGTAGGTGGACGGTATTGGGCATTCCAAACGCTGTATATATCGCAAATAAACATTTAATTTTGACTTGAAAATAATTTATAATTATGTTAAGAAAAAAGTAATAAATACTTACCCGATAAAACTGTTCATATCTGAACAGTTAAATAAAACGTAACGGTGAATCATGCCGAACTGATTAAATGCAGTGTGATCTGACTTCACTTTACCCAGTTCCTTTCCTCGGGCCCGGAAGACGGATATTACAGGTCTATTGTCAACCATGTCCTATTACATCTCGGCCTATTAAATGCAGTCTCAACACCCTCTAGATATATAGAACAGAACGCCATACATTCCTCCACAAGAAACTCTTCAGCGATCAACCCTTCAGGGCGACTCCTATTACGGATGTACCGTTTTATTTTGCACATGAACCTAACGAATGCAAACAATTCATTTTATTATAAATATTTGATTTATTATGAACAGTAAAGAGTTGTTATATAAGTTTTACCTCTCGAACGGATACATCCACCGATAATTCACGGGACCACCTAAACGTGCCTCTTGAGCAAGGTGAATCGTGAGATGCAACATTACGGTGAAAATAGAAGGCGGAAACAATATCTCCATTCTACAAAGTATGCGAGTTATTTTATTCTGCAGGGTTCTAAAATCGTTTACCGAGTAATCTTTGGAGCATAACTCTATGAAGAAATGACACAAATCAATTACAACTGATACAATATCGTTATCTGGTAACGCCCTAACAACAATGGGAAGCAATTGCTGCATGATCATGTAACAACCCTAAATTTCCTATACAAATTTTTACAAAAAAATTTAAAAATCCATAAAGGGGTATTTATTGCCCGAGCACAAGATAAGTAATTAATTAGTTATTTAATTACAAGAAGGAGCTTGTAGCTCATTGGTAATATCTTGCACTGCTGAACTAAGCTACCAGAGTTTAAATCTCATAGCCCACATTATTTTTAATATTATTTTGTTTTGAATTTTTTCAGAAGTCCAACAGTCAACACGTGATAACTCCCAAATTTTTCACTACATATAAATAACTAAATATATCAGAGGCTACATCAGGCGAACCCCCACCTACCCATCCCCCGACTCGGCCGAATCGGCCGGCGGACCGGTCGACTCGGGTCGGCGCGGCCGGACGGTCGAGTCCCCAACAGGAACAATGTGACTCTTCCTCTCCCCTACCTCCCTGCACACTCCATTTATTTGGATCAGTTCCAGAGACTGTTGAATTCTCCATTTACTCTATATTTAATGTATTTTTACATTTTTTATTTAAAACCCTTCATCTATCCTAACTCTAGCCTAACCCTATAAATACCAACCCTACACACTACCCCCTCACCCCAAAACTCTGAGCCAACTCTCAAGAAATCACTAGAAACCCTTGTGTGCAATCGAAATGAGCGAAAGGCGAAACTCCGGAGAATTCTCCGGCGGAAATTCCGACGACGACTCTAGGAGCTTCCGGCGACGAAACGACGCACCGGAAACTCCTCCCAATCCTTCTCCCTCTCCTGGTTGTCCTAAACCCGTAAGTCCCTATTTTATCTTCTCTATTCTATTCTAGAAATACGGAATTACAAAATCCGACGGAATCGGAACAAATCCGATTTCCGATTCGGTTTCTTTATAAAACTTCACTTTTCTTTAATACAATTATGCTTGAAACTTTTCATGTTGACTATTAATCACTAATCAACCATATTGATCAAGTTTCATATCATAAAGTAATTGCTATTTCATTTTACCGTATTTTTCATTTAAATACCACATAGTTTAAATTCTACATTTAACATCACAAAACTTGATATACCTTTAAGTAGATCATGAGCTAATGACCTACCTCCTCACACACTCATATGCAACATAACATAATACCCTTAGGAACATAGAATACGGGAAAAACGATATCTTTACAAATAAATACCATAATTAATAAAAGCGTTTTTCCTTAATGATTAGTATTTATACAAGTTTTTGCAAAGCGCCGCTACAACCCATTTGGGGAATCCGTTCGGGATGGTGCGGATTATCGCACATCCTCGGGATTAGTAGTGCGAGATGCAGACCTCCGTAAGGAGCATTCGGTCTCGAAAGATTTAAAATACATCTTAAAAAAACGAGATTTTTAAAATATTATATATATACTAAAATTATTTTCATATAAATATATGTATATGTAACATAAAAATATCTATTTTGAATTATTAAAAATATTCCAATTTTTTCTAAAAATGTCACAAGAATCATTTTACACTAAAAACCATGAATTCCATACAAATCAATATTACAAATAAATACCTTTATTTATGAAATTAGGATTTTTTCACTAGAAATATCACAATATAAAATCTATATTCATTAAAACTCTAAATACGAATAATAAATACTTGGGGTGTATTTTGAAAAGTATATAATAGTATTTTTACATAAAATCCTCTCAAGTTCAATAAATTAGCCTAAGGACCCTAGTAAACATACGTTTAAGCGGGACCAGTCTCTTGAGCCTCAGGGAGCCGGAGATATGGGTGCTTGCCTATCTAAGGTAGATAATTTAAAAACGGTGTTATTAATACGGTAATCGTTTTTGAAAAAGACACAAATTCTGCCGCCCATGTGCAGCGGTTACCGATAATATCAAAACAATCAGGACTTCAATTTACTTTTCTAATTGTCTGACTCGGTTTAAGTCTCATTATAATCTGACTTGAATATGATTCAAGTCCAATCTACAATCTACAATTTACAATATTACAATTCAACATGAATCCATTATTCAATCTATCAACTTGACTGAACCGAACCATGGATATACATTCCATTTACATGATTATACAGTTACATTCATGATTCTACAGTTACATACATGATTCTCCAGTTCTATATATATATATATATATATATATATATATATATATATATATATATATTCTCCTATTTATAATTAACTGAAATTAACAACAACCTAAGTATAACCCAGTTAACTAAAATTAACAACAAATTAATTAAATAAACCCTAACCCTAAATCAACCCTTGTTCAAACCTTAACCAAAAAATTAACCTAACCCTAACCCTAAAATTAACCATAATCCTAAATAAAATTAACCCGAACAGCAACCCTAAAATTAATAAAAATTAACAAAATATTAACTCTAACCCATAGTTACCCCTAATCCTAACCCTAAAATTAACCTTAACCTTAACCCTAAAATTAATTCTAATCCTAAAGCTACTCTAAAATTAATTAAATTTAACAAAAAATTTAAAAATTAACTAAATAAAAAAAACTACTCAATCACCGATTTGACGTCGGAGGCAGGGATCGGCCCAGAGGCGATAGATCGGAGGCCAGGAATCAGAGAGGAGACGGCTGGAGGCGAAGTGGTGAAGGATGCTTAGAGGGACTCGAAGGGGATCGGAAGAGGATGGAGGCGGGAGATCCGAGGTGCTCAGAGGCGGGCCGGATTGGAGGCGGGAGGCCGGATCGAGTGGAGGCGTGGAAGGGGAAAAGAAATTGGGCGAACATGGGGGGCCACAGGGGGAAATGAAAAAAAATGGGGAAAACGAGAAGAAAAGTGTCACGGTAAAATTTTCTTGACTTCGGTCAACTATATTTCAACGGTATTTAGCCGTCGAAATAACTGTTGAACGAAGTCAGCAAAATTTCAAAATTTTTAGACTGTTTCGACCGTATTATGCCGTCGAAATAAATCTTAAAAAAATTCCCGTCGAAATTACATCCATTTTCCTGTAGTGGAATATCTAATAAGTTTCCTAAATAAATGCAAATAATAATATTTTATCATAAGAGTTTTCTATGTAACAGTTACATATCATTGTCTTCCGCTCCAGCAATTGCTTAGATCGAGTACATGACTTGGAGTCAAGCTTACAACCAATGAGGCAGGATGATCAATTAATGAGGAACAATATCCCGATTGTGTGGCAAGACGCAATTGAGGATACATCTCAACGCAGTAATTGTATCGACCAATATCGGTGAAATAAAAGTATATATATCAACAAAAGTATTCATTCATATCATAATCCATAATATCGGCCAAGATCGCCCAAGATCACCGACACATGACTAAATATATGAACTATATTTTTACACTTAAATCAACCAATATCAAGAAATATCAATCAAAATCAACCAATTCACAATATCAACCACATAATCTCACATATTGTTTATACTTAAATCAACAAATATCAAGAATCTTCTTGATCCTTCGGCGGGCGACAATAGAATTTGCGCTGCTATTATCGTCCGTCAATGCAACGAAACTTTTTCCTCCAACGCATTCACTATTTACTGACCCTCAATCAAGACCTTCATGAATAAGTCATAGCTGAGACCAGACAGTAGCATTAAATTGAAGAAAACTAGATGCATGTCAAACCTATCAAATAAGGAAAAATTAGAATTAGAGTTGGTCATCCAAATAAAGAATGATTCAGTTAACTATAAATTAACAATACAATTTCTAATTAACTATAAGATCAATGTCAAAATAAAATCTTCTCTTCCAATTTTAGTCTTCATCTCAGAAAGTTGATGGAAAAAATTGAACAATTGTAATCTGAAAATTGCTTGAGTGCTACACATAAATTGCAATGGATAATTTAACCCAAGTCATTTTGATGTTGTGTTGAACGTACCTTTAAAACCAGTAAGTATCCATCCTTTTGTGAAAGTGATTAAAATAGACAAGAGCCAAAATTAAATCATATTAATAAATTAAAATGAAATCTCAAGCAAAATAAAATTAAAAGGATTAAAAAAGATTGATTAGATATAAAGAAAACTAACTTGGGCTCATGATCTTGTGCGGTGGTGAAGAAGGCAAGAAATCATTGAAAAACAGACCGTGAAAAGAAAAGGGATCATGGTGGCCAAGGTAAAAAATCAAACCCAAGTCTTTCATCAAAGTTTTGAAGTACCAGGTCCGAGATCCGAGTGAATAAGATTAAAGTTAATTTAATTGAAATTTATATACTAAAAATATCATTACGATCAGAGTTAGCGTCTAAAATAACTAATTTCATGTTCCCTATTCAGCATCAATAACAAACAACAGAATCGGCTTCAATATCAGTTATGTTAGGCTTTCCAAAATGAGAACAAATGTCACGTCCCGCTTCCCAAGATACGGAATACGGGGATGAGTAGGCCAGTCATACTTCTACGGTCAAGGAATAATCCTGATGTAGTCACATTTTAGATTCTAGCATTACATTGTAAACAATAATCACAGCACAGAGTAAAGAGGAATAACAATCACTACTTTATTATATCTAAATAAAAGAGTTCAACGGATATAAGGATTTAATCAGCTAAAGAAACAACTAACCAAATGATAACAAGTATTTCTTTATTGAAAGCAATGAAGCAATGAAGCGATAAAGCTGACGTCGCTGGTCTAGATCTCCGCGAACACATCGAAATAGGGCAGGTCCTACTCTGAGGCCGAGTTCTCTTCTTGCTCTAAGTATGCATACTCAGGTCGTTAGGACAACACAATATAATAATATACCGATATATAATATATTGCAACAACAATAAAAGTGATCTAGAAATTATAAAGCAATAACGATAGCGAAAATATCATGAGCAGGTAAGCAGTATAACATGTGAATTATGGCAATAGTTAAAGGTAATATGCATGTTACTAAACCTACAGTCTCTATATCATATGAAATCGAACACGGGAAAGAGTCTTGTGTTTAGCAAGGGTCTCGTTCATGTCCGAAACTACAGTCAACTGTGTCCGAGACATAACCCTACAGCCGTGCCATTAGGCAGAACTACCTAAATATATTAATATCACTAATATCAAATGATTATTCTCTAAAACAGTAAACCTTGCTAAATACAAGTTCGAATTCACCATCGATTTCCTCCATTTTTGTAACGACTCTGAAATCACTGTACAGAAATTTCTTGTTATTGTACATAAAAGGGTATTACAGCCTGTGTAAGAGTAATAACTTAGATTTGTTTAATAAAAGCAAGAAACAACTTGTAACTTACTGGTAAAGCATTTACATTGCTATGACGTAGCCTGTGTGTTCGATTCCATCAGACACAATTATTTTTTCTGATTTTTCTTTTTTAATTTTTGGAAGCCCAGGAGTTGCAAATATAAGGGGAAATGAAAAGTTTCAAAAAAAAAATCAAATATGCGCAAAATGGAGTAAATACAGATATACCCACGTGGCACGAATCTCGAGACAAAATCTCAAGAACCGACCGCCCATTCTCCTCATTTGGCCGGCACCGAAGGTCAAGATGAACCCAATTGGCTCCGTGTTTTGCACACACACACCTTCGACTCCCCTTAACTCCATTGCACTGTTTGATTTCCCTGCAATCAAATAGAGACCTTTCATTTCACCATTTAATATCTTTTTAATACATTTTAATCTAAAATTTTAATTCCCAAACCCTAATTTTTCATTATAAATACCACCATATGCCTTAGCTCTTCACCATTCTAAAATGCATCCAAAAATTCTCTCGAAACTCTCTAAGTGCCAGGTGGAGTTAAGCCCCTCAAGTGGAGTAGCGAGCCAAACTCGACGACCGGAGTATCTCCGACGAAATCACGACCCACGAGAGCTTCTTCAACCTCTTCTTAACCTTCTAAAAAACCGTAAGTCTCTTCATCCCTCTCTTTTTCTATCTTAAAATTTATTTTTAAAACAAACCGACAAAACAGGAGTTATCTCCGATATAGTTTTCTTTTTAACATTTGTAAACCATGTGATAAGCAAACGAGATCAAAGTAACATGCTACACTAATTCTAATCTTATTCATATCAATTAGTTTTAAGTTGTAACAAATTTTCATATGAAACAAACATATAAGGATCTTTTTTCATTAAAATACCATGAACTTTAATCTAACCTCTTTTCGATATCTAGTATATCCAAACCATAGAACTTTCACGGGGTAATGACCTCCCCCCTCCCCCCCCACACACTATGGTTTCATAGAACGGTATTATAAGCATAAGGGTAATTCAAAGTAAAAGATCATTTTCATTAAAATACCATATCGTTTCAAAATGGGTTTCTTTAAATTGGTATTTCGAAATCCTTGGCAATTACGCTTCTACAACCCTCGTTAGGGGACCCGCTAATGGATGGTGCGGATTATTGCACATTCTTGAGACAGTAGAACGAGATGCAGAACTCCACACGGAGTATTCGGTCTCGAAAGGAATAAAAAAATACGGTTTTTAAGAAACATGACTTTCTAATAAAAAACTAATTTTTGGAAAAATTATATAAAATTATGAAATCCATATTTTCAATAAAAACAAATTAAGAAACTATATTTTTAAAATGAAAGATTATAATTTGTTAATAAAATACCACTAAATTTCCAAAAGAACTAGATTTCATAAAAATACCACAAACTTTCAAAAAAGATAGGTTTTATCACCAAAACACCACAACAATTAAAATACATGTTCATGGAAAACCCTAAATGTTATAAATCACCCTAGAGATTTATTTTTAAACTATATTAAAGTATTTTTCATAAAACCCCCTCGAGATATGCAAACAATATTTTAAGGACTTTAGATAAATATAGGTTTAAGCGGGATCAATTCTCTTGAGCCCAGGAAGCCGGAGAAAGTGAGCGCTTGCCTATTCAGGTTAGACAACTTAATGGAGTTATCAATGGCAATTGTCTTGGTAAAAGACACAAATCTAGCCGTACATGTGTAGCAGTTGCCGATTTCTTCCGAATATAAGATTTTAACGATTTACATCAATTTATATGAAAAGACATGAACTTAAATCCAAACTCAAATCTAAACTTCACTCGAACTCTAATCTAACTCGAATCTAAACTCGAATATGAACTCGAATCCAATCTACTCGAACCGACTTGACTCGAACCCAGATTGCAATCGTCATGACTCGTATATTACTCGACTCACTTGAATACAATCTACACATTTTGCAATCTAGAGTTTCGATCAAGACATGTCAATCAATCAAATCAATCAAGTATATTAACCAGTTATAATATATTATACACGGGGTGCTTGGGATAGTTTCTTGTGTGAATCCAACGGAGCTTCAGAAGTCCCGTATTAATCTCTTTTTTTATTTTGCTCGAATATTAGTCGGGTTGACTCATCTACAGCATAGAGCCCCCATGCTAACACATAAAATGGGCCCGTGTTTCCTTGCTCGTAGGACCCCACTCTTGAGCTCGTGAATACTTCTATGGTTGCGTTGACATTCACACATGGAACTTAACATTAACATAGTGACCATATATATAGTATATATTTACCCATGATCATATACTTTTATTCGTCATATATATATTCTTCTCTTGTCATTTTCTTTACTCTTACCTATCCTTAGGACTTACCGAGCGCCAGTTCGCTGACGGACATTCCACCCACTTTTCTTCTTTTGGAATGTTCATCAGATATGATCGAGACGGAGGAGATTGAAGGCACAGAGGAGGACTACAACCAGTTCGTTACTCAGGGCTAGCCCGGTTTCTTTTTTTTTCTCCAGTTTATGTATGCCACTTGTTTATGCATTTTCCTTATTGTATTTACTTTCCAGCATAAACTCTTGTACTTGTACATATTTGAAGTTGAATGTAAATAAAGATATTTGTTAAAAAAATTTACAGTCTCAATTTATTCTTTCATTGTGTATTATTATTTCAATACGCTTAGTATATTTACTTAGGGAATGACCTTTTCTGGATAAATATACCGCGGGCTTGCCACGTCACCGTTTCTGTGTATTGGGAAGCGGGGCATGACAATTTTTCCCGGGTTAAAGTATATGTTCATGTATCAGGTCAGTTGTGTACAAGCACGTATTATTTCCTTTATTCAATCACATTTTCACACGCATCAGTTTCACTTTCAATCACTTGTACACTAACATACTTGTCACAATCCAATCGATAACATTTCTCATTCGACAATACAATACAGTCACTAGGGTATCAATGTAAACGTGTACTAATCATGAGTGTAAAGAAATCACACGACATGGTAGGAATGCATTGAATAAACTTTAACTAATAAGGGACTGCCAGTATCATTCAGTTTGCGAAATTCATTAAAATTCATACATGCAAAATTAGGTAAAACAATATAAAAGTCATAAAAAGTAGACTCATTTATATAAACAGTAAAATTAGTTTCATCTCAATAAGCTTTCTGGTTAGGGAGTTATATTCATTTAAAAATGGGTGTATGCTGTTGGAATTCCAGTTCAGAACTGGAAGTCCAACTTCAAATGCCTTTTACTGTTGGTTATGTACAGATTTAAAGGTCGCTACAATCAATAAAATCTAGATTTCTCAATTATCTTTCCAACGCAATAGATGGAACATTAATATCAGGTATATACAGAGAGTTATGATCATTTTAAGGTCAATACGTAAAAACATGACAGCAGAAAAATAGCAGGACATGTCGGTAATATAAAATATAGTAAAAATATCAAGCAGTAATGGAATTGAGTGAAACTAGTGCCATATGAAAGTTATCTATATAAGTCTCCGCACATTAGCATGACTAAACAGGAATATATAGAGTTTTAAAACAAGTATCTGTTAGTTGTATGTATGCCTTAGAGGCCATTATTGTACATATGATGTATATTATAGTGGCTGCTTGGATATATATAGGGAAGACTTTCTTACTCGACATGATAGTATACTATCCGGTTGCTCTTTATCTTAATATGTACACTTCTTGTCTCTCTGTTATATGTTGGTAAAACCTTTAGGATGTGTACTTGACTACCAGGATTATATTGCAAATCATACTAGTGGGGCCAGGGTAGTCTGTAAGTACATCCTTCATTTGTTCCTAGTCGTGGGAGTATCGAGACGGGGTATCGATATTCCAGAGTAGACTAGTGTATATGTTTCTTGACCCATATGATAGGCGACAAATGATCCCACACCCATTGGTGTTTGACATCAAAGATTGTATACGGGTGCTCAATGGAGACTGGGTACACTGAACATGACTCGCCGAGAACTCCTAGATAGTATTATACCTTACGTCAGATAGCAGTTATCTGGTGACACTGGTACATGTTAGTCTGTAGACCCGAGTGTTGGGGTCAAAATTTGCACCTCCGTTGACCAAGTCCAAGTCAAGGTCAACCCAAGTAAGCGGGCCCAAGCCCAAGCAAGTGGGTCTATGCCCAAGTTGAGCCCCGCGACCAGCCTTCCCCATGCCGAAGTAAAAAATCATGTAATAAATAATTTTGATGTAATTTTTTATGCATGAATGTAAGAAAAATGGGCATAAAGCCAAATTTTTGTAAAGCCCATGGCTTATGTGCAAAAGAAATGAGCACATGAAGCATGGGATGGGCAAAATGCCATTTTGTAAAGCTCAAGGGGCTATATGTAAATGTGTAAGCCTATATAAGGCAACATGATGATGAATAAAGTATACACTTTTATTCCTCTAAAAAAAGTTAGGATTCTTGTGCCTCCTTCTCCTTTCTCAAGGTTCTAAAACCTTCTTCTCTTTTTGAATTAAATCAAGAGCTTAACTTTTCCTTTCTAAAAAAGTATTTTTTCACCACAAAACCCACAAAGGGGAGCTCGGATCTCCCATCAAATCTCTGAAAGGGGAGATTTTTAAATCTCACTCCCTTCTCCCCAAAGATCCGGCCAACCGAGGGGAAGAAGAAGGAAACCCATCTCCAAAAATCCCACTTTGGGGAAGATCCAGGGCTCAAGGGAGAAGCCCCATTCATCAGCTCCAAAAATATCTTAGGAGTTCAACTCCTTAAATACACATATACACACACACACACACACAAAATAATAAATCTTTCTTTTTAGGAGTACAACTCCCAGTGCAGGGATTAAGCCCACTCTCTGTCAGGAGTTCAACTCCATAAGTCAAATGGGAGCACAGCTCCCAGTGCAGGACCAAGTCCTTTTTACTGCTGGCGCCCAGCGCCCGCGTGCCATGCACGTGGGGCGTTGGCGCCTAGCGCCCGCATGCCATGCACGTGGGGCGCCCGGCGCCCAGCTCCCAGCACGCTAGAGCCCACGTGCCAAGCACGTGAGGCGCCAGTGCCCAGTGCCATGCACGTAAGGAGCTGGCCCCCATGCGTCCTTTGGACGCTTTTTCCCCTTTATACACACACACACACAGATATACACACACTACACGACACTGTCTCTATTAGAAAAAAATTCTAACGGGGCGCTACCCTGCACCCCGTAAGGGGGTTGCTAGCCCCCTTGACCCCCAACCCGCTATCCGGATAGCGGGACCCCCGTAAAAACTCTGCGGGCCCCCCGATATATCCAAAACCACTTCAAAACACAACACCGCACATTGATTTCGCATGACCTGTTTGACCCGTTAATCGGAAGTTCTCTCGCTTCAAAGGCGAGGGGTAATTAATGGTAGCTTTGTCCGCAGCTGCCGGAGATTAGGATCTCCACAATCAATAAACCCCAGCCTACCCTAGGCAGGGGGAATCTATAATGCGTCTGACAAGCGCGCGTATTTCCATCTCAATGAGGTGACGAAAAACACCCTACACCGAGATCGTCATAGAGTTTTGTGTGATTCACACTGTGCTTTAATTTCCATCTTACCACATTCAAGAGAACGTGCAAAATGGTGGTTTTTGGGTACAGTCCAGAGTCACATGGAGGCAATGAGCGATAGGAGGGGATTTCGTCTCTTTCGGCATTGGGGGTTGATGTTGCGTTATGCTCGATTGTCCATAACAGGAAATCCCTGGTCAGGGTTGCTGAGATTTACTGGTAAGTGTTATCAGTAGTTTCTCGAACCGTTATGGGCCTCACATCGGTATGACTTATCAAGCTATTGGGGTCTGACGTTTACCACCCCCGGGCTGGATATGCGACATATCAAACGAAGAGACCGGGCTATACGGTAGTGTTACTTATTGGATTCGCAGGAGTATGAGCAGGCTTGCTTGTTGATCTTCTGATCGCTCAATACCCGGGTAGCCGTTACGTCCAGCTAGTACCGCTGACGGCTTGTGGGTGACTGATATGATCACCACCTACTGCCGGCGTATTGATGAGTTTTTAGAGTCCTACACAGAGGTTTCCTGGCTCAGGCGAAACGAAATAGGTGCACATATGTGATATGTGCGGGACCGAGATTAATACGTGCATGTGATGCCGTATTCTAATTTCGCGATATATGATATCGTCCGGTTATATGTGATATAGCCGGGTTATCGAATCAAGTGTTGATTCGATAAGTTGATACAAATGATATTAGTCGGTTATATGTGATATAGCCGGATTATTAAATCAAGTGTTGATTTAATAATTTAATGTATAATTATATATTTGATATATTAACATACATTAACTAATATTAGCTCACTTAAGTATTTCTTTTTCTCACTTGTGCACATTTAATATATATGTGATATATATTATTCATGTCGTGCTTGATGATACATCAAACATGGGTGTATGAGACTCACACCATGATTTAGATAATAAGGGTTATTGTTTATTTAAAGTAATTCATAATTAGTTGGAAATTGGTCATGGCTATGAAGCTTGTAGTAACCATTGACTTAGTCCACTAATTTTGTCTTATCTTAGATATTTATTAACTTAACCATTATCTAAAGTCATGATTAAGTCTCTACATGAGTTATATGAGATATTATCTCACCCATGGTTGCTATACTCACTCATTCCATTTTACACTTCATTTTCTTCTTCATCTTAAGAAAGCTCTCTAGCTTTTCTTGAGGTGAAGAAATATTGTGAGAAAAAATATTCTAAAGTGTGCAAAAATCATACTTCATCAAGCTACACTAGATTAGCCATTTAGTTTAGATTGTTTGCTTCACCAATTCTTAATTAGTGAAAAGATAGCTTGAGTTAGAGTCTCATCGACGTAGATCATCTTCGGACTCGAAGACTTCTAGCAAGCTTGTTCGTTTCGCTTTGTGGAGCCTAACTAAAGTCCGGGAGATCACTATTTGGAGCGAAAAGACTACTACACGGAGTTTTATAAGTGAAGGACCGGTCTACAAAGCTTGTATTCCTCATTCACTTAGTGTAATGTTTGATTACATGCTTGTTTACCCTAATTCCTCTTGTTAGATCCTAGGCTTGGGTTCTTTAGCACCCTTAAATTTTTAAAATGACATGGTTGATGCCTTCCGAAAGCTAGTTAGGGTGCTAGGGAACCCAGCAGTATCGATAGAAAATGCTACTCTGGACTACAATTCAGAGCCGTATTTCCCTCCATTTTGCAATATCGTAAATCGACAATATTCAGTAAAATTTAACAGAGACTTATAAGTTATCTAATTAGCTTTGTAACGATCCCTAGACCGTCATATTATGATTTTTATTTAAGTTAATATGAATTTTGCAACGTGACATGTACAGTAAATTCTAGGTTTAGTCATTGCCACTCCGGGCATCATTTCATGTACAATCACTTAACTTTTCGATCCCAAATTTCTACATGTTACATGTTAACAGTCACGAATCTATTGTTAATAAAAACATGGACTTTTAATCGGGTTTTGATTCAACAAATCATAACGAACATTTAAAACTATGGAATTATAACAAACCAAATGCCGGTTCTATCTAATTGATTAAAGCGATAATTTATCCCTATAAGTTCTACAAGATATTGATATGGGATATAAAACCCAATTTGTGTTCCATCCAATACAATCAAATAACGATGAGCCATAGATTGGGATTCGAAAACCATTACGATATAGATATATCAATATAATTATAATTAAAATGTATCGATCTATTTAATATAATTATAGCATGTAAAGAAAGTGAGGGGGTTTCACTTGCCTGGGTCATTGACATAGAAGCGACACGTCACAAGGGAATCTCCTTGACACACGAGACGACACGGAGCTGGGTATGGAGGCGATGCGAGTGTGGCTTGAACATGGTCTTAGGCTGCGACGAACGTAGTGATGACGACTGTGATGATAACGATGACTGTCACGGCGACAGAGGCGAGGACGGCTTGTTCGGCGGAGAAGGTGATGGGGACAACGCTCAGTTTGGGCTTGAAGGAAGGTAGTGGCGATGGCGGGGCTTGGTCGATGGAAGAGGAGTAGGGCTCGGCTGCAATGCAGAGGGGCTAAGAAGAGCTCGTTAGCGGTAGGTCCAAGGAGGAGGTCACCGGTGAGGTGGAAGCGAGGTGCGGTGGTGGTTGGTGATGCAGTGGACGGGGTGCTTGGTTATGGGTGTTTGAGACAGGAAGTAGGGGAGTTCGGACGTGGTGGTGTTGCGGTGGTTATTAGAAGTGCTCGACAGTGGTGGTTGTGATGGTGGCTGGCCGGAGCTGGAGGCGGTGGTTGCCGGAGTGATGGGTGTTGGAGTTGGGTCTTTGAAGGCAAAAATCCTTGGTGGTTGCAGGGAGGTAGAGGAGAAGGAAGTAGGGAAGGAGATAGGAGCTCGTCGGTTGCGGTTGACGGCGGTTATGGTGGCAGTAAGGTGGCCGGCAGTGAAAGGAGAGAGAGTTAGAGATTTTTAGAGAGTGGGAGATAGAGATTAAAAGAAAGGGAGAGATATGAAGAGTGAGGGGGAGACAGGGGAGGTGTTGTTCTTTAAAATGAGAGAGAGATAACGGGAAATTAAGGGAATTTAAGAAGGTATTAAACTGTGGTTATGAAGGAAATGAATGATGATTTCGGTTGAGATTTTTGAAGGAGAAGAAGAATAAGAGGAAAATTTTAAAAGAAAGGAAATGAATGAGATGAAAAAGGGAGACATGTGAGGAAGGGAGGGGCTAGCTTGGTTGGTTGGGCTTTGGGCCAGGGAAAAATCTAAATAGAGAAGAAAGAAATGAAAATAGAAATGGATGAAGCGAGAGTTTGTGGGCCGGCCTGGTGCTAGAAAAATAAAGAGGAAAAGAATAGAGAAAAATAGAAAAATATTTGGGAAAAAATTAGAATTTAAAGTTTATTCAAATTCGGTTACTATACAAAAGAACCGGTTATTACATTATACTCCCTCTTACTAAAAATTTCGTCCTCGAAATTTAAAGAACGAAAAACAACAACGATAACAAGCTACTCAAAGAGATGGGGAGCGTGTTGACGGATGTTCTCCTTTTTGCTCTTCCCTCTGTGGGCAACCGTTGACCCGGTATTCACTGGATCCATAAATCCAACACTGCCACTTGTCCTGGCGACAGTGTAACGATCCCAATATTACTATACCTATACTACACATCCATTTCTATACTTGTTTTCTATGCGCCCGTTCCATTGCCATGCTTACATAGTTGCCATATACATTACCATACTTGTTCGCGTATTACGATTTCTATTTATACTATATTACATGTCATCTTGCACTCAATCTGTATATTACACATCTCTTTTGAGACTTATCGAGCGCTAGTTCGCTGACGGGCATTCCACCCATCTCTTTGTTTCTTGGAATGTTCGCTAGGTGAATTTGGGACAGAGGATTTAGAAGCAGTCAACGAGGAGTATTTTCATCACACATCTCAAGTGAAAAATAGTTTTGTTCATCTTCATGGTTATTACAGCTTTCTTTTTAGTATACCATATGTTTAGGCTCTTTACCTTCATCTCAAATGTAATATATCGATATTGGATTTTATTACTCTTGTTATTCTTTCACTTTGTTATATTGATTACTTACGCTTAATGTATTTAATAAAGGAAACGACCTTCTCATAATAAATACGTTGAGGGCTTACCACGTCACCGTTTCCGTCTACTGGGAAGCGGGGCATGACATGTTTTAGTGGTAGCCCAATGATCAGTCGAAAATATTGCATTTTTAACACGTCAATTTCCCTACCATTTGCACCCATCTAAAGGTGTTCGGAATGAATATAGCGCATATTAGCAAATTGACCATAAAATACCAAATAACATGTGTTATACTTTATAACCGGCACTTTGAGGGAAATTGAGTGTTTATCATTGTATGCATCATCTTTGTATAGGGCAACACTTGTCTCGAGAATGTGTGCAGGAAATTCCAGGAAAAAAGCCAAAACTGTTAAAAGTGCTGATAAAAATACGCCAAGTCCAAGACTTGTAATCTGGCAGTGATATAGAAAGAAATATGAGATTCCACACATCAGAAAAGTGCCACAAAGCCAGCACAAGAATTACCAGAAAATTCCATGCATGGAAGCCTCCAATGGGCCGTGGATCCGCGGCCAGAGCACCCTTCCCACGGCGGATCCACGGCCACGTAAGCATTTCGTCAGCAGCTCTTTCCTTCAGGCTTCTCCATTCAAGGTGCAAACTCATTCCAGCCAATGCAAACTCCAGAGATCTCCAGAAGCTTCTGTTCGAACAGCAAAGCTTTTTGTTCAAGCTAAAACTTCTTAAACAAGCCACATAACTACCTAAACCTAAAAGCTTCTCCCTAACCTCCAAGCTTATCAAAGAAGTTAGCTCTAACTAACTAACTCTAGAACCTTCTACCTAACTACCAAGATTACAAGTGAAGCTAAACTAAATCTAGCTTCTAAAGGAAGCTAATCTAAAGATGAAGGCTATAAAAGGGACCCAAAGGCTTCTATTCTAAGGTTGTTGGTTGTTGAAAATTGAGCCAAAATTCCAAACACAAGTTGAGTGACACAATTTGTGCACCCAAACACTAATCCAATCACCAAAGTCAAATTCAAGATCTCCGAGTACAAATCAAGCAAGAAACCTTCAACCTTTTAGAAGCGACGCCGATCTTCAACCGAGCAAGTGATCCAAGATGATCCGTGACTCACGGAGACGATGCAAAGCTAATTCAACGATCGAGTTCTTTCCTCAAATTCTTGTAGTTCTTGAGCGAATTGTAACAGAATTGTTGAATAATGAAAAGTGAAATTTCTTTATCTTGCTTATCTTTATATTTGAGCATTATAATGAGTTTTCGATTCTTGATTGATTTCTTTGTCATGATGTTTGAGTAGAAACTCCGCTCGTGGAGGAGTCGAGAGAATCAATAGATGATGATGATTAAATCTTGAAACGATTCTTAATTCCTATAAGTTTTGTAAACTCTTGTAAATTGAATCATCGACAATCTAGTTTCGAGCGAGATACTTTCTTGAATTTTTTCGCTCTTAATTAGAGATCAACGATCGGTAATTCAATTTACTAGAGGCTAGCATTTGAATGATAATCAACGAAAGGACAAAAGATGAGATGAAGAAACCCTAGTTCCTTCAAGATATCCTTAAAGCTCGTTGATCGTCATCGATCTAGCAACAAATCATTAATGGATAAGAAAACGTAATCACAAGTTTTCATCACTTCTATAGATTCGATCGATTCCTACGAGCCTCATTACAAATCTTGATTACTCATTTGATTTGGATATCATCAATTCTTGATTCTTGATTTTGAGTTTTCTTGATATTAGATCTAGATTTAGATAATTCTTGAAATTCACTTTTATAAATCTAGAATTGAATTGTCTTTTCTTTTCTCTTTAATTTTCAATTCATCTAAATCAAATTCGAACGGATCACACTTTCCCTACGGATGATCCGTATTCACTAACGCGCTACATCGACACCGTTATTGATTGTGGTTAACAAAAATTCTTTGATTGTGATCTTTATATACAATTTCAAAACACGACACACAAAGAAACATTCAATCAAATGGCCCCATTGCCGGGGATAGTGTGCTAATTTGTTCGTTTTTGAAATTTGACTTGAAAAATTTATTCCATCAGAATTTTTAGATCAAAATTCGCACAAATACTAAACGATTCGTTGTGATTTGTTGCGAGGAAATCTGGAATCTGTGGAGCGAGAGGAAAATTTTTCAGAGCATTCCAGAGAGCTCAGGAGGTGAACAGGAACAGTTCCTGAGAATTTGGCGCAGAGATCTTAACATAGGATCGCGTTTCCGCGGCTAACAGGTACATCTCGCGGTGGATCCGTGGTGGGCCTAGGGGTTCACTGTACGAAACTTTTCTGGTATCTCCTATACTTTCTTATCTCCTCCTCGATCTGCTCTATTAACCAATTTCTACAGGTTTCTTTGCAAAAATTTGCAGCGTCGCAAAAATAAAAATTGTGCTTGTTTGATTTTGGTTGTTTGCATTTTTAATACGGAAATTAAGGGGCAAAGACCAAATTCAGATTAGGTGGGGAGTTCATTACCCTTCCTAAGCCCCGAAAATCGCAAAACTGCATCCGCATTACCCTCATTAACTAAAAAAGATCTAGACATGACTCTAAGAACCGTCATGCTCAATTAGGACAGAAGGAGGTCGTGGGTAATCTATTGCTTATCTTCATTTCTTTTGTGGTGTCTAAGGCAAGTGTGTCTAAGGCAAATGGTTACTTAATTAGGCCCACTACTTACGTAGTGGAGAACCTCCCACTTACCTAGCACTTACCTGACCACAGGAGAGACAAAGAGGCAGTAAAGGATTGATCCTGCGACTTGTCTTCTGGCAGTTAGGAGCGGTCTAGAGACTTGACCTAGGTGACCACTAGATTCTAGGGTTGCTTGTGCATTGTTTGTGATTTGCATTTTTTCAAAAATCCGTATATTTTTCAAAACAAACACTACTTCATCTTTCCCCTAATTATCTTAATGCTGCCACTTGTGCTAAACCCTTTAGTGCAAGCTCGGCTGGACACGGGATTCTAGTGCCCGTCTTGTCCGCGTTTTCCCCCATCGACCTCAAAGTCGGTATTTCTACATTTTCTTTTTCCCACCACCACCGTGATGGACGGTTATCCATCACACATTAACACCACTCTGCCACCGCCCGCAGGTGCGCAGAATGCTCCACGCATTTCTCTCCAAGAGAGATGCTATCCTTCACGTGTTCCCCTTCCCACCTGTCTTTCTATACCACCTGCCAACGGGAAAATTTTTGAAATCAACCTCCAATTCATCAAACTGTTACCCAAATTTCACGGTCTTGATTCTGAAGACGCATACGTTTTTATTTCCAAATTCGAAAACGTATGCGCAATGATTGGAACGTCACAACTGTCTTTGGATGCTCTGCGTTTACGTTTTCTCCTATTCACTTTATGCGATTTAGCCGAGAAGTGGCTTTATAATACAACCGCACATTCTATTTCAAAATGGGATGAATTTGTTGCAGCATTCCTTAAGAAATTTTATCCCAATCACAAGACCAGCCGTGTTCGGAGCGAAATCTTCAAATTCACCAACTTCCCAATGAACCATTCTGGAAATGCTTTGAACGGTTCAAGGATCTTCTTTTATAATACCCTCATCACGAAATCTCCAGATGAGATTTGTGTCGAGTTCTCTATGAGGGTATTGATCTCACTACTAGACAGATGCTTGAAACCATGTGTCATTGCCAATTCCTATTTAAAGATGATGGTGAAGCTTGGAAATACCTAGAAGATTTAGCTCAAAACACATTACAATGGGAAAGTTTTAGACCACCACCGCTTATGGAAGATTTCAATCAGCTCGATGTTTCTGTCATAATGAGAGCCGAAATGGCCGCAATACAAAGGAAGCTCGACGCTATAGAAAACAAAATCGCTTCAGCCTCCCTAAACCAATACACACTTCCCAAAACTGTCTGTGGCTGCTGTTCAAACCCTTCACATTTGACAGAAGAATGTCCTTTGAATGTACCGTTTCAAGGTCACACTAATGCTTCATTTCAGCAAAGACCTGGAAACGATCCTTCTTCCTCCTCATATAATCACAATTGGAGGAATCACCCTGATCTTTCTTGGATCCAACACCAAACTCAATACACCAATCTAAACCAGAATAACTTGCAATGGGTTCCTCCACCACAACAGCAACCACTTCAATTGAGTCAGCACCCTTACCAATCACAAAACTTTCAAAATCCGGCCAACACACCTGCACCAAATAATCCTTTACAGTTGACCGGTACTGATGAATCCTCTTCACTCATGAATTTGCTTCTGACAAATCTCATGCAAGTTTCGACTGAAATAAAGACTTCCGTCAATGATATTAAGAAAAACTCCACCTCTCAAGCTGAGAGTTTTAAATCGATGGAAGCAGAAATTGCAAGATTAAAAGCCGAATTGAGTGCTAGAGAAAAAGGGAAACTTCCAGCTCAACCTTTACCTAATCCTGGACCTTCACATTACACTAATGTGGATGAACTTACCACGTTGAGATCTGGAAGAGTGCTAGACAATCATGTGGGTGAACAAATTGATAATGATGAATTGATCATTAACACCCTGGCTTCCACTTCCACTTCCACTCCCACTCCCACTTCTAATTCTTACCCTATTTCGTCTAATTTACCGTCTTCTTTCGAGCCTATTCTCCGTTTTCCCAAAGGCTCGAACCCACCACCCACTTCATCCTTCCCACTCCCACAAACTTCTCCACAAATATTGGACCCAACACTTCTTGATAGAGCTCCATTTCCAAATAGGTTGAGGCCCAACAAACGCAATGCCCAAATGGAGAAGCTTGTAGACATGTTTAAGCAAGTTAACATCAATATCCCTCTCCTAGATGCTATCCAACAAGTTCCGTCCTATGTGAAACTCTTAAGAACTTGTGCACTAGGAAAAAGAAAACTCAAGTGCCGAAAAAAGTGTTCATGCCGAGTACTGTAGACACGGCTTTTCCCCAATAATTACCAAGGAAACGTAAGGACCCTGGCTGTCCTACTATTTCTATTTCTATTGGGGATAAACACATTAACCGTGCTTTACTTGATCTTGGCGCTAATGTTAACTTGCTTCCATATTCAGTCTACGAGCAGTTAGGGATCAGAGAGTTGAAACCAGCTCCTTGCACTCTCCAGATGGCTGACTGATCAATCACCACACCTAGGGGTGAACTAGAGGATGTGTTAATAAAAATCGGGGAATTTGTATTCCCTGTGGACTTTATTGTACTTGATACACAGCCTGTAGCGAACCCACGGAACCAAATTCTGGTGATTCTAGGCCGCCCCTTTTTGGCTACTTCCAACGCTGTAATCAACTGTAGAAATGGCTCTATGAACCTATCTTTCGGGAATAGGTCAATTGAGTTGAACATTTACAAGTTGGGAAGTCAACCCTCCAATCCTCATACTCGAGTATGTTCTGTCGAATTAATGGATGTCGACAGCAGAGAAATTGACGATCCTCATGATACCGATCTAGACTCTTTTCATATGTTGTTGTTTGACCCAACTATGTATCATACACATACGGACTCTTCCACCGAGTTATCCGGGTCAACAACTAACACTGATTATGAACCGTTTTTGGAGTCTGAAGATCACCCCGCACTTTGTGATGGCATTATTCTTCGGGGTATTGATGAGACTTTTGAGGAAATCTTCGCTGACGAACTCGCATTTTTGAAAGACACGGGTGTTGAGATGAATCCACTTCAATACAGAGAAATTGAACCTCCACCCCTTCTTCTGGACTGTAAAGAGAATGCGAGTAATCCATCACAATCACTGAGTCGTCTTTCCAAAACGAGACACAAACACATTCTATTCCACCACTTACCCTTTCCCTACTTCTTATTCCACCGACCGGTGCACTACATAGATAAAATCTTCGAATGGTTGGTGTTGACCTTCGGTCTTTGCAAAGCTTAGTATCGACCAATAATTTTTGACCCTCTCATGTGATTTTCAAAGATTAACATAGCTTAACTCAAGTTTGGGGGGGGGATAATCTGGCTCTTGAAAAGAAAATTTTTACACAAAATGTTGAGCCAAAAGAATAAGTTTAGGGGAGAATTTTCACGATCATATTTATTGCCCCCGTTAATAAATTTCCTCTCAGACTTACAGGTTTTTGTGATCCAGCAGAAGACAACAGTGAGGACACTGTTGAAAACAAGTTTGGGAGAGCTTTGTGCTTATTTTCTCATCATTTGCATCATACTTTGCATAAGCACAAAACATTTAAAAACCTATAAAAATTTAAAAATTTTCAAAAATAAAAAATTTGTACATAAATAAGATAATAAAAGATTATATAGTGAAAAATTACATTCAAAAGATTAGAAAAATTTAAGAAAACCAAGAAAATTAGAAGTTTTCTTAAACGAACTAGTAATAAGTAGTTATGAGCCGTTGTCCTAAGGGTTAGTAAGATGAAAGAAGTCACTAATCTGAGGATAAAAATAAGTCTGAAAAATAGTTCCTATTCTGGAAGCCAAACATTTGAACGTTGATACCCTACTATACGCACTTACACACGTCTTGAAACTCGGGATAGTAGAGGATACCTTGAAAATTGAAATGCTCTTGTCTAAAAGCCAATGTATGAAGGAAATAAAAAATGAATAAAATATAAAATGGTTTTACGAAAAAAATATGAACACTGGTTTTGTTATCACCAAGGAAGCAATAAAAAAATATAGCGAGAGTGCTTCATCACCTAGTGCCTTAAACCAACTGGTCTGGGAGTCACTGCTAAGCCTTAGGTGGTGCAAGACGAGGAAAATACACCTAATAAGTAAGCACATGAGTAATCGGTCGGTTAGTATCTCAAGAAGTATTAACGGTCGCATGAAAATGTGTGAGCAAATTTAAATATTCATTAATTAAAAAGTACTGAGGCAGATGGACAAGAGTATGATAGCTTGAATTGAATTCTCCGAGTGTAGGGATGTCTTTTACACACACGTAGGGTTATATGATCGATGTTTGGAAGAAAGATAGGAATGAAAAATAAGGACGATGTTTTATTGAGGGGTGATGTGTTTTCTGACATCTTTTCATGACTATTAAGATAGGGCTCATGACAACCGAAAAGCTAACATAGTTGGAAACCCTATTTTTCAAAGTCTTTCTTTTACAATTCTTATCTTTATATGTAACTTTCACGGTCTTCCTTTTATTATTGGATTTTGTGGGTGCAATCCGCTGAAAACCCTCAAAAGACAATACTCCTCCTGCTAGGGACACCTAGAGGTTTAAAGGCATGTTGCGCGTACTCAGTGCAATCATGTTGCCTACGAAAATGTGCTAGTTAGTTTTTCTTTTTCTTTATTTTCTCCTTCTCTTTCTAATAAAACAGTTTGCTCGAGACGACCAAAAATAAGTTTGGGGGAATTTGATCAGTCGAAAATATTGCACTTTAAACACGTCAATTTCCCTACCATTTACACTTATCTAAAGGTGTTCGGAATGAATATAGCGCATATTAGCAAATTGACAGTAAAATACCAAATAACATGTGTTATACTTTATAACCGGCACTTTGAGGGAAATTGAGTGTTTATCATTGCATGCATCATCTTTATATAGCGCAACACTTGTCTCGAGAATGTGTGCAGGAAATTCCAGGAAAAGAGCCAAAACTGTTAAAAGTGCTGATAAAAATACGCCAAGTCCAAGACTTGTAATCTGGCAGTGATATAGAAAGAAATATGAGATTTCACACATCAGAAAAGTGCCACAAAGCCAGCACAAGAAATACCAAAAAATTCCATGCATGGAAACCTCCAATGGGCCGCGGATCCGCAGCCAGAGCACCCTTCCCGCGGCGGATCCGTGGCCATGTAAGCATGTCGTCAGCAACTCTTTCCTTCAGGCTTCTCCATTCAAGGTGCAAACTCATTCCAGCCAATGCAAACTCCAGAGATCTCCAGAAGCTTCTGTCCGAACAACAAAGCTTTTTGTTTAAGCTAAAACTTCTTAAACAAGCCATATAACTACCTAAACCTAGAAGCTTCTCCATAACCTCCAAGCTTATCAAAGAAGCTAGCTCTAACTAACTAACTCTAGAACCTTCTACCTAACTACCAAGATTACAAGTGAAGCTAAACTAAACCTAGCTTCTAAAGGAAGCTAATCTAAAGGTGAAGGCTATAAAAGGGACCCAAAGGCTTCTATTCTAAGGTTGTTGGTTGTTGAAAATTGAGCCAAAATTCCAAACATAAGTTGAGTGACACAACTTGTGCACCCAAACCCTAATCCAATCATCAAAGCCAAATTCAAGATCTCCGAGTACAAATCAAGCAAGAAGCCTTCAACCTTTTAGAAGCGACGCCGATCTTCAACCGAGCAAGTGATCCAAAACGATCCGTAGCTCACGGAGACGATGCGAAACTAATCCGACGATCGAGTTCTTTCCTCAAATTCTTGTAGTTCTTGAGCGAATTGTAACGGAATTTTTGAATAATAAAAGGTGAAATTTCCTTATCTTGCTTATCTTTATATTTGAGCATTATGATGAGTTTTCGATTCTTGATTGATTTCTTTGTCATGATGTTTGAGTAGAAACTCCACTCGTGGAGGAGTCGAGAGAATCAATAGATGATGATGATTAAATTTTGAAACGATTCTTAATTCCTATAAGTTTTGTAAACTCTTGTAAATTGAATCATCGACAATCTAGTTTCCAGTGAGATGCTTTCTTGAATGTTTTCGCTCTTAATTAGAGATCAACGATCGGTAATTCAATTTACTAGAGGCTAGCATTTGAATGATAATCAACGAAAGGACAAAGGATGAGATGAAGAAACCCTAGTTCCTTCAAGAGATCCTTAAACCTCGTTGATCGTCATCGATCTAGCATAAATCATTAATGGATAAAAAAATGTAATCACAAGTTTTCATCACTTCTATAGATTCGATCGATTCCTACGAGCCTCATTACTCATTTGATTTGGATATCATCAATTCTTGATTCTTGATTCTTGATTTTGAGTTTTCTTGATATTAGATCTAGATTTAGATAATTCTTGAAATTCACTTTTATAAATCCAGAATTGAATTGTCTTTTCTTTTCTCTTTAATTTTCAATTCATCTAAATCAAATTTGAACGGATCACACTTTCCCTGCGGACGATCCGTATTCACTAACGCGCTACATCGACACCGTTATTGATTGCGGTTAACAAAAATTCTTTGATTGTGATTTTTATATACAATTTCAAAACACGACACACAAAGAAACATTCAATCACCCATACAGGTCAGTTCTGCATGAAATCTTAAGCAATATATCATAAGAATTATAAGAATCAACAACTATACATTCCTTACATTTTCAAACTTCTTGAATATATCCTAACCTTTTCTCTTCTATCAAGGTGATAAATTCTCCAAATAACACCAGCACCAACGTCAATGGCAACACACCACCGCCTACCTTACCACCTCTCCCTGTCATTGTTGTTCCAATCAATGAACAGACGGTGCTTCTGGAACCCATCAAAAGGCTTATGGAGGGCCAGCAATAATAGACTGCTATTCTCATAAACCATCTTGAAGCCGAGCCGCCTGAAGTAAAGCAATTTCGGGCGTTACATCCTAAGAACTTCTCAGGAAAAGTGAGTTCTCTTGAAGCTAAAGAATGGCCCAAAATATCGAGGACGACCTTGCAGCAGTGTATGTACCAAATATAGCTTGGGTTCGTGTAGGAAAACTCCAGCTCATGGAAAATGCAAGAGTATGGTGGAAGGCCGAGGAAAGCTGTCATACATAACCAACAGAGTGGAAGATGTTCCCCGATCTATTTGATGCAAAGTTTTTCCCCGAGACCACTCGCTTTGAGATAGAACAACAATTTATCCACCTGCAACAAGGCTCTATGTGGGTAAAATCAGTGGATAAATATGATGCCGAATTCATCACGCTTAGCAGGTAAAGAATTCGTCTCAAATTCTGTTCTGTAAAACACATCACTGTTCTAAAATTAACACCTTATCAGGTTCGTGGAACACCTGATCCTGACCAATGAGATCCGGGCCAGATGATTTCAACAGGGCTTAGACTCATGAACTCGCTCTGAAGGCAGCGCGCTGTTATGAAGCTTTGGTCAAGAAGAAGGGTAAGCCGTAAACAGCCGGAATAAAATGCCCTGCTACCTAGATGACAGGAGGAGCCTCTTCTACGCCGACATTTGCATCCAAGAGGCCAGGAGGACCGTTTAACCGATCCAGTCCAGATTTCTGTTTTACTGGTTTGAGAACCGGGCACTTGGCGAAGGACTGCAAGAGTGAAAATGGCCCGTGTCTGATTTGTGGCGCATCCACTCATGCTATAGGAACATGCCCATATCATAGTAATACAGCACTAACACCCAAACCTGCAATGCCATCTCCGCAGAGGCCAGTTATTCAGGCACCTGCACCATGCCTAGCTCTTCCTGCACCAGCTCCACATGGACCGCCAGCACAGCCTCAGTATCAATTCCATCCGACACAGAGAAATGTGCCTCAAGGGCAGAGGAATGTGCTCCAGAAAGAAGGAATGTACCGAGACGTCGGGCTTTCATAATGACGGTTGAAGAGGCCGAAGCCACAGGACAAGTCATCACCGATAAATTCTTCACATCCTTTCAACCTTCGATATTTGTACATCGTTATCTTTTTCTATATCTAAACACAACTTCACACAACTTAGGTACTATACTAGTAGTCACCCTTCCTGCACTCGCACTTTTCGACAACGGAGCTTCACATTGCTTCATGTCACAACGGTTCGTGAGAACGCACGCAATTCCCATCAAGTTTCCCGTTTAAAGCTGGAATGTTAGTTCCGGGAATGGAGTCTTGAAGGGAACTTTGGGGTATGATCAGTGCCTAGTTGTAGTTTGTGGCCGAGATTTCTATGCAAATTTCAAAGTATTGGACATACCAAATTTTGATGTGTTGGGAATGGATTGGCTGGGAGTATTTTATGCTACTATCGGCTGTCGTCAAAGGAGGGTAGTTTTTGAGATACCAAATCACCCAGTCTTTTATTTCAAAAGTGGATACAGAATCTTAGAGCTAGGAAGCTACCGTGCTAAACCGAAGAATGCAGAAGTGTTCTCCCTATAACCTGAAGAAGAAAAGCCTGAAGTAGTTCGAGAGTTCGAGGATATTTTCCCTGAAGGCATATCAGGTTTGCTTCCCGATCGAGCTCTTGAATTTAGTATTGATTTACAACCTGGTGCACAACCTGTAATCAAAGCTCCATATCAACTAAGTCCGGAATGATTAAAAGAAATTCATATCCAGTTAGAGAGCTCCTGAAGAGGTTGGATCAGACACAGTACTTCAAGTTAGGGATCACCGGTGTTACTAGTTGTTTTCCCCAATTAGAACGAAACTCTATTTCTAGGACTGAAAAGTAAAGCAATGCTTCATAAAAGAGGCTAAGCACCAAAGGCACTTTATCCTTGCAAGAATCACATGCACCTAACAATAGCAAATTAAATCATGCGATGCACAAACATAACAGAGAGCTAAAATAAAAGGGAACCCTTAACAGATAATAAAATACTTGATTAAAAAACACTTATTCATTATTATTATTATTACATTTAAAAAAGATCACCAAATATGGGATCGGAAAGACAAGGGTTCGCAAAGATAAGAAGAAGATTCCCCAGTTACCTTTCTGTCTTCTCCACCACGTTGAAACGGCGGTCCTCTCGAGAGGTAGACGTCCAACGATCATCGCCACATTCGTCAGAAAATGTGGCGATCACAACCCGGCGAGCCCGTATCTGGCTCAGCAGATGAAAAGAGCAGTCCCTCAGGGTTTTGGTGATCAAGTGCGCTTCGAAGAAGCACTCGATCTTATCCTCGGCGGCATCAAGCATTGCCGATGACATCTCTACTGGAGGAGGAGGAAGATCGGTGAGCACCGAGGCAAGGATCATCCGAAGCCAAATGGAGTGCGGAGGGAGAGGAGACCCCACACGAGTCAAAAGCTCGTGCATTGCAGCATCGCACTGCTCGTCCGTAAGAGAAGGGTCCACCAAGCGCGCAGCAAAACGGGGAACGATGTATTGAATGGGCACTTCTTATGGTTGTCGGCGGGCATGAGGGCGGTTGCAAGCCATGATCGAAAAAGTTCTATGAAGATGAGAGAAAGAAAGGCTCGGCTTTGGGCTATATAGACCAAGCGCAGAAAATTCTGTGCACAGTGGAATTATTTCCAAGACCCGGGAAATGAAAATTTTGGGAAATACAAGTCTGGCTTGAAAAAGGAAGATGAAAAGATATCTCAAGTGAAGCAACGCTTCCGATTCCCCCCAATCAGAGCAAAGCTCTACTTTGAAAATTTAAATTTTAATAAATGAAGCAACGCTTCAGATCCTCTGTGCTGTGCGCAGGATGCCACGTGTCAAAATCTGGCACGCCAGCGCGGAGAGTGCAGCGCCCAAGGCAGTGCGCCCAATCAGAGCAAAGCTCTATTTAAAAAAAAATTAAAGGAAGCAACGCTTCAGTTGCGCAAGCGCTGTGCTGCACGACACGTGTCAGCGCAGTTGCACAAGCGCAGTAGCACGACACGTGTCAGCGCAAACGCAGTTGCGCTGCACTGTGCGCTGCGCGACACGTGTCAGCGCAGTGCGCTGCTTGACACGTGTCACGCGCTGGGGCGTTTGCGCTAAACAGAATTAAATTCTAGTAAGATTCTTCTGTTCTTGTTAAAACAAGAAGATTGCCTTTTGTAAAACAGAAGCCCTTGGATCAAAGATCCAACGGTGGGGAAAATTCCCCAAATCACTCAGAGAAGGATCTCTTTAACAAATTTAACAAATTTATGGGCACTATATAAAGGCCCCTAGACCCCAATTCAAATCATCAACATTGTGAGAAATTGAGAACCTCAAAACAGAGAGAACTCTGAAGAAATTTCAAGAAAAATGTAAAAACCTTCATAAAATAGAAGAATTTCTTCTAATAGATCATTGATCTAAGAACAAGATCAATGATCTTCATATAATAATAAGTGCTTTGCACTCTTTTATGAACCATTGGTTCTGGAATCTTAAAGATTCTCAAGATTATTGAAATAGTGCCTTGCACTTGCAAAAACTGCACTGTTGCGCTCCTGAGTTGGCGCAAGCCAACAGAGAGCGCCACGTGTCAGCATCTGAATCACTTGCGCTATGCGCTTTTAAGAAAGAGCCTTGCTCTATGAAATTGGCGCAACTCACCAGAGCACGCCACGCGCCAGAAGCGCAAGCGTACTGGCGCAGCGCACTGCGCTTGCGTGACACGTGTCACCTCCACAAGTGCTTGCGCTCATTTATTGGCGCAAAGCGCCTGATAGGCCACATGGCCACTGTCAGATGATTGATGCACTGCACCATTAAAAAGAAGGGCTGAACCCAATTAAAAAGGCCTAACAGGCCTAGTAAATGCTATGCATTATTTTCAAACAGATGCAATGCATCAGAGCCCAAATAAAAATAGATGCTGTGCATCATTTAAAAGGGGCAGAGCCCAAATAAAGGTCAAACAGAGACCAAGATTAATGCTATGCATTATTAAAAAGGGGCAAAGCCTTAGCACAGACCCAATGGGCCAAAAACAAATAAAAGTGTTGAACATTTTTCAACTGGACTTAGCCCAATTATGGCCGTAAGTCCTCAAATTAAATTGACCGAGTACAGCTGCTCTCTTAAATCAATTTACATCCGGTTCGAGGGTACATCTCCGAACTCCTTTGACTCCTATCGTTGTAATCCTTCAATAAAGTCAGAGAGGTGACGGGTCCCGACAACCACACATCAATACGGACTATGGGATCCTTAAACCCACGGACTTAAGCGTCCTTAAACTAAGACACGGACTGTGGGGTCTTTAAACCCACGGACTTAAGCGTCCTTAAACTAAAATACGGACTGTGGGGTCCTTAAATCCACGGACTTAAGCGTCCTTAAACTACTAATGATGGACCGCAATGTCCCTAAACTACCTATGGACCACTACGTCCCTAAACTGGAACAATAGAGCCCCCAAACGCTCTTTTGTTGGATCTAAACGATCCCGTTTAAGTTGATCTTAGCCTCAAATATGGCTAACATATCCTTAAACATTCAAACAGACTTTAGTCCCAAATTGGATTATAAGACCCCCAATCAACTTTGTTTCAAGGGTACATCTCCGAACTCCTCTGATACATGTCGTTGTAATCCTTCAACGTCGTCAGAGAGGTGACGGGTCCCGACGACCATATATTAAATGGACCACTATGTCCCTAAACTGGAAATGGATCTAGACAATCCCGTTAAGTAGATCTTAGTCTGTAAATTAGACTAACGTATTCTTAACAAACGTTTAAGTTGATCTTAGCCTCAAATATGGCTAACGTATCCTTAAACCAAAACCCAAAACCCAAATCTAAGAAAGTACGGATTTGGACTAATCCACGTCCTACGGGCGACGAAATAAATAGTCTCCGTATACAATCCACGGGCAAAAACAAACAAAAAAAACACCCACGACATGAAGTGAAATTCAGGAGAAGGAGAAAGTTGTTACCGCGATGCGGTAGCATAATTAACTGCAGGGGCTTGCGCCTGCAGGGAAGAGCGTCCCTACAATCAAAAACCCCTCAAGCGAGGGGAAATCTGACGAAGTTTGCTACATCGGCCGCATCCGTCTAAACCTCCGATACACGGTGCCATAAATCAACTTGGCATCTTCGGAGAGGTGGACGGATAAAACCAAATAGCATCTGCCCCGAATCTCAGGCAAGACGTCTTCACGTCGTCTCCGTCTTTCGGAGGGGAATAGATTTTGGCACGCCAGGTGGGACCTTTTCCTCTTTCCACTCCACACCTCGTGTGTCGTCTTCACGAGCGAATCGCGGTTTGTTAATGGTTGCCTTTGGAATTCAAGTTACTAAGATTTGGTCTTTTGCCTGGCGCAGAAATCAAGCATCGATGGCTTCTAACTGCTCAAACTTCTCGAAGTGCCAATGCAAATGACGCTCCGCCTCACCTGCAGGCATAGCGTATGGACCTTAAGCAGCCTCCGTCCTTACTATGCCTGTAGAGAAAGTGACTCAAGCCACCACCGTCCTGTTTTTCGGGACCATGATCCCGCCAACAAGCTTCACCTTCCCTGTGCCCGCACCGGACGCTCCAAAGAAGTCGGTCTTCGATCAACTTGCTACTCCCACGGCCCCTCTCAACGGGTCGTCTAATTCTTCAGTCTTCACCAGGCTGAGCTCGAGCACCAAAGGGCCTATTAAGAAGCCCATAACACCTGAGGTGGTCATCCCAAAGAAGACGACTGCTCCCGAAGTCGCCAAGGTGGCTTCTCCTGTCAAAGAGTCAGTCTTTGCAAGGATGACTATTCCCACTCCCGCTCAGAAATTTGCTTTTGACCGCTTGGACACAACTCCTCAACGGATGTCAGACTTCAAGAGGCTGACACCGGCAACAGTCCCTCGCCTGAACAGGGGGCAAGAACAAGCTGTTTCTGAACCAATACCGACAGCTCATCGCGCCCGACGACGCCACTGGCGCCGGATAAGGAAGACTGGGGGCAGCTCCCCCTCTGAGATAACTTCGCCAGCTCCAACAGTGAAAATTAACGCTGCTATTCCAACTGGGAACAGCTTTGAGCTGCTGAACAGGGTACGCAGAAACTCGCCAACTGCGGTGCTCAAAAGATCTCCTCCACCGGTAGAGACCGCCGTGGAAGCAGAAAAGCCGAAGCAGCCTCCTCAATCGCTATCCTCCAGGATCTACAAGACAGGGCGACAAGTCCGAGAATCTGTAATTGATCCTAATTTCTCTCGCCAACACAAGAAGTCGAAAGGTCGGCAAGAAGAAAATCCTCCGGTCAAGCAACGAAAAGCGACGACCACTTGGGTGCCCAAAGCAACGGCCCCTTCAACTTCAATGGCCCATAAGAGAAGAAGGCCGGAGAAAGTCGTCACGCCGACGGCGAATATCAAAGGTGGTGAACCCAAACGCCCTAAGTCAGGGGGCATTGTAGTCCATACCGTCTACATGGCGTCCGGCAAAGAGGACAGTCGCATATCTACAGGTCATCGACCGCTTACACGGTCAGTGACCAAAGCGCAGGAGCAGCAGCAGAAGCTCCAAGAGATGATGAATGCGATGGCCGCACTTACCGGGCCAAAAGAAAACCCTGAAACGTCCTCGGATGAACGCCAGGAACAAGAAACCGACGCCGAATTCCTTCGTCAAATATTGGAGAATAAGGATAAAGAGGCTGCTGAACAAGCAGCCAACATAAAGCATATGGGCCTCCTGTTCCAAGACATGGTGGGGATGATGATCCAACAAGATCCTCCGGCCGAAGATCCCCCGATCGTCCTTGAAGATGATAGGGGAGAAACATCGAATCCTCTGCCAGCTCTATCAACAGCCAAGGAGGAGACAATCTCCAAAGCCGACTTGGACGAGTACATAGCCCAACAAATACGGGTTCATCATGCGACTGAAGCAGCTGGCCAGGTCGTAAAAACAGGACGACCATATCCGAGTTGGTACGACCAGATCAAGTATCCGCCGGGCTATACCATACCCAAATTCCATGTCTATAAGGGGATAGGTGTTGGGGTAAAAATTTACACCCCGTTGACCGAGTCAAAGTCAAGGTCAACCCCCAAGCTAAGTGGGCCGAAGCCCAGGTCAAGCGGGCCCATGCCCAAGTCGAGCCCACGGCCAGCCTCCCCATGCCAAAATATAGACCATGTAATAAATAATTTTTATGTAATTTTTTATGCATGAATGTAAACAAAATGGGCATAAAAGCCAATATTTTGTAAGCCCATGGCTTATGTGCAAAAATGAAATGGCACATGAGCCATGGGATGGCCAAAATGCCATTTTTTGCAAAGCCCAAGGGGCTATATGTAAATATGTAAGCCTATAAAAGGCAACATGATGAATAAAAAAAGAACACTTTTCATTCCCCCAAAAACGAGGGTTCTTTGTGCCTCCTGCTCCTTCTCCAAGGTTCCAAAAACCTTCCTCTTTCTTTTGAATTAAATCAAGAGTTTTACTCTTCCTTTTTCAAAACTAAATAGTTTTCCACCACAAAACCCACAAAGGGGAACTTGGATCTGTCATCAGATCTTAAAAAGGAGAGATTTTGAGATTTCACATCTCTTGATCTTCAAGATCCAGCAAGCAACAGGAGGAAGAAGAAGAACCACTCCCATTAAACCCAGAACACATTCAGGAGCCCGACTCCTCTCTGATTTCTCTTTGAGAAATCTTTTTTCAGGCTAAAAGCCTCTTGTCCTCTCCAGCGCGCAGCGCAAGTGCGCAAAGCGCCCACGTGACGACACGTGGCGCGCGCGCTTGCGCACCTGCGCGCTTGCGCAAAGCGCCCGCGTGCCGACACGTGGCGCGCGCGCTTGCTTGCGCACCTGCGCGCTTGCGCACGTGCGCAAAGCGCCCGCGTGCCGACACGTGGCGCGCGCGCTTGCGCACCTGCGCGCTTGCGCAAAGCGCCCGCGTGCCGACACGTGGCGCGCGCGCTTGCGCACCTGCGCGCAGCGCTCATGCGCAAAGCGCCCACGTGCCGACACGTGGCGCGCTTGCGCCTGAGTGCACAGCACCTACGCGCACAGCGCCCAAGGTGCTGCCCCACGCATCCTTTGGATGCCTTTTCCCCTTTATATATATATATATATGTATATATATACATTTGTATACAAATGTACACATACACATACTCCGCAACATTCTCCCCCTCCAAAAAAATTTTCGGGCCGGGGCGCTGCCCCGAACCCCGCAAGGGGGCTGCTAGCCCCCTTGACCCCCAGCCCGCTATCCGGGTAGCGGGACCCCCGTAAAAACTCTGTGTGGCTCCCGATATATCCAAAACCCCCCTTTCAAAACAAAACACACGTACACTGCACATTGAGTTCGCATGACCAGTTTAACCCGTTAATCGGAGGTTCCCCCGCCCCAAAGGCGAGGGGTAATTAACGGCAGCTTAGTCCGCGGCTGCCGGAGATTCGGATCCCCACAATCATTAAACCCCAGCCTACCCTAGGCAGGGGGAATCTGTAGTACGCCTGACAAGCGTGCGCGTATTCCCATCTCAATGGGCTGACGAAAAACACCCTACAGGTTCTGGCACGCCCGGTGGGACCAATCTCTCCTCCCATATTTCGGGTTAAGCGTTCATGCGAACTCAATCAATATACGTACCTATATTTATACTAAAAATAATGCTTTTTTTTCATGCAGGATTTTCAAGCGATCACCTTTCAACAATGTCTCCGAAGATGAACTCAGCTCCCGTCTCCTACACAATGAAGATAGACTCCAGGACGGTCCTCCCGGCCAGTATCGAGCGACAATGGGACGAGCCGCTGCTACCATTCGGCTCTATTCTGTTCATGCCAGTTGGCGCCATCCCAGCTCCTCAAGCCCCGGTGGCAGACAAACCGGTCTCGAAAGGCAGGAGACCAAATATGGTGATCTCAAGGGCGCCCCAACCCAAACGCAAGTCGGTGTCTGAACGATTTTCCTTGGCCCCAGCTTGGGGCAAGGTCATCAACACCAACAAAGCCACAACGCGTCCCGAGCAAGCTCCAGCGGTGCCCTTGACCACTGCTCGATCGGGTGTCTTCTCTAAGCTTCCCGCTGATCAACTCACAATGGCTTCCTGGGTAGCGGATGCCCGCCAAGCCTTCAAAATCGAGAAGCTGAGGCAGAAGCGGCTCAGATATAGAGTCAACAAAAGGGCTAAGGCTCTGGCCATATCAAAACTTATGAATTTCCAAAGCCCGGACCGCTCCGCGAAACCAGCTGCCAGTGGTGAAAGAACGGCTGAATGTGTTATCCACACTGTCTACATGGCTGGACATGAAGAAACGAACCCTCTTCTTCTTCATAGCCATGGTGATGACACGGTTGACGCTACCCAGCATCGGCTCGATCTAAATGATGAAGAGCCCACTCAGGCCGATAAGCCAGAGGATCCCGTGGTTTCTATGGAATGGAGCTCAGGCAATAAAGATTACCCGGTTGTCATATCCGGAACTACAGAACAAGCATTATTCCAATGGGTTCAAAGGCAATTTCAGGACAGGGACGAGAAGATGGCCGAGGTCTATTCCAAAGTCGACGAGCTGGCAAACGTCGTGGCAGATCTCGCGACCCAAGTCGCCCGATTGCAATTACAGCAGAATCAAATTTTGGCTCATGAGCCAGGAATTAGGACCCGGGAGCAGCCAACTGATATCCCTTTAAACCTAAAAGCGGAGCGCCTTTGCGAAAAACGGCTGCAATCAGCCTCCAGTCCCTCCGATACATACACCGGGGGAGAATCGCCTCTAAAAGAGAAGCTGGTAAAGGTCTATTCCTTCAAGAGGGAAAAGGTCCACAAGATATTCAGGGACGCCCTAAGAAACGGTCTACAACTGCCAGAATCAAAGAGACCGCAAGAAGAGAATATGACCGACGACCCAAAATATTGCCCCTATCACAGGGTGATAGGTCATGCCATTGAGGACTGCTTCGTCTTTAAAGATTGGGTCGAAAGGCAATACAAGATGGGAGAGATAGAACTTTCTAAAGGCGTGTTAGCAAACAGTCAAGCTACGATCGCCGATTTCATGCAAATGGAGACTGAAACCTTTCAGGAACCTAATCCTCCCAGACATGTGCCTCGAGGACCAGCATCAGTAAAGGCACCTACTCCAATGGAGGGAAAGAAGAAGGTATACTCCTTCAGGAGGGATGAAGTCCGCAAAATATTCATGGACGCCCTGAACAACGGTCTGCAACTGCCTGTTCCAAAGAGGCCACAGGAAATGAACATGACCGGCAATCCCCTATACTGCCCATATCATAGAGTGGTCGGTCATACCATCGAAGACTGCTATATTTTCAAAGATTGGGCAGAGGACCAATATAAGCTTGGAAAAACCTCACAATCCTCGGATGTATCGGCAAGCCACAGAGCTAGGTCATCAACACAGCTTCGCCAAGATCAAATTTCAAGGAGCTGGGATAAGCAAAAAAGACCGCCACGTCATTAAACTGGGAACAAAGGACCACCACGTCGTTAAACTGGGAAACAATCGACCGCCACGTCATTAAACTGGGAATAATCGACCTCTAAGTCGTTAAACTGGGAATGTAAAAAAAATGTAAATAAAAGAAATGTGTAAATAAAAGAAAAATAAAGAAAAGCCGAAATGATGGGGCAACTCGCAATAAAAATCAGCGAGTAAAAATAAAAATGAAAATAAAGAAGAAATGATGGGGCAACCGCGAATAAATAGCCGAAATGATAGGGCGATCGCGACCTTCGCGATAAGAAAAGCTGAAATGATAGAGCAATCGCGGTAAAAAAAAAAGAAAAAAAAAGAAAAAGAAAAAGGGCGGATGATGAGTTGCTCCTGGCATTATTCCAGTGCAGCAATGCAGACGCCAAACAAAATCCAATTTCCCAAAATTCTTTCAGCCCTACGGCCAGTCCCCAAATTGACTACCGTATACAATCCACGGGCTCAAATAATTCTCAGTATACTCATGCCCCACCGCAACCACCAGTTACGCGGCTGGTCTCCGCCTTTGGAATTATGCTTCATTGGAAAGACCCACTCATGTGTCCTCACGATGCATGAGGAGAACAAACCTTCGTGAGATCCTTACGACCCACCAAGGAAAAACACACTTAGGAGTCCTCACGACTCTTAAGGAGAAAATACACCTGCGGGATCCTTACGACTCGTAGGGAGAAAATGCTTTTATGGGACCCTCACGGCCCATAAAATTGAAAAGTCTTAGGTGATAGGGATCCAAACCTGTCTCCTAAGCCATCGCTCCCCAATCCCCAAGTGGCGAATGATGAGTCGCTCCTGGTACCATATCCAGTGCAGCGATGTAGACGCCAACCAAATTCCAAATCCCAATCCCCAAGTGGCGAATGATGAGTTGCTCCTGGCATTATTCCAGTGCAGCGATGCAGATGCCGACCAAATTCCAACTCCCATACCCCAACGGCGAATGATGAGTCGCTGCTGGTACTACATTCCAGTGCAGCGATGCAGACGCCAACCAAATTCCAACTCCCATACCCCAACGGCGAATGATGAGTCGCTGCTGGTACTACATTCCAGTGCAGCGATGCAGACGCCAACCAAATTCCAACTCCCATACCCCAACGGCGAATGATGAGTCGCACCTGGTACCATATTCCAGTGCAGCGATGCAGACGCCAACAAAGTCCCGAAATCTTTTTGGCCCTACGGTCTGGATCATACATCCTGTAAAACTGTATACAATCCACGGGCGTAAAACGATCCCAATCTCTCCTAAGTCCTACCGGCGAGACCACATTCAAAGTCCCACCGGCAGGGAAGATTCCAAAAAAAAATGAATGAAAATGAAAAAAAAAAGAGATAAAAAAAGAAGGAAAAAAAAAGAAGAACGGTATGTCCACAAGCAAAATGGGCACGGATGAAAGCCCGAAAGGGCTCCGTGAGTAAAAACAGCAGGACTGCCGGCGAGTTTGTGAAAACCCGAAAGGGCGCAAACTCGTAAAAAAAAAAAGAAGAAATGAAATGCACTCGCAAAGTCCTCTCGACTTTGTGAGGAGAAAATTCCCGCGTGAGATCTTTACGACTCACAAAGGAGCAATACACTTAGGAGTCCCCATGACTCCTAAGGAGAAAATACACCTACGAGATCCTTTCGACTCGTAGGGAGAAAATGCTTTTATGGGACCCTCACGGCCCATAAAATTGAAAAGCCTTAGGTGACTGGGATCTAAACCTGTCTCGTAAGCCACCAATTCCCAAATCCTCCAGGGGCACATGATGAGTTGCTCCTGGCATTATTCAGTGCAGCAATGCAGATGCCAAACAAAAAAAAAACCAAATCCAAATCCTCCCGGGGCAAATGATGAGTTGGTCCTGGCATTATTCCAGTGCAGCAATGCAGATGCCGACAAAAATACCAATCTCAAAATTCTCTCATGACAAATGATGATTCGCTCCTGGTACCATATTCCAGTATAGCGATGCTGATGTCAACTCAAGTCAAACAAATCAAACCATCCAATTCCAACATCGACCTTTGCGTCAAACATCGACACTCCGTGCCGGGGGCACGTCTACCAAATCGCTTCGTAACAGAGCGTCGACCGTCTATGTCGCAAAAAGGGCAGTGCAGGCTCCCGCAAATTGGGAACCCAAATCGCTTCGTAACAGAGCGTCGACCGTCTATGTCGCAAAAAGGGCAGTGCAGGGTCCCGCAAATTGGGAACCCAAATCGCTCCGGATCAGAGCGTCGACCGTCTATGTCGCAAAAAGGGCAGTGCAGGCTCCCGCAAATTGGGAACCCAAATCGCTCCGGATCAGAGCGTCGACCGTCTATGTCGCAAAAAGGGCAGTGCAGGCTCCCGCAAATTGGGGACCCAAATCGCTCCGGATCAGAGCGTCGACCGTCTATGTCGCAAAAAGGGCAGTGCCGGCTCCCGCAAATTGGGAACCCAAATCGCTCCGGATCAGAGCGCCGACCGTCTATGTCGCAAAAAGGGCAGTGCAGGCTCCCGCAAATTGGGGACCCAAATCGCTCCGGATCAGAGCGTCGACCGTCTATGTCGCAAAAAGGGCAGTGCAGGCTCCCGCAAATTGGGAACCCAAATCGCTCCGGATCAGAGCGTCGACCGTCTATGTCGCAAAAAGGGCAGTGCAGGCTCCCGCAAATTGGGAACCCAAACCCAAATCGCTCCGGATCAGAGCGTCGACCGTCTATGTCGCAAAAAGGGCAGTGCAGGCTCCCGCAAATTGGGAACCCAAATCGCTCCGGATCAGAGCGTCGACCGTCTATGTCGCAAAAAGGGCAGTGCAGGCTCCCGCAAATTGGGAACCCAAATCGCTTCGTAACAGAGCGTCGACCGTCTATGTCGCAAAAAGGGCAGTGCAGGCTCCCGCAAATTGGGAACCCAAATCGCTTCGTAGCAGAGCGTCGACCGTCCATGTCGCAAAAAGGGCAGTGCAGGCTCCCGCAAATTGGGAACCCAAATCGCTTCGTAGCAGAGCGTCGACCGTCCATGTCGCAAAAAGGGCAGTGCAGGCTCCCGCAAATTGGGAACCCAAATCGCTTCGGATCAGAGCGTCGACCGTCTATGTCGCAAAAAGGGCAGTGCAGGCTCCCGCAAATTGGGAACCCAAATCGCTCTGGAACAGAGCGTCGACCGTCTATGTCTCAAAAAGGGCAGTGCAGGCTCCCGCAAATTGGGAACCCGAATCGCTCCGGATCAGAGCGTCTCCGGATCAGAGCGTCGACCGTCTATGTTGCAAAAAGGGCAGTGCAGGCTCCCGCAAATTGGGAACCCAAATCGCTTCGTAGCAGAGCGTCGACCGTCCATGTCGCAAAAAGGGCAGTGCAGGCTCCCGCAAATTGGGAACCCAAATCACTTCGGATCAGAGCGTCGACCGTCTATGTCGTAAAAAGGGCAGTGCAGGTTCCCGCAAATTGGGAACCCAAATCGCTTCGTAACAGAGCGTCGACCGTCTATGTCGCAAAAAGGGCAGTGCAGGCTCCCGCAAATTGGGAACCCAAATCGCTCCGGATCAAAGCGTCGACCGTCTATGTCGCAAAAAGGGCAGTGCAGGCTCCCGCAAATTGGGAACCCAAATCGCTTCGTAGCAGAGCGTCGACCGTCTATGTCGCAAAAAAGGCAGTGCAGGCTCCCGCAAATTGGGAACCCAAATCGCTCTGGAACAGAGCGTCGACCGTCTATGTCGCAAAAAGGGCAGTGCAGGCTCCCGCAAATTGGGAACCCAAATCGCTCCGGATCAGAGCGTCTCCGGATCAGAGCGTCGACCGTCTATGTCGCAAAAAGGGCAGTGCAGGCTCCCGCAAACTGGGAACCCAAATCGCTCCGTAACAGAGCGTCGACCGTCCATGTCGCAAAAAGGGCAGTGCAGACTTCCTACAAAGCAGGAACCAGATCGCTCCGGGCCAGGGAAACGTCTACCACGGACACTCCATCTCGGAGACGCGTTAAGCGTCGACCGTCCATGTCGTAAAACGGGCAGTGCAGGCTCCCGCAAATTGGGAACCCAAATCGCTCCGGATCAGAGAGTCGACCGTCTATGTCGCAAAAAGGGCAGTGCAGGCTCCCGCAAATTGGGAACCCAAATCGCTCCGGATCAGAGCGCCGACCGTCTATGTCGCAAAAAGAGCAGTGCAGGCTCCCGCAAATTGGGGACCCAAATCGCTCCGGATCAGAGCGTCGACCGTCTATGTCGCAAAAAGGGCAGTGCAGGCTCCCGCAAATTGGGAACCCAAATCGCTCCGGATCAGAGCGTCGACCGTCTATGTCGCAAAAAGGGCAGTGCAGGCTCCCGCAAATTGGGAACCCAAACCCAAATCGCTTCGTAACAGAGCGTCGACCGTCTATGTCGCAAAAAGGGCAGTGCAGGCTCCCCACAAATCGGGAACCAAATCACTCCGGGTCAGGGAAACGTCTACCACGGACACTCCGTCTCGGAGACGCGTCAAGCGTCGACCATCCATGTCGCAAAAAGGGCAGTGCAGGCTTCCTACAAAGCAGGAACCGGATCGCTCCGGGCAAGGGAAACGTCTACCACGGAGACGCGTCAAGCGCCGACCGTCCATGTCGTAAAAAGGGCAGTGCATCCCAAAAAGTGGGAACCAAGGCAAGTCGCCTCCACGTGAAAGAAGATCCATCAATTTCATGCACACAACTCAAATGTGTGGTGTGCATTTATTGATGGGGGGCACTTTGTTGGGGTAAAAATTTACACCCCGTTGACCGAGTCAAAGTCAAGGTCAACCCCCAAGCTAAGTGGGCCGAAGCCCAGGTCAAGCGGGCCCATGCCCAAGTCGAGCCCACGGCCAGCCTCCCCATGCCAAAATATAGACCATGTAATAAATAATTTTTATGTAATTTTTTATGCATGAATGTAAACAAAATGGGCATAAAAGCCAATATTTTGTAAGCCCATGGCTTATGTGCAAAAATGAAATGGCACATGAGCCATGGGATGGCCAAAATGCCATTTTTTGCAAAGCCCAAGGGGCTATATGTAAATATGTAAGCCTATAAAAGGCAACATGATGAATAAAAAAAGAACACTTTTCATTCCCCCAAAAACGAGGGTTCTTTGTGCCTCCTGCTCCTTCTCCAAGGTTCCAAAAACCTTCCTCTTTCTTTTGAATTAAATCAAGAGTTTTACTCTTCCTTTTTCAAAACTAAATAGTTTTCCACCACAAAACCCACAAAGGGGAACTTGGATCTGTCATCAGATCTTAAAAAGGAGAGATTTTGAGATTTCACATCTCTTGATCTTCAAGATCCAGCAAGCAACAGGAGGAAGAAGAAGAACCACTCCCATTAAACCCAGAACACATTCAGGAGCCCGACTCCTCTCTGATTTCTCTTTGAGAAATCTTTTTTCAGGCTAAAGCCTCTTGTCCTCTCCAGCGCGCAGCGCAAGCGCGCGCGCCACGTGTCGGCACGCGGGCGCTTTGCGCAAGCGCAGGCGCGCGTGTGTGCGCACCTGCGCGCTTGCGCAAAGCGCCCGCGTGCCGACACGTGGCGCGTGCGCTTGCGCACCTGCGCGCTTGCGCAAAGCGCCCGCGTGCCGACACGTGGCGCGCGCGCTTGCGCACCTGCGCGCAGCGCTCATGCGCAAAGCGCCCACGTGCCGACATGTGGCGCGCTTGCGCCTGAGCGCACAGCACCTACGCGCACAGCGCCCAAGGTGCTGCCCCACGCATCCTTTGGATGCCTTTTCCCCTTTATATATATATATATGTATATATATACATTTGTATACAAATGTACACATACACATACTCCGCAACATTCTCCCCCTCCAAAAAAAATTTCGGGCCGGGGCGCTGCCCCGAACCCCGCAAGGGGGCTGCTAGCCCCCTTGACCCCCAGCCCGCTATCCGGGTAGCGGGACCCCCGTAAAAACTCTGCGTGGCTCCCGATATATCCAAAACCCCCCTTTCAAAACAAAACACACGTACACTGCACATTGAGTTCGCATGACCAGTTTAACCCGTTAATCGGAGGTTCCCCCGCCCCAAAGGCGAGGGGTAATTAACGGCAGCTTAGTCCGCGGCTGCCGGAGATTCGGATCCCCACAATTATTAAACCCCAGCCTACCCTAGGCAGGGGGAATCTGTAGTACGCCTGACAAGCGTGCGCGTATTCCCATCTCAATGGGCTGACGAAAAACACCCTACAACAGGCAATCCCCACCAGCATGTTGCCCAGTTCAGGGCATTCTGCGGCAACACCGGCGGTGATGACAAGTTATTGCTTCGCCAGTTCGTTGGAAGCTTATCAGATACAGCGTTCGAGTGGTACTCTGAGCTCCCGAACGACTCTATCAAGACCTTCGCGGAGATGGAGCTGTTGTTTACCCAGCGTTTTGCAAGCGCCAGCGAACGCACCTCGATGACGGCATTGATTAATGCCAGGGTGAAGCCAGGCGAGACATGGGTCCAATATGCTATACGGTGGCGGAACTTATGGTCGAAGTGCGAGCAACGCATTGAAGAAGCTCCTGCAGTGGGTATGTTTATGGGAACCCTTGATCCGCAAGCAACTATCTCGCAATTTATGATGTTCTTCAAGCCGACTACCTTCCAGGCTCTGATTGAAAAGTTAGCGCAAATGGATCAGATAAGCCATAGACCTCCTCTTCCGAAGCCAGACTCCCGAAATGACAAAGGGAAGGGAAAAGCGATCGTTGTCGCTAATGCTCAACAACAGCCGAGTAACTCGAAGCCGGTTGTTCGTCAAAATAATATGCGTCCGCAGGTACCCCTTGAGGAAAGACTAGGACGTCCTTACTCGTTTCCCCGAGATAAAATGAGAAGATTATTCGAGCTGTCGTTGTGCAACCGACTCATAAATCTGCCGGAGCCAAAACGTCCGTCGCAACCAAATGATGTCAATGAGCCCAACTACTGTCCCTATCATCGAGTACTGGGTCATCCGATCGAAGATTGCTACGTCTTCAAAAATTGGCTTGAAGACCAGTACCAACAGGGCAAGTTTGCATTATCCGATAGATGGAAGGTGAATCCGCCGCAACCTCATGCCTCTAAGAGGATGAATACGCCGGGGGCAACATGCTCTCTTGTTGAAGAAGCTCCTTGGGAGGTTGTGCTGTCGGCCAAGACAAAGAGGATGCTGAACGATCTTCAGACATGCCCAGCGATCAAGTGGAAGAACCCGCTGGAACCGCAGGTCATTGAGGGGATGTTGAAGCCGCGTCCAACTCCAAAGACCGATGGTGGTGGTCCAAGCACTCACAACCAGCCGTCAAAATCTTCGAAGAAGAAGAAGAAATCCAAGAAGCCTGTGAAGCCTGGTGATAAGCGCACAGACTTGCAAATACAAATTGACGCACTGGAGAAATACAATCAGAAAACACGGACTCCCATCACACTCCAAGAATTCCTCAAACATGTCTTTCAAGAGGAAGATGAGGAGGAAAGTTCCTCGGATGAGTCTGAGGAATACGTGGCGAGCTGTCATATGATCTCCCATTCGTTGACGGACGATGAGGAGATCCCTTGCACTGAAAAGCTGGGGGCAGATCCTAAACCAAAAATTCTGGGGCCATCAAATGAAGTAATTGACGCATTCCTCAACGAAGCTCTGTTGAAAAGTAAAGCTGATCGGAAACGCGAGACAGCTATATTTGAATGGGCCAAGCGCCGGCGACTTAACGGAAGAGCTGAGACACTTCCGCTGGAGCAAAATACATCCACTATGGATAGAATCAAATTCAAGACGAGGAAAAGGTTTGCTAAAGCCATATCAATGGGTATGAAGCTACCATCCTCTGAAGGAAACATTACCAGTGAAGCGGAAATGCACCCCTCCTACTGCCTGTATCATCGGAAGATTTCGCACCCCACCGAAGAGTGCAAAGCTTTCAATAGATGATGGCAATGATATGTTGCTCGTCGACAGCATTTTAAGCAGGAGAAGCGCAAAACTCGTCGGGAGCGGAAAAATACGACCGAAGGGCTTAACAGAACTACCGGCAATTGTCGCATGGTTAATGCCAGGGGATCGCAAGTGCTCACATTCGGAAGAGATTCTGACGAGGAGCTGGCTCTTAGCCCCCTCTTTAAAGAGTCCACCTCGGGAAAAGAAGAAGAGCCGAAGGTCTGCGAAAATATCCGGCTGTGTAATCGGACGCTACCCGAAAAGAATCTCGGACACTCAAACAAAAAAGATAAAGGGAAAGAAAAGGTCTCTGAAGAGATCGCCTTAGATGACCAAGTTGTGGAGGAGCTAACTGCTAAGGACCCACCGAAGAGAAATAAAGTGGATTACAACGTCTTAGCTCATCTGAAAAAGCTACCCTCACAGCTCAGCATTCTTGACGCCCTTTTACTATCAAAAGAGGCGAGAGATTCATTAATCAAGGCACTGCAAGATCCGGAACAATTCCAAGCTTTCCTGGCCGAAAAAAAGATGAAGGATGAATTGGAAGAAGTGCACACGGCCGATGTCACTTTTGGTGATAAGGACCTTCTCCTTGGGACGTGCGAACACAATCGCCCCTCTATGTCTCAGGATACTGCCACGATATAAAGATAGGCAAAATCCTGATCGACAATGGATCCTCCGTTAACCTCCTCAATGTGTGGGTGTTAAAAGAAATCTGCATGAGCGTCCAGCACCTTGCTCGGGACAAGATCACCATCTCCGGGTTCGATTCCCAGTCATCAAGAACTCTTAGGTCTGTGATACTGACGCTACGCTTCGGGATACTCGTCATGGACATTAAGTTCCACGTCATAGACACCAAGACATGCTACAATGCTCTGCTCGGCCGACCATAGTTACACGAGTACAACATCATCCCTTCTACACAACATCAGTGTATGAAGTATTTTAAGGATGGTTTCGAGTATACCGTGACGGGAGAACTGAACCCGTTCTCTGTGAACGAGGTCCGCAAATATGAAGATGCCAAATACTTCTTACCGGATTTCGAAAACATGGAGAGGTGTCGCAAACCGGAAAACAAAGCTAATGCTACCATTCCTGTTTTCGGGAGTGATACCGAAGAAGAAGAAGAGATAGTTTACTCTGGGCCGCCCCAATACAACATACCGAGACCATCTGCTCCTACTTTGATCTTTGGTAGCGACTCGGAAGATGAGGTCCATGCTGTGTTCTCCGCTCGACCTTCAATACACACATCCGCTGACGAAGAGCAAAGTCTGCAAATCGCCATGGTGCCGCTCAAATATCATAAAGAACTGGATGCGCTCGATACCTACAGTGTAGAGGAGCTGCGGACATTCTACGTCCCTCCCAGGCGAAGAGGTGAAAAAGAAATTCTATTCTACCGCTCGAAAGAAACCAAAGTGGAGAAAGAAATCTGGCATGGTGCGGATCCTATGCTTGACAGGCTTCACCCATCCGTCTGCCCAGATATTATACAGAAGACTTGAAGAAGTTGTTGAAGCGTCAGGGGATATCCTTCAAACAGACCGCTCGAAAAGCCAAATTCTATAATAGGGTCTGGAACGTTCCCAGGACTCAACACAAGCTGCCTAATGGGAGAATGGAAAAAATCGGGCTTGGATACATTCGGTCCAAGAAACGAGGGCTACTCCATGGTTTCTACGTCGTGCATGACTTCGATGAAGAAGCGGATGCTCAATGGGAAGATGCTAATCCTGAACCAGTAAAAGTTCCAGATGCAAAAGTGCCCAGTCCGTCGTTCGAAGAACAAATGGACAAGCTTATAAGGGAAGCTGGTCAAAAAGTCCGAGACGACCATAACTGCGAAATGGCCATCTTTGAGAAAGCCAAAACGCAAAGCCTCCTTCAACATGCCGTGAAAGATGAAGATGCCGCTCCTCGTCAACCTGTTATAAAGAAATCTCGACGCAGAAGCAGAAACAAGCCGAGAAGCAAAAAAGGCGCTCAAAAGCAACAAAGCGGGGCTAAGAGGTCACCGAGCGGCTCTGATTTATCCCTCATAAGAAAAATGGGTCGGGCGTACTCTTTTCCTCGGGACAAGACAAAGAAAATACTTGACCTCGCTCTAAAACATCAGATGCTTACGCTGCCAGAGTCTAAACACCCCGAATAAGCACGCGAAGTCTCACACCCAGACTATTGCTTTTATCACCGAGTGATAGGGCACCCTCTCGAGGACTGCTTCACCTTCAAGAATTGGGTTGAAGATCAGTATCATCTTGGCAAGTTCGCTCTGTCTGACAAGTGGAGGGTAACGCCGCCACAGAAGCACGAACCCAAGGCCACGAAAGAAGAACCAGTTCCACATTCGGATTGGAAGCGAATTCGTACTTGTCACATGATAACAATATCAAAAGAAGAACCCGAGGACATGGATGACCTTCCCTGGTGCTTTGAAAACAGCAACGATGAGGTGATCTCAGAATTCCCACCAGCGCCAAAAGAGCTGGAAGATGGAATACATACTACTGCGGATAACCTCAAGAAAATTGAGTTGGGAACGGCGAACGACCCGCGACCGACATTCATTAGTGAGCTGCTGTCTGAAGAGAAGGTGGCTTCATTAAAAGACCTGCTTATGCAGCATAAAGATTGCTTCGCATGGAACTATTCCGATATGCCGGGACTAGATCCAGAAATTGCTGTGCACAAATTGGCAATATCCCCGGATGTCAAGCCGGTCAAGCAGGCACCAAGAAGAATGCGGCTCGAGCTTGAGATGAGCATCAATGCTGAGGTCAAGAAGCTGATCGACTCTAGCTTCATCCAGGAAGTTCAATACCCTGAATGGATCGCCAACATCGTTCCCGTGATGAAGAAAAATGGGACAGTGCGCATATGTGTGGACTTTCGGGATCTCAATAAAGCTTGCCCGAAGGACGACTTCCCAGTATCGGTTACCGAACTGATGATAGACAATGCGTCCACTCATGAGGTTTTCTCCTTCATGGATGGTTCATCAGGGTATAATCAGATCAAGATGCATCCCGAAGACCAGAAGCACACCGCTTTTCGGACTCCATTGGGTATATTTTGCTACAAGGTGATGCCCTTCGGTTTAAAGAATGCCGGTGCTACCTATCAGAGAGCCATGACGCAGATCTTTGATGACCTTATACACGAAATCGTCGAATGCTATATCGACGATCTCATGGTTAAAAGCAAATCATACGAGGAACATCTCGAGCATCTGAAGACCGTATTTCGACGCCTTCGACAATACAACTTGAAGATGAACTCTCACAAGTGTGCATTCGGAGTTTCCTCGGGCAAATTCCTGGGGTTCATCGTCCGACACCGAGGTATTGAGATAGATCCGTCAAAGATCAAGGCGATCATGGAAATGCCTCCGCCAAGGACTCTCAAACAATTGCGGTCTCTCCAAGGGAAGCTCGCGTATATACAGTGATTTATAGCCAACCTCTCAGGCAAGTGCCGTCCTTAGAGCCACCTGATGAAGAAGGGAACCCCGTTCGTCTGGGACCAAAAATGCCAAAGCGCGCAAGACGAGATCAAGCAATACCTGCAGAACCCGCCAGTATTGGCTGCTCCAGTCAAGGGAAAGCCCCTCATTCTTTATACAACCGCCGTCGAAGCTTCCTTAGGTGCATTATAGGCGCAAGAGAACGACCAAGGGAAGGAAAGAGCACTCTACTACTTAAGTCGAGTTCTACTGGGGGCAGAAAGCAACTGCCCCCATTGAAAAACACTGCCTGGCATTGATCTTTGCGATAACAAAGCTCAGACACTATGCGTTGGCGCATGAGGTCCGTCTCATTTCGAAGGTGGACCCTCTTAAATATTTGATGTCGAAGGTCATATTAACGGGGCGACTCGCTTAATGGGCCCTGCTCTTGATGGAGTTCTCGATAACCTATCAGCCTCTCAAGGCAGTGAAAGGCCAAGCCATCGCCGATTTCCTCGCTGAACATCCGATACCCGCCGATTCTCCTCTGAATTGCAATCTTCCAGACGAACATGCGTTTGATGCGATCGACGGTAGTGATACCCGATGGGAGCTTTATTTCGATGGAGCATCTTCCGTGAAGAAGCGCAAACAAAGTACCCCTATAATCAAATCGGGGGTAGGACTCATCTTTGTAACACCACAAGGAGGGATAATGCGCTTTGTTTTCTCCCTAACAGAGCCGAGGACAAACAATGAAGCTGAATACGAAGCTTTGATAGCAGGCCTCGAGATCACCATCGATATGGGAATTGAAAACCTCCTCATATACGGAGACTCCCAGCTGGTCGTTAGTCAAGTAAACGGCAACTACCAGATGTGCAAGCCAGAGCTGGTGAAGTATGGCGAAAAGGTGCAACAGCAGTTGACCCAAATTCCCTCCTATACTTTGGAAAGCATACCGTGCGCGGAAAACAGCAAAGCGGATGCGTTGGCCAAGCTCGCCAAGGAACTGACCGATGAGATCCTCGATGACGTAAGAATCGTGGTACAAAGCCGTCGGGTACTTGCCCCAGCAGGAATATCTCCGGAATCACCCGAAGAGAAGGGAGCGACTGAGCAGACGACTATGCAAATAAAAGATCGGGAAAATACCGAGGATTGGAGAGAAGTCTTTATAGACTACTTAGAATACCGTCGAACGCCCGAAGATGCATCCTCAAGACATCAGCTTATGAAACGAGCTCTGTCTTTCGCCTTCATCAACGATACTTTGTACAAGAGGTCATTCGATTCTCTGTGGTTGAGATGCCTGGGACCTAACAAAGCGAAAAAAGTGGTTCAGGAAGTTCACGACGGACTCTGCGGTTCTCACCAAGCAGGCCCGAAGATGAAGCTGAAGATCAAACGGATGGGCTACCACTGGCCCATGATGATTCAAGACTGCCTTGAGTATGAGAAGCAGTGCCACTCATACCAAATTCATGGGGACTTCATCCACCAGCATCCAAATCCGCTACACCCGACATTGGCTAGCTGGCCATTCGAAATGCGGGGGACTGATATAGTCGGCCCCATCGAACCAGCATCGTCTAGGGGACATCGTTTCATCCTGGCGATGAATGACTACTTCTCCAAATGGGCAGAGGCAGTACCATTAAGAGAAGTGAAGATGGAAAATATTCTCCATTTCTTCAAGACGCACGTCATATATCGGTTTGGAATTCCGCGATGGATCATCTCCGATAACGGGCCAGCTTACAGAAGCCATAGGATCAGTCGCTTCGCGCAACAACACAATATAGACTGGAGATATTCCTCGGTTTATAATCCGCGAGCTAATGGTCTGGCCGAGGCCTTCAACAAGACCTTGACGAAGATTATAAAAAAGACGGTATCCCGAAATAAGAAGGATTGGCATGAGAGGCTGCAAGAGGCTCTTTGGGCGTATCGAACTATGTTCAAGACGGCCACGAACGCAACGCCATATGCGTTGGTATTCGGTATAGAAGCAGTACTTCCCCTAGAGATAGAATTACTCTCTTTACGAGTGGCAGTCCACTACGAGCTGACGGACGAAGAAAATGCTCACCTTCGGCTTGAGGAGCTTGATGCCCTTGATGAAACCCGGCTTATAGCACAACAAAATCTGGAGGCCTATAAAGCAAAGATGACGCGCTCATATGAAAGATTGACTCGGCCGAGGACATTCCGCCAAGGCGAACTCGTGCTAGTGGTCAAAAGGCCTATGATCCCCAATCGCGCCAAGCGGGGAAAATTCGAGCCAAACTATGAAGGCCCGTACATCATAGACAAGGTCAACCAGGGTGGTGCCTATCTACTCATGGATATGCACGGTGAAAGGCCTTTCAAGCCAATAAATGGTCGATTCCTAAAGAAATACTACGCTTAGCGAGTTATCGCCTAGGTCAATGATAGATGATGACGACTATATCCGCTCGCTATCTTTCTAAGCTCAAACTTTACAAGCGGTAGCCAGCCTTCTCCTTGACGGACCTAAACGTCCTTAAACTAATGGCGGACCGAAACGTCCTTAAACTAATGGCGGACCGAAACATCCTAAAACTAACGACGGACCGAAACGTCCTTAAACTAACGGTGGACCGAAACGTCCTTAAACTAACGGCGGACCGAAACGTCTTTAAACTAACGACGGATCGAAATGTCCTTAAACTAATGACGGACCGAAACGTCCTGAAACTACTACCGCAGCATCCTTAGGCTGACGAGATGAATAAAAAAAAAGTATATATAAAAAAAATATAAAAGAAAAAATATAATAAACGGTATGTCCATAAGCAAAATGGGCACGAATGAAAACCCTAAAGGGCTCCGTGAGTAAAAACAGCAGGGCTACCGGCGAGTGTTCGTGAAAACCCGAAAGGGCGTGACCTCGTAAAAAAAATATATGTACAAAAATAAAAAGAAAAAAAAAAAGAAAAAAAAAGAGGTATGTCCATAAGCAAAAAAGGGCACGAATGAAAACCCGAAAGGGCTCCGTGAGTAAAAACAGCAGGACTACCGGCGAGTGTTTGTGAAAACCCGAAAGGGTGCAACCTCGTTAAAGGACACTGACACTTATAGGGTCCTCTCGACCTTGTAAAGAGAAACCACCCGCGTGAGATCCTTACGACTCACAAAGGACAACACACTTGGGGATCCCCACGATTCCTAAGGAGAAAATACACTTGCGAGATCCTCATGACTCGTAAGGAGAACTCTCTTATGGGACCCTCACGGCTCATAAGATTTGAAAGTCTTAAGTTACAGAGACCTAAACCTGTGCTTAAGCAACCCCCATAACCTTCGATATTGCCCTACAACTGGCTCAATACTGTCCCTTGTATACAATCCACGGGCGCGAATAAACATTTCCTTAACTAAGTCCCATCCGTGACTGGGGTTATGTGCGCATGATGAACAACCCTTATAAGTCCTCTCGACTTACAAGGAGAAAACCCTCCAGTAGGATCCTTACGACTTACAGAGGAACATACACTTAGGAATCCTCACGATTCTTAAGGAGAAAATACACCTACAAGATCCTCACGACTTATAGGGAGAAATACCTTTGTATGACCCTTACGGCTCATGAAGTTAAAAGTCTTAGTCGACAAGACCTTAGTTCTGTTCGCTAAGCCACCTTTGTTCGACATCGACGGAGGCAAATGATGATTCGCTCCTGGCAATATCCCAGTTGTAGCGGTACTGATGCCGAAATCAGTGTCTAATTTCAGGTTTACGGTGAAAAGCCGGTAGGCCGCACATGCATACGAAATAGCCAAAATGATGGGGCAACTTGCAATAAAAAGCAGCAAGTAAAAACGTATGCATACAAAACAGCCGAAATGATTGGGCAACTCGCAATAAAAAGCGGCGAGTAAAAATAAAATAAATAGCCGAAATGATTGGGCACCGTGAAAAATAGCCGAAATGATTGGGCAGTCGCGACTTTCGCGATCAAAAGCTGAAATGATAGAGCATCGCGGAAATAAAACAATAAAAATGAATGAAACTTTTGCCCTACAGTTGAGATCACATCGATCCCTGTATACAATCCAATGGCACAAACAAAAAAGGAACTACATTTCCCCACCAGGCTGCGTCAAAGAGAAGTCAGATCTCGACGACCGCATCTACATCCTGGATACCAACAACGACGTTACTCCTCATTCTAGCAGGACATGGACGCGACATCACCAATCGGGGCCACGACAAACTCCCCAGTTCCAAGACTCTACGGTTCACAGATAACCTAGAGTCAGCCAACGACCTCCGTCTCGGAAACAAGTCAATCAACGACATCCGTCTCGGAAACAAGTCAGCAATGACCTCCGTCTCGGAAATAAGTCAGCCAACGACCTCCGTCTCAGAAATAAGTCAGCAACGACCTCCGTCTCGGAAACAAGTCAATCAACGACATCCGTCTCGGAAATAAGTCAGCAACGACCTCCGTCTCGGAAATAAGTCAGCAATGACCTCCGTCTAGGAAACAAGTCAGCCAACGACCTCCGTCTCGGAAATAAGTCAGCAACGACTTCCGTCTCGGAAACAAGTCAATCAACGACATCCGTCTCGGAAACAAGTCAACCAATGACCTCCGTCTCAGAAACAAGTCAGCCAACGACCTCCGTCTCGGAAATAAGTCAATCAACGACATCCGTCTCGGAAACAAGTCAGCAACGACCTCCGTCTCGGAAATAAGTCAACCAACGACCTCTATCTCGGAAATAAGTCAGCAACGACCTCCGTCTCGGAAACAAGTCAATCAATGACATCCGTCTCGAAAATAAGTCAGCAACGACCTCCGTCTCGGAAATAAGTCAGCAACGACCTCCGTCTAGGAAACAAGTCAGCCAATGATCTCCGTCTCGAAAATAAGTCAGCAATGACCTCCGTCTCGGAAACAAGTTAACCAACGACCTCCGTCTCGGAAACAAGTCAGCCAACGACCTCCGTCTCGGAAATAAGTCAGCCAACGACCTCCGTCTCGGAAACAAGTCAATCAACGACATCCGTCTCGGAAACAAGTCAGCAACGACCTTCGTCTCGGAAACAAGTCAGCCAACGACCTCCGTCTCGGAAACAAGTCAGCCAACGACCTCCATCTCGGAAACAAGTTAGCAAAATGACCTCCGTCTCGGCAACAAGTCAGCCAACGACCTCCGTCTCGGAAACAAGTCGGCCAACGACCTCCCCATCGGAGCAATACTTCGACCCGGAAATAAGTCAACTCACTGACCACTTATGAGTCCTCTCGACTTGTAAGGGAGAAAATTCTCTTACAAGATCCTTACGACTTATAAGAGAAAATACACTTAGGAATCCTCATGATTCCTAAGGAGAAAATCCACCTACGAGATCCTCTTGACCCGTAGGGAGAAAAGTCTCTATGAGACCCTCACGGCTCATAGAGTTGAAAAGTCTTAGGCAGCAGATCTGAACCTGCGACCTAAGCCATCGTTATCTCTTGGAGAAATCTAGATGCTTACTCTATTATCTGTCAATTGTTTTTATCAAGACAGAATGCTGAGAATAAAAGAAAGAAGGAAGCGACAAAAAGGACATCCGAAGTACATTTGATTAAACATTCGAGACATATTCATTCATGCATGCGCGAAATACTCAGAACGAGAAATAAGACAAGATAAAATAGAAATTTTCCATTCATATTGCAAAGGGTTCTTACAATCATAAAGAACTAAGCAAAGACATCGTCCAAAAGATTACAATGGCAAGACCTCAAATCCTGGACAGGGATTGAGGAACTCAAAAGTAACCTTATCCAAGACTTTCCAAGCCTGGCGAACCATCCTAGTATGCTTCCTTTCGCGAGCACGAGCGTCGGGATCCCCACTGATGTCCTCTTCCCTCCGATAGGCAGCAAGTATTGCAGATTGTTGAAAAGCTTGGTGCAGAAGATCGATAAGGTTATCTCGCCTCCTCTTTGAGATTAGGCTCATCAAATACACCGAGTGCACCTTATCCTCGGTGGAATCCAATGCCCCAAGTGGCATACCAGTACAGAACAGAGGAAGCGCTTCCCAAATTGCTCCCACAATAAGCTTCAGGAGAAGGGAGCGCCGAGGAAGCAGTTGGCCGTTGTATGCATCGAAGAGGCTCATGATTTCGGCACACTCGGCATTGGTAAGTTCTCGGTTTTGAGAATGGCCGAGTCGACGGATGTCCCCGTAAGAAATGATCTCGTTAAGGTCATACATGTGGGCGTCCATCACTCCTATAAAAGAAGATTGACAAAAATCAGCAACTCTTAAATGTTCTGCTTTATGATTCAAAAGGAGCAGAGCTCCATTAATGAATCAAGAAATTATAAATGAAATCTTTCAGAGAGCAAAACTCTACTGATGGAATCCTAACAGGGTTCTCTCTAGTTCCCTTTAGATCCTGTTGGAGCAAAGCTCTGCTAAGTGAAACCCTAAAATGGGTTTTCTTCAGATCGGGGATCTATTGAGAGCAAGGCTCTGTCAATGAAAATTGATCTAATTTAATTAATTTTTTTTATCTAAAAGGTGTTTTCTAAAGAAATTCTAACTCTTGGAGTTCTTGAAGGCAAGAGCAAGGCTCTGAGGTTTTGAAAGTAAAAATCTTAAAAGATGATAACCATCTGTGAAAGACTAAAGGTCCTATATATAGGCATCAAGTGCCCTTTCAACTTCCAAAGGTTGCCGCAACGGTTAGAATTCTGCCACCGTTGCGCTCGTGTTTGGAACTACACAAGTGCAACGGTGGGGGGCATTTGTTTCCCCCAATTAGAACGAAACTCTATTTCTAGGACTGAAAAGTAAAGCAATGCTTCATAAAAGAGGCTAAGCACCAAAGGCACTTTATCCTTGCAAGAATCACATGCACCTAACAATAGCAAATTAAATCATGCGATGCACAAACATAACAGAGAGCTAAAATAAAAGGGAACCCTTAACAGATAATAAAATACTTGATTAAAAAACACTTATTCATTATTATTATTATTACATTTAAAAAAGATCACCAAATATGAGATCGGAAAGAAAAGGGTTCACAAAGATAAGAAGAAGATTCCCCAGTTCCCTTTCTGTCTTCTCCACCACGTTGAAATGGCGGTCCTCCCGAGAGGTAGACGTCCAACGATCATCGCCACATTCGTCAGAAAATGTGGCGATCACAACCCAGCGAGCCCGTATCTGGCTTAGCAGATGGAAAGAGCAGTCCCTCAGAGCTTTGGTGATCAAGTGCGCTTCGAAGAAGCACTCGATCTTATCCTCGGCGGCATCAAGCATTGCCGAGGACATCTCTACTGGAGGAGGAGGAAGATCGGCGAGCACCGAGGTAAGGATCATCCGAAGCCAAATGGAGTGCAGAGGGAGAGGAGATCCCACACGAGTCAAAAGCTCGTGCATTGCAGCATCGCACTGCTCGTCCGTAAGAGAAGGGTCCACCAAGCGCGCAGTAAAACGGGGAACGATGTCTTGAATAGGCACTTCCAATGGTTGTCAGCGGGTATGAGGGCAGTTGCAAGCCATGATTGAAAAAATTCTCTGAAGACGAGAGAAAGAAAGGCTCAGATTTGGGTTATATAGACCAAGCGCAGAAAATTTTGTGCACAGTGGAATTATTTCCAAGACCCAGGAAATGAAAATTTTGGGAAATACAAGTCTGACTTGAAAAAGGAAGATGAAAAGACAACTCATGTGAAGCAACGCTTCCGATTCCCCCTAATCAGAGCAAAGCTCTACTTTGAAAATTTAAATTTTAATAAATGAAGCAACGCTTCAGATCCTCTGCGCTGTGCGCAGGATGCCACGTGTCAAAATCTGGCACGCCAGCGCGGAGAGCGCAGCGCCCAAGGCAGTGCGCCCAATCAGAGCAAAGCTCTATTTAAAAAAAAATTAAAGGAAGCAACGCTTCAGTTGCGCAAGCGCTGCGCTGCACGACACGTGTCAGCGCAGTTGCGCAAGCACTGCGCTGCGCGACACGTGTCAGCGCACGCGCTGGGGCGTTTGCGCTAAACAGAATTAAATTCTAGTAAGATTCTTCTGTTCTTGTTAAAACAAGAAGATTGTCTTCTATAAAACAGAAGCTCTTGGATCAAAGATCCAACGGTGGGGAAAATTCCGCAAATCACTCAGAGAAGGATCTCTTTAACAAATTTAACAAATTTATGGGCACTATATAAAGGCCCCTAGACCCTAATTCAAATCATCAACATTGTGAGAAATTGAGAACCTCAAAACAGAGAGAACTCTGAAGAAATTTCAAGAAAAAAGTAAAAACCTTCATAAAATAGAAGAATTTCTTCTAATAGATCATTGATCTAAGAACAAGATCAATGATCTTCATATAATAATAAGTGCTTTGCACTCTTTTATGAACCATTGGTTCTGGAATCTTAAAAATTCTCAAGATTATTGAAATAGTGCCTTGCACTTGCAAAAACTGGACTGTTGCGCTCCTGGGTTGGCGCAAGCCACCAGAGAGCGCCACGTGTCAGCATCTGAATCACTTCCGCTATGCGCTTTTAAGAAAGAGCCTTGCTATCTGAAATTGGCACAACTCACCAGAGCACGCCACGCGTCAGAAGCGCAAGCGCAGCGCACTGACGCAGCGCATTGCGCTTGCGTGACACGTGTCACCTCCACAAGCGCTTGCGCTCATTTATTGGCGCAAAGCGCCTGACATGCCATATGGCCACTGTCAGATGATTGATGCACTGCACCATTAAAAAGAAGGGCTGAGCCCAATTAAAAAGGCCTAACAGGCCTGGTAAATGCTATACATTATTTTCAAACAGATGCAATGCATCAGAGCCCAAACAAAAATAGATGCTGTGCATCATTTAAAAGGGGCAGAACCCAAATAAAGGTCCAACAGAGACCAAGATTAATGCTATACATTATTAAAAAGGGGCCAAGCCCTAGCACAGGCCTAATAGGCCAAAAACAAATAAAAGTGTTGAACATTTTTCAACTGGACTTAGCCCAATCATGGCCGTAAGTCCTCAAATTAAATTGACTGAGCACAGCTACTCTCTTAAATCAATTTACATCCGGTTCGGGGGTACATCTACGAACTCCTTTGACTCCTATCGTTGTAATCCTTCAACGATGTCAGAGAGGTGACGGGTTCCGACAACCACATATCAATACGGACTGTGGGGTACTTAAACCCATGGACTTAAGCGTCCTTAAACTAAGACACGGACTGTGGGGTCCTTAAACCCATGGACTTAAGCATCCTTAAACTAAAATACAGACTGTGGGGTCCTTAAATCCACAGACTTAAGCGTCCTTAAACTACTAACGATGGACCGCAATGTCCCTAAACTACCTATGGACCACTACGTCCCTAAACTGGAACAATAGAGCCCCCAAACGCTCTTTTGTTGGATCTAAACGATCCCGTTTAAGTTGATCTTATCCTCAAATATGGCTAACGTATCTTTAAACATTCAAATAGACTTTAGTTCCAAATTGGACTATAAGACCCCCAATCAACTTTGGCTCAAGGGTACATCTCCGAACTCCTCTGACACATGTCATTGTAATCCTTCAACGTCGTCAGAGAGGTGACGGATCCCGACGGCCATATATTAAATGGACCACCATGTCCCTAAGTTGGAAATGGATCTAGACGATCCCGTTAAGTAGATCTTAGTCTGGAAATTAGACTAACATATCCTTAACAAACGTTTAAGTTGATCTTAGCCTCAAATATGGCTAACGTATCCTTAAACCAAAACCTAAAACCCAAATCTAAGAAAGTACGGATTTGGACTAATCCACGTCCTACGGGCGACGAAATAAATAGTCTTCGTATACAATCCACGGGCAACCACAAACAAAACAAACACCCACGACATGAAGTGAAATTCTGAAGAATGAGAAAGTTGTTACCGCGATGCGGTAGCGTAATTAACTGCAGGGGCTTGCGCCTGCAGGGAAGAGCGTCCCCACAATCAAAAACCCCTCAAGCGAGGGGGAATCTGACGAAGTCTGCTACATCGGCCGCATCCGTCTAAACCTCTGATACACGGTGCCATAAATCGACCTGGCATCTTCGGAGAGGTGGACGGATAAAACCAAATAGCATCTGGCCCGAATCTCAGGCAAGACGTCTTCACGTCGTCGCCGTCTTTCGGAAGGGAACACTAGTAAAGAAGAAGGAAGGTACTTACCGGATGTGCGTGGATTATCGAGCACTGAGTGGAGTAACAATTAAGAATAAGTATCCGCTACCTTGCATCGATGACCTTTTCGATCATTTAAGTGGATCTTGTATCTTCTCAAAGTTAGATCTTCGTTCAGGATATCGTCAGATGAAGGTCAAAGAGTCCGACATTCCGAAGACGACGTTTAGGACTTGTTATGGCCATTATGAATATCTCATAATGCCATTTGGAGTGACCAATACACCTGTCATTTTTATGAACCTGATGAACCAAGTTTTCTAAGAGTATTTAGACAGGTTTGTTATTATCTTCATCGATAACATCCTGGTGTATTCAAAGAATTGGAAAGAACACGCCAAGCACTTATGGATGGTCCTGAAGACACTATGACAACATCAACTCTATGTCAAGTAAAACAAGTATGAATTTTTGCTAGACCAGGTCGGAATTCTCAGACACATCGTTTCAGGTGAAGGAATCTCTGTGGATCCAGATAAGGTGTCAGCTGTCAGTGAGTGGCCGACACCAAAGACGGTGAAAGATATAAAAAGCTTTTGGGACTTAGCAGGATATTACAAATGCTTCATCGAAGGATTTTCAAAGATCGCAGCACCCCTGACCAAGCTTACATGTAAAGAAGAAGCATTCGTGTGGTCAGAAGCATGTGAGGAGACTTTTGTAGAACTCAAATCGAAATTAACCTCTACACCTATTCTTGTAATACCGGATCAATCAAGCGAATTTGATGTGCATTATGATGCGTCCGGTAAAGGATTAAGATGTGTTCTACATCAGCATGGAAATGCGTGGTTTTTTTATTAAGACAGCTAAAGGTCCATGAGCACAACTATCCAACACATGATCTAGAATTGGCACCCGTCATCTTCGCACTTAAGATTTTGCGTCACTACTTATTGGGAGATGTTCCCCTCCGAACGGTGGCCAAGACATGGACGTCTTGCCTGAGATTCGAGGCAGATGCTATTTGGTTTTATCCATCCACCTCTCCGAAGATGCCAAGTTGATTTATGGCACCGTATATCAAAGGTTTAGATGGTTGTGGCCGATGTAGCAGACTTCGTCAGATTCCCCCTCCCTTGAGGGGGTTTTTGATTGTGGGGACGCTCTTCCTTGCAGGTGCAAGCCCCTGCAGTTAATTACACTATCGCATCGCGGTAACAACTTTCTACTTCTCCAGAATTTCACTTCGTGTCGTGGGTGTTTGTTTTGTTTGTGGTTGCCCGTGGATTGTATACGGAGACTAATTTATGTCGTCGTCCGTAGGACGTGGATTAGTCCAAATTTGCATTTGCTTAGATTTGGGTTTGGGGTTTTAGTTTAAGGATACGTTAGCCGTGTTTCGGGCTAAGATCAACTTAAACGTTTGTTAAGAATACGTTAGTCTAATTTGAGACTAAGATCAACTTAACGGGATCGTTTAGATCCGACAAAAGAGCATTTGGGCTCTATTGTTCCAGTTTAGGGACGTAGTGGTCCATTGAATGTATGGCCGTCGGGACCCATCACCTCTCTGACGACGTTGAAGGATTACAACGACAGATATCAGAGGAGTTCAGAGATGTACCCTTGAACCAAAGTTGGTTGGGAGATTTATAGTCCAATTTGGTACTAAAGTCTGTTTGAGGGTTTAAGGATACGTTAGCCATATTTGAGACTACGATCAACTTAAACGGGATCATTTAGATCCGACAAAAGAGCATTTGGGGGCTCTATTGTTCCAGTTTAGGGACGTAGTGGTCCGTCTCCAGTTTAGGGACATAGTGGTCCAATTCCAGTTTAAGAACGTAGTGGTCCATTAAATATATGGTCGTCAGGACCCGTCACCTCTCTGACGTCGTTGAAGGATTACAACGATAGGTGTTAGAGGAGTTCAGAGATGTACCCTTGAACCGGATGTGAATTAATTTAAGAGAGCAGTCTTGCTCAGTCAATTTAATTTGAGGACTTATGGCCATGATTGGGCTAAGTCCAGTTGAAGATATTCAACGCTTTCATTTATCTTTGGCCTATTAGGCCTGTGCTAGGGCTTTTCCCCTGTTTAATAATGCACTGCATTTTCTTTTGGACTGCTAGGCTTTTTTGATTTGGGCTCTGTCTCTTTATAAATGATGCACAGCATCGGTTTTTGTTTGGGCTCTGCCCTTTTTAAAGTAATGCAGTGCATTTTATTTGGCCTGTTAGGCCCTTTTTTTAATTGGGCTTGGCCCTTTTGTAAATAATGCAGTGCATTAATTATCTGACAGTGGCTTGTCAGGTGCTTTGCGTCAATTATTGAGTGCAAGTGCATGTGGAGGTGACACGTGTCACACTCTGATGAGCGCAAGCGCAGTGCGTTGCGCTGTTGCGCTGCCCATAGGTGGCGCACTCTGGTGAGCGCAAGCGCAGTGTGCTGCACCAGTGCGCTGCGCTGTTGCGCTGCCGACACGTGGCACGCTTTGGTGAGTTGCGCCAATTTCAGAGAGCAATTCTCTATCTTAAAAGCGCATAGCGCAAGTTATTCTGGTGCTGACACATGGCGCTCTCTGGTGGCTTGCGCCAACCCAGGAGCGCAACAGTGCAGACTTACAAGTGCAAGGCACTGTTTTTATATCTTAATCCAATTTTGGATTTAAGATTCCAGAACCAATGGTTCATAAAAAAGACAATGCCTTTGTTATTATTTTTTTATTGGAGATCCTTGATCTTGTTCTTAGATCAATGATCTTTCTCAGAAGAAATTCTTCTTTTTATAAAGGTTTTACCTTTTTTCTTCTTTCTGAATTCTTCTCAGAGTTCTTTAGAGGAGTTCTCTCTTTGTTTCTTGAGTTTCTCTCTTCTCTCTGTGTTGTTGTTTTAGAATTGGGGTCTAGGGGCCTTTATATAGCGCCCATTAATTTATTAAATTTGTTAAAGAGATCATTCTCTGAGTGATTTGGGGATTTTTCCCCACCGTTGGATCTTTGATCCAAGGGCTTCTGTTTTACAGAAGACAATCTTCTTGTTTTAAAAGGAACAGAAAGATCTTACTGGAATTTTAATTATGTTTGGCGCAAACGCACCTACGCTTGACACGTGTCGCGTAGTGCGCAGCGCAACTGCGCTGCCACGTGTCGCGCAGCGCAGAGCGCAGCGCAACTGCGCTGCCACGTGTCGCGCAGCGCCTAGCGCAACTGCGCTGCCACGTGGCGCGCAGCGCAAGTCAGCTGAAGCGTTGCTTCTTTTATTTTCATTTTAATTTCAAAGCAGAGCTTTGCTCTGATTGGGGGAAACAGAAGCGTTGCTTCATCACCCGCCTTTGAATTTGAACAGAGTTTTGCTCTGATTGGGGTAAACAGGAGAGCAAGTGGATATATACACCGACCATAAAAGTCCGAAGTATGTATTTACTCAGAAGGAACTCAACATGCGGCAAAGAATATGGCGTGAGCTCATGGCGGATTTCGACATCAACCTACAGTATCATCCTGGAAAGGTGAACGTAGTTCCTGATGCACTTAGTTGCCAACCATTAGCAATGAACCTCACCGCTCAGTAGAAGCCACATCAAGAACTGCATGGATTGGAGATTGAAGTAGTTGTGTCAGGTAACGTTTCATCTTTGATGAACTTACAAGTCTGGTCCAGTCTTGTCAATCAGATCAATGCAGCTCAAGTAAATGATGCCAAGTTACAAAAAATATGAGAACAACTAGGAAGTGGTCTTAAAACTGACTTCATCATCCACGAAGATGGATCCTTACGGTATGGGAGCCGTTTATGCGTGCCAGTTGGCCCTGTTCAAGACGAGTTAATGAAAGAAGCTTACAGCTCTCCGTATTCAATACACCCGGCGGCACGATGATGTACAAGGATCTATGATAACACTATCGGTGGCATGGAATGAAGCGTGAAGTAGCAAGGAGCATAGGAACGTGCTTAATCTGTCAGCAAGTGAAGACTGAATATCACAGAACCGCTGGTCTATTTCAGCCATTACCAATCCCAAAATGGAAATGGCAGCACATCACTATAGGCTTCATGACTGCTCTCCCTCACAGCACAAAGAGTAACGACGCAATCTGGGTTATTATGGATCGACTTGCCAAGTCGGCTCACTTTATCATATTCAGAGTTGGCCAGTCAACCGAGACGTTGGCGAGGAAGTATATGGAGGTAAGTAGAAATCTAAAGTAAGATTTAAACCTTCAAGATGTACCCTACTTGTCTTGAAACACACACTCATAGAGGAGATCGTGGGATTACATGGGGTACCTATTTGCATCATCTCCGATCGTGATACTAGATTCCGATCACAGTTTTGGCAGAGTCTGCAAGCTAGCCTGGGAATGAGTCTAAATTTCAGTACAGCGTATCATCCCCAAACAGACAGACAAACTGAGCGAACAATTCAGATTCTGGAAGATATGCTGAGAGCCTGTATATTAGACTTCGAAGGTTCGTGGGAAGATAATCTACACCTTGTAGAGTTTTCATATAACAACAGCTATCATGCAAGCATTGGGATGTCACCATTCGCAGCACTCTACAGACGGAAGTGTCGTTCCCCACTGAGTTGGGACGACGTTGGAGATTGTGAACTCCTTGGACTAGAGATGATCGTGGCAACTGTGGATATAGTTCGTACGATCAGGGAGAAGATGTGCATATCCCAGGACGGACAGAAGCATTGGGCAGATGAAAAGTGACGACACCTGGAGTTCCAACCCGGAAAGCATGTGTTTCCAAAGATCTCTCGGAACAGAGGAGTGATACATTTTGGTAAAAGTGGTAAACTCTATCCAAGGTACAATGGACCGTTCGACATACTTGAACGAGTTGGAGAAGTGGCATACTGTTTGGCACTACCACTCTTATTGGAAGGAGCGCACAACGTGTTCCATATATCCCAGCTATGAAGATATGTTATCGACCCCAACCACATACTTGATCACTCAGAGATCACTATACAGACCGATCTGTCTTGCGAGCAGCAGCCAGTCGAGATCTTGGATCGAAAGGTAAATATCTTACGGAACAAGGAGGTGAGCTTGGTCCGGGTGATGTGGAGAAAGGACTTGCCAGGAGAATCGACTTGGGAGAGAGAAGACAATATGCGTGCACGATACCCTCATCTATTCGAAGATTAGTCCTTTGTATAAATTTCGAGGATGAATTTTTTATAATAAGAGTAGTGATTGATGCAAAAAGGTGTGTGTATGTTGTAAATAACTGCAATCAATAACGGTGTCGCAATAGCTAGCCAATAATGAGTATGGGTCGTTCACGGAGAAACGGTGAATTTCTTATCTTGCTTTAGACGAGTTGGTAAAAGAGAGGATAGATTGTTGTCGTTTTAAATTAGGAAGGTTAGAAAAGTTTATAATAAAAAGACCTGTAAGGTTTATAGGACTTAGTAGTTAATGGATGAAGTAAAAAATATATACTTATTTTTATCTTTTAATTGTTTAATACTTGAGAGATAGCGATGAATGTGGATTAGGGTTCTTGAAAGGAAATAGGGTTTCCCACTAATGCCCCTTGTCCTTCCATTGATCTCTATTTATCTCAAGCCCTTAACAAAACAAGTATCAACTAATCTCAAATCGTGGTCGTGACTATCATTAATTGATAGCGCGCCCGATAAGAGGGTTAACATTTATTTTGCTAAAGTTTATAAAAATTAAAATGTCAAAAGAAGTTAAGCGATATTTCATCCATTATTCTGCCATATCCTACAAACCCTAGCAAGAAAGAATTTACTCGCTCATGGATATTAGCGTAGTAAAATAGAAATGGAAGATGAATGAAACCATATTTAAAATCAGAAAGTAATTCTAAATGTAATGCAGAAAAGTAATACGGAAAAGTAATGCAGAAAGAAAATGCGAAAAGAAGTAAAACAAAGAACTACATTTATTGATCAACTATTGTATTACAAATTGCTTGCTGAAAAACTAAATTACAAAAACCTAGTTGCTTGCTAGATCTCTCTCCAGATCGATGGATAGATGATTCGATGATTTTGGAATGCACAGCTCTCGGTTCTTTATATAGTCTCAGAAATTAGAAATCCTAGATGCCATATTGGAATAGGCGAGATTACAATCAAGACCTTAAAATCTTAGATCCTACAGCCCATAACCAGCCCTGGAACCGCCGCCCAAACCCCCTCTTGACCGCGGATCTTCCGCCCATGTGTGGGTTTGTGACTTGGGATTTTTTCTGGCATTTTCTCTCGATATTTGGAGATCCGCTTGATATAAAGATTCTGAAAATATTTCTCTTACTCTCTGCCGTTGCTAGTTTTTTCGATTTGCTTCTAATATTTGGCAGATTCAGTTTTGATACTTTGATTTAATGTGGATCTCCTACTTGTACTTCAGACTTGAGCTAATCTTTTATGATACCTGCAGAATATCTCAATTCATCTTGTTAGTAGTATTTGTTATTTTTGAGATATTATTCCAACTATTTATATGATATGATATTTTAAGAATATTGATTAGGAATATTTGATATGATATGCATATTTTAATTAATAATATTTTATTTAAATATTATATGCATATATTTTCCCTAATTATATTAATAATAAATAAAAAACATATGTTAATAATCCTTTTACAAATAAACCCACATATGTTCTTTTTTTTACAATCAACACATTTTAATAGTTAATAATAATAGGAAAAATGTTCATACAAATGTGCAATATTTTTGACTGATCAAATACCCTCAAACTTATTTTTGATCGTCCCGAGCAAACTATTTATTAAAAATAAAAAATAAAAAAACCTAGCACACTTTCGTCGGCAACACAATTCCACTTAGCTCGTGCAATAAGCCATTAAACTTCTAGGTGTCCTTAGTAGGAGGAGTGTTGTCTCCTGAACGTTTTCAGTAGATTTTACCCACAAAATCCCAAAATAAAAGAAAGAAGATAAAAATTACATGCAAAGATAAGGAACATATAAAAGAAAGAACTTAAAAATAATTTTTTCAAACTACACTAGCTTTTTAGTTGTCATGAGCCCTATCTTAATAGTCATGAAAAAATGTCAGAAATCACATCATCCCTCAATAAAACATCGTCATTAGTCTTCCTTCCTATCTCTCCTCCAAATATCGATCATATACCATTACGTGTGTGTACAAGATATCCCTACACTTAGAGAATTCAATTCAAGTTATCATACCCTTTATCCATATACCTTAGTACTTTTTAGTTGGTGAATTTTTTAGATAGATTTGCTCACACATTTCTCATGCGACTGTTAATACTTCTTAAGTTACTAACCAACCAATTACCAAATGTGCTCGCTTATTAAGGCGTATTAGTAATATCCTAATCTTGCAACACCTAAGGCTTAGTAGTGACTCCTAAACCAGTTGGTGTAAGACACTAGGTGATAAGGCACCCACGCTATATTTTTTATGCTGCCTTAAGTAATTACAGAACCAGAGTTCATTTTTCTTCACCATTTATATTTTATGTGTCATTTATATTTTTGTTAATTTATATTTTTATTAATTTATATTTTTTCCCTTCATATTAAGGCTTTTAGACGAGAGTATTTCAAGGTATTCTCTACTATCCCAAGTTTCAAGATGTGTGCAAGTGCGTATAGTAGGGTATCAACGTTCAGAAGTTTAGACTCAAGAATATAGACTATTTTTCAGATTTATTTCTATCCACAGATTAGTTATTCCTTCATCTTACTAACCCTTGGGACAACAGCTCACGACTATGTATTACTAGTTTCGTTTTAAAACATCTAATTTTCTTGCATTTTAAAAATATTTTCCTCTTTTTCATATGTATTTTTCACATTCTAACTTTTCTTTTCACAATTTTTTTTATCTATATAGTGCCTAGTGCCAAATGATATGTCAGTAAATGCAAACCTCCCCCCAAACCTGTTTGCAGAAGTGTCCTCACTGATGTTGTTCTTCGAGCGCATAAATCTGTAGACTTAGGTGGAGAATAATAGGGGGAAAAATAGTCAAATGAAAAACCACTTCCAAACTTGTTCTTTGGCATGCACAAATATTTATCTTTTTTTAACACACCTCCATTCTTAGATGAAACAGTGTTACCGAAATATGGAGGTGAAGCGGAGGAAAATTAGTCGTGATAAAGCGGCTCCTGCAAGAACAGGAGCTCCTCCGATGGGTCAGCAGAAAAGTACGGTTTTAATCTATGCAGATTTACTTTGAAAATAAAACCGTTTTAACATTTTCTACATCCACTGCACCGTGCGGGTACACATACCGCACCACAAAAGGTCCTTTCCAACAAGATTTTAGTTTACTCGGATGAAGATGGAGACGGGAATTGTAAAGAAAGGCTTGTTGTCCCGGTGTGAAAGTTTTTCTCAAAAGGTTTTTGTCGTGGAACACTTTTGTCCGGTTCTTTACTATAACCGTATTATCGTAGGCTTCGTCACGAAGTTCGCTAAGCACATTTAATTGCAGCTTTCGATAGCTGCCGGCTTGATCAAAATCACATTTAAGCTCTTTAATAGCCTACATTGCTTTATGTTCAATCTCGACAGGAAGGTGGCAAACCTTCCCAAACACTAGTTGATAAGGAGACATGCCAAGATCGTTCTTATATGCCGTACGAAATGCCTAAAGAGCATCCGTCAATTTAGTGGGCCAATCTTTACGGTTCTTAGAAACCGTTTTCTCAAGAATTTGTTTGATCAGCCTATTGGAGATCTCAGCTTGCCCGTTCATTTGAGGATGATAGGGCGTAGAAAGTTTGTAGTTGATTGAATATTTCCGCTTCAAAGCCTTGAAAGACCGATTACAGAAATGTGTCCTTTTGTCTCTAGTGATAACGCGGAGTGCCCGAACCGAGAAAAGATATTTTCTTTAAGAAAATTAATAACAAGCTTGTTGTCATTAGTACGGCACGGTATTGCTTCCACCCATTTAGAGACGTAATCAACCTCTACTAAAATGTATAAATTCCCAAAAGAGTTGGGTAATGGGCCTATAAAATCGATTCCCCATACATCAAATATTTCAACAACCAAGATTAGTTAGAGCGGCATCTCATTTCTCCGTGAAATCTGTAACGACCGTGAATTTTTCTGTACAAAATTTTTCTTCTTAAAGTACAAGAAAGAGTTTGCAGGCCTGAGCACAATTTAAAAATTATTCTTTTTTAAGAACAGCAAGAAATAACTTGTAGCTCACTGGTAAAGCCTTGCACTGTTGTGACATAGCCCCTATGTTCGAATCCCATCAGCCATATATTATTTTTTCCTGATTTTTCTTTTAAACTTTTTGAAAGCCTAAAAGTTTACACGTGCAATACACGTAAAAATAAAAAGTCAGTGAACACAAACATGTGTAAATTATATTTATACTGAGGAGAACACGTAGCAAGCATGCAACCCCCAACCCCCACAACTTGGCCGTGCGAGATGAGGCTTTGGGCCGGCGGGGACGGGGCTCCCGTAGCCAATAATCCCCATACTCTGCACACTTGACTCTTGGCCTACCCCCATTACCCCTGCACTGTTTGTTTTTTCTGCAATTTAACAGAGAATTCAATTTCCCAATTAATCCAATTTTTAATGCATTTTAATCCATTCTTTCAATTCCAATACCCTAATCCCACGCTATAAATACAACCCCATACCCTAGCCCCTCCTCATTCTGAAATCTCTAGCCAAAATTATCAAATTTTTCTAAGTGCAACTGGAGTAGAAGTGGAGTTAGCCTAAGGTCAACTTCCGGCGAGGAAACGAAGCAATTCCGGCGACCCGCGACGCCACTACGAATACACAATCTTCTTCTACCTTATCTTCACCGTTCTAGCTAGTAAGTCTCACCCCCTACTTCTCATTCTACATAAAAAGTCTTTTTTATAAAACATGTCGGTAAGTGGAGTTATACCGATATTTGAGTCTAAAATCGTTGAAACTACAATTTTTCTTAAGAATTGCTCATTCATATTCCTATACATTGCTTGTTAATCATAAAACTAAAGTTTAGAACAACTTTCACCCTAAATCATCATGCTAAACAACTTTAAATTGAATTTTACCATTAAATACCATGAACTTTGTATCGACCTTATTTATTTGTTTTGCATGCTATTACCTTTAGAAAACTTCACGAGGCAATGACCTACCCCTCACATACACACATATTAACATAGCACGATACTCTTGGAAACCTGTTTTTGTGGCGTTTACAACTTTTCATTAAAATACCATGAACTATAAAAAAACCGGTTTTCTTTAGAATTGTATTTCAAGCTCTTGGCGATTGTGCCTCTATAACCCATTTTGGGAAACCCGTTATTGGATGGTGCGGATTATTGTATATTCTTGGGCTAGTAGAGAGAGATGCAGACCTCCTCACGGAGCATTTGGTCTCGAAAGAATTTTAATACGAATTTTAAGAAAAACGAAATTTTCTATTTAATAATAAAATTAATTTTTATAAATATATAAATATTATTAAAATTATATATTTTCAAGATATAATAAAATTCCATGTTTTCTAAAAAGATAAAAGAATGATAAGTTTTACCAAAATACCATCAAGTATCAATATAAGACAAGTCTTACACTAAAATATCTTGAACTATTCAAGTTAAGTTAATATTCACTAAAATATTTCAAATCTTAAATGTTATGTCTATGAAACCCTAAATACGAGAAATAAATACTCGAGGTTTATTTTGAAAGTATATAAAATATTTTCATAAAACCCCCTCGAGTTATATAAATTACATTTAAGGACTTTAGTAAATATAGGTTTAAGCGGGATCAATTCTCTTGGCCTCAAAGAGCCGAAGAAAGTGAGTGCTTGCCTATTTAAGATAGAAAAACTTAACGGAGTTATCAATGGTAATTGTCTTGGAAAAGACACAAATCCTGCCGTCTATGTGCAGCTGTTACCGATAACACCCGAACTTAATTCACGATCCAAATCTGTTTAAAGTGTCTGACTCAAGTATGAGTCTAACTCAATATGAATCCAACCAGAATCCAATCCAAACATGAATCCAATTCAACATGAATCCAAACTATAACATGTATCCTTGAACCTGAACCTGAATACCAGAACAATATCAACATGACTTGACTTGACCGAACCATGGCTATATCTTGATTTGATTACATGAATACTTGTTTACATCCTGAACCTGTTTACATGAACAACTTATATCCATGGTTTCGGCAAATCCGATAACTACAAATCAATACAATATACATTACGGGGTTTTAACAGGATAGATTGGTACGGAATGTATTAAAAGTGGCATGATGATGGACACTAAAAGACGTAGATTAACATCCATTGCTGTTGTCACGTGGGTTTTGACGGAGCCTTGTACTTTCCATTTCTCATAGTCCACGGGATAGTTGGACCCCTCTCGCATACACTGATATATTCTGTACCAAGTTACAAACAACTACGTTAGTGTAACAAACATATACTTGTACCAATTATCAGTTTTATTCTTTTTACTTGTCTATTGCGTTCTTTCTTTTGGGACTTACCGAGCGCTAGTTCGCTGACGACGTTCCTATCTCTTTTTTCTTTGGAATGTTCATTAAGAGTACCCAACTCTCAGGAGACCAAAACCAGGCATGAGTAATTGGAGCAGATACCCGAGCAACACGACTACTAGCTTACTTGTTCTTATTTACTTTTCAGTTCATATTCCACTGTTTAGGCATTGCTTTCCATCATTGTATTTTCCTTTTCAAAAGAAATTGTAATGTAAATATGAATGTTAATAAAAGTTGTTGTTTATTATTACATCTCTTTTTATTCTTGTGTTTTTATTTATATATTGCTCACTTATGCTTAACGTGTTTATTTCTGAGTAAATACGTCGCGGCCCGTCACGTCTACTTCCTCATACACTGAGAAGCGGGGCGTGACAAAATCTAACCCATGTGTTGACACCGTGAACAAGTTTTGCAATAATTATATGCATCTTTAAATAACGTTGGCCAATAAAAGCCACATTGCAAAACTTTCTCTGCCGTTTTCCTTAGACCAAAGTGACCACCTCATGCTTGATTATGGCAGAAAGACAATACACTCTTGAACTCAATATTAGGGACACACCGGAGAATCATCTGATCGGGACAATACTTAAATAAATAGGGTTCATCCGAGTAAAAGTGTTTTAATTGGGATAGAAATCAGCAATTGTCTTTTTTTGACCATTCGCTGGGTAGAAGTCCCGTTGCTAAATAATTCATAATATTTACGAACCAAGGTTCGCAAGATATGGTCAAGAGCTGTTCATCCGGAAATGAATCATTTATGGGCAAGGTCAACGTTGGCAAAGAAGAAAGCCATGAAAGATGGTCGGCTACAACGTTTTCATATCCACTTTTGTCTCTTATGACAAATTCAAATTCTTGTAACAAAAGGATCCAGCGTTTTAGCCTAGACTTAGCATCCTTCTTTGATAGAAGATGTCTTAAGGCGGAATTATTGGTGTAAATTACAACTGGAGAGCCAATTAAGTAGGGCCTGAATTTTTTTAATGCAAATACAACTGCCAAGAGTTTTTTGTCGATGGTTGTATAATTCATTTGGGTATCGTTCAAGGTCCTACCTGCATAGTAAATTACATTTGGCATCTTATCAATGTGTTGTTCTAAGACTGCACCAATAGCAAAATCGGATGCATCACACATAAACTCAAAAGGGTGATTCTAGTCTGGAGATGATAGAACAGGGGCTGTCGTGAGGGAACGTTTAAGAGATTCAAAAGCAGCCACGCAATCCGAGTCAAAGTGAAATGTTTTATCCTTGGCCAAGAGAAGAGTAAAGGGTCTAGCAATTTTGCTAAAATTCTTAATGAATCGTCTATAAAATTCAGCATGACCAAGAAAGGATTGTATATGTTTGACGCATTTGGAAGGAGAATGGTTGGAAATAACATCTATTTTAGCTTTGTCTCCCTCAATACCTTTTCGTGAAATGATATGCCCTAAGACAACACCTTCTTGAATCATGAAATGACATTTTTTCCAATTCAAATTTAAATTCTTATCCTTACAGCAGGTAAGAACAGCGTCAAGATGATGTAAGCATTCCTCAAAGGAGTCCCCAAATATGGAAAAATCGTCCATAAATATCTCCAGAAAGTTCTCGACCGTGTCCGAGCCCCATCATACACTGCTGAAATGTAGCGGGAGCATTGCATAACCCAAAGGGCATGCGTCTATAAGCAAAAGTACTGAAAGAACAAGTAAAAGTTATCTTATCTTTATCCTTTTCGGCGATGGGAATCTGGTTATAGCCGGAGTATTCGTCCAAGAAACAGTAGTACTCGTGCCCGGCTAATCGTTCTAATATCTGGTCAATGAAGGGTAGAGAGAAGTGATCTTTTCTCATCCCGGCATTGAGTTTTTTTTATAATCAATACATATCCACCATCCAGTTTGGGTGCATGTTTGAATCAACTCATTAGTCTCACTAGTTATGACCGTGATGCCAGACTTTTTAGAGACCACATGAATAGGACTTACCCATTGGCTACCAGATATTGGGTAAATTATACCATTATCTAAGCATTTGATGATTTTTTCTTCACTGCCTCTTTCATGATGGGATTCAACCGTCTTTATGGGTCTTAGGCTGGTTTGGCTTCATCCATCAAACGTATATGATGTTCAACAATCAAGGGACTAATCCCTTTGATGTTTACTGTTGTCCAACCAAAAGCTTGCTAATTCGATCTCAAGACAGACAAAAGAGCTCTCTCTTACTCTAAAACTAGAGAGGCTGATATGATAACGGGCAAAGACCCATTCTCACCTAAATATGCATATTTAAGATGAGACGGCAGCGGCTTGAGATCAAGTGTCGGCGGAGATATGATAGAAGGTAGGGTAAGGAAATGATACTCGAACTTCATAAGAGATTCATAGCTAACGTAAGAGACTGACTCAGATAGCTCAGCTAAGTTATGCGACAAGTCAAAGGATTCGGACTCAGGGGTGAGCATGTCGAAAGAAGGGTCCCTACTCGTAAAATACATAGCTGGATCAAACGACAATGCACCAGTAGCATCGATATCATTATCGTAAAACTTCTCAAAATCGCAACTGTCGGAAGCTATCTCGTTGACAGAACATATATCAATAATATGAGCAGAAAGTTCAGAGGGTTGACTTCCTACCCTGAAAATGTTAAGTTCATTTGTCATCTTCCCTAAGGACAGGTTCATAGAACCGTTACGACAATTGATTATCGCGTTGGAAGTTGCTAGAAAAGGCCGACTAAGAATCACCAGGATTTGGTTCTGTGGGTTCGCCATAGGCTGTGTATCTAGAACTATAAAGTCCACAGGGAATATAAATTCCCGACTTTAATCAATACGTCCTCTAGCTCACCTCTAGGATGGGGATAGATCGATTGGCCATCTGGAGAGTGCGGTGCGTAGGTTTCAAATCTTCTATGCCTAATTGCTCATAAACAGAATACGGGAGCAAGTTAACACTAGCACATAGATCGAATAGAGCGCGATTGATGTTTTTACCCCTAATAGTGTCACGCCCCGCTTCCCAGTATATGGGCAGAGAACGCGACGAAGCCGTTACGTATTTACTCTGAAGTAAACACGCTGAGCGTATCTAAGCAATATAAGTAAAATGCACAAGAGACAGAGACAATAGATATAAATGAACATCAACTTTATTTATTCACATTCTTTTTAAAATACATCTGAAAAGTAAATACATGGTATGAAAAGCAATGCCTAAACAGTGGCATGACAGAAATGGAAAGTACTGAAATGAAATATTCAAGTATCTAGAGCTTCGGGTTGAAGGCTAGCTGATCCAGATCCTCGTTGGTGGGCTCGATCTCCTGAAGGTCCGAATCACTTGACGACATTCCAAAAAAGAAGAAAGAGAATGTCATCAGCGAACAAATCGCTCGGTAAGTCCCGCAAATAGACAAGAATGTGATAGACATAATAGAGAGTATATTGTTATAATGTTATATTTAGTGTTAACGCTGTTGTTTGTACCTTGGTACAGAAGAGGCCAGTGTATACGAGAGGAGCCTCGTTAGACCAGAGACTGCGGTGGATGGAATACAAGGAACCGTTCAGCCACGGTACAACGACAATTGAATTCAGATTAGGTGTCTTAATGGTTGCAGTCTCGTGCCACTTCTAACACCTTCCGTACCAATCTACCCCTTAAACCTCGCGATGTCTTGATTGTATTATTTGTATTGTATTGTATTGTATTATAGATTGTATAGATGGATGACTTGTCGAAACCTGATATCAGTAAATGGATGTAACTGGAGAATCATGTAAATGGATGTATATCCATGGTTCAGTTCAGTCAAGTTGTATAGATTGATAGATTGAACAGATTGAATATATGGATTCATATAGATTTGTTATATATACTTGAATCTCATTCAAGTCAGATTGATATATTGAGACTCAGTCTGAGTCAGACAATTAGAAAATAAATTGAATCCTGAATTATGTTTTTTGGTGTTATCGGTAACCGCTGCACATGGACGGCAGGATTTGTGTCTTTTTCAAAGACGATTACCGTGTTGATAACACTGTTTGTTAAGTTGTCTACCTTAAATAGGCAAGCACCCATATCTCTGGGTTTCTAAGGCTCAAGAGATTGGTCCCGCTTAAACCTATGTTTAGTTGGGTCCTTATTGCAATTTAGTATAACTTGAGGGGGTTTTAAGTTAAAATAATTTTGTATAATTTGCAAAATACACCTGAAGTATTTTATTATCGTCTTTAGAGTTTTCATTGATGTACATTTTATCAATATGGCATTTCTAGTGAAATAAACCTAATTTCATAATATATGGTACTTATTTGTAATATTGGAATTTGTATAGTATTTTCTTGTAAATAAGATATTTTTCTTGAATTTTGGAAATGTGGAATATTATAAATATTAAAAATAGATATTTTGATATTAATTACATATATAAAAATATAAGTTGTATTTATAATAGAAATCATATTTTCTAAAGAAAATATGATTTTAAATCTTTCGTGATCATATGCTCCTTGCGGAGGTCTGCATCTCACTCTACTAGGCCTGAGGATATGCGATAATCCTCACCATCCCGAACGGGTTCCCCGAAATGGGTTGTAGAGGCGCAATTGTAAAGATTTGTTAAAATACACATCTTGTAGAAAATATTTTTTTATAAGTCGGAGGTAGTTATGTGTAAAATCGTATTTTTTCCCCCAAAACTATGTTTCCAAATATCATCGTGCTATGTTACATATGTGTGTTGTGAAAAGGTAGGTCATTACCTCGTGAACTATCTAAAGGTATAGCAAGGGATTTTAATGATTTATGTCGAAACTAAACTATATGGTATTTTTCTGTAAAAGTGCTATAAAAATTGAAATATAAATTCTTTTGATATAAAACTTGTCAATATGTTTTGTTAATGTTTAGTGATCATGATGTGAGAGTTTGGGATTATTGTGTCTAATAAAAATATGAATTTTAAGGAAAAACCGAATCGGAAGTCGGATTAACTCCACTTCCGTCGGGTTTTTAGATTTTAAAATTTTAGAATAGTAAAAAGAAAGGGAAGAAGAGACTTATGGGATTAGAGCAAAGAGAAGAGGAAGAGGAAGGTTGGGGAAACACTGGTGCATCGTTTCGTTGCCGGAAACTCCTCGGATTGTCGTCGGAAGATCGTCAGAGTTTCGTTCTTTGCTAACTCCACTTGTACACAAAAAGTCTAGGGAATTTTCTTGAGAGTTTGGACAGAGATTTGGAAGTGAGGAGGGGTGATTTTAGGTGTGGTATTTACAGGAAAAATTAGGGTTTAGGGTAAATGAAAGGGTGTGATAAAAATTGTATTAAAATGGATTAAATGTGTGATTTAAATTGCTCTATAAATGTGCAGGGAAATTAAATAGTACAAGGTTAATGGGGGGAGTTCAAGGGTCACAGGGGTTCAAGAAAATTGGTGTTTGGCCCGAGTCGGACCGGCGGCGCCGGCCGAGTCCATCGAGTCGCCGGCCCGAGTCGGCCGAGTAGGGGCTGGGGTCGTCGCCACGTGTTCTCTGTACTGGGTCTTGACTCATGGACTCGTTTGTTTTATGCGTGACTCTTGGTTTTCTTGAGTTATGGACGTGTAGACTCTTAGACTTCTAAAAAGATTAAAAGAAAACTAATTAAAAAACAATGTGGCTGATGGGATTTGAACTCTGGTGCTTTGGTTCAGCAGTGCAAGGTCTGACCAATGAGCTACAAGCTCTTTCTTGCTGTTCAAAAGCAAATAAACTTATAACTTGTGCTCAGGCTCAAGTACCATTTTCTGTATTTTTGAAAAAATTTGTACAGAAAGTTTCGTGTTGTTACAAATAGTTATAGAAATTGTAGGACAATTGGGGTCCTTATGTTTCTTAGGCAAATGTTGGGTAAGAGCATCGCTCACATTGCTCGCTAAGAAAAGCTTTTTAGGAACTTGATTTTTCCTTTTCTTAGTGCACAAGTCCTTTAGAATTTTCGCAGAGGATGGAACTTGTTGGATAGTATCTAAGAGAGGAATATTTATGTTAACTTGCTTCAAAATTTCCACAATCTTCTCCATTTGTGCACTTGGTTTGTTGGGCCTCAACCGGTTTAGAAAAGGAGCTTTATCAACGGGGGTTGGGTCCAACACTTAAGGAGAAGTTTGTAGGGGTGGAATGGATCCCAAAATTGGATTTAGGATAGTCTGAGATGGTAATTTATTCAAGGAAGTGGACTAAGGGTTCGAGCCCAGTGGAAAACGGAGAATGGGCTCGGAAGAAGATATTGGATTAGACGAAGTAGGAGTAGAAGTAGTAGCCGGAGCATTATCTAAATCGTCAACTTGTTCACCAACATGGTTGTTCAGCACTCTTCTCGATCTCAACGTAGTTACGGCACTCACGTTTTGATTTTGTTGATTAAGGACGATGTTAGCGCTTTGTGAGTGGCCGGAATTTGGTAGAGATTGAGATGGAAGTTTCTCTTTCTCTCTCTCACCCATCATGACATTTAACTGTGCAATTTGTGGTTCAATTGATTTTATGCTTTCACCGTGGGAAGCGGTGTGTTGCACCAGCGTTTGGATAGAAGACGTTAAATTGGCCGACGTTTGTGTAGATTGTTTAATAAATGTTTCTAAGTTTCTTTCGAATGCAAAGATTTATCGATACCGACCATTGGAATATTAGTCTATGGTTGGAATGAATTATTATAAGGGACAAAGTTGTTGGCCGGATTTTAGAAAGATTGTGGTTGAAAGAGCTGCTGGATTTGTTGTGGTGGCTGTTGTTGCTGTGGGGGAAACCTTTGATAGTTATTTTGGCTTGGGAACTGATTTTGAGTTTGAGTTTGGTTTTGGTTCCAAGTAAAATTAGGATGATTCCTCCATCCCTGATTATATGTGGATGAATAAGGATCGTTTCTAGGTCGTTGCTAAAATGCAGCATTAGTTTGTTCTTGACCTTGAGAAGGAGGATTCAAAGAACATTCTTCTGTTAAATGTAATGAGTTAAAACAGCAACTACACACAGTTTTGGGAAGCGTAACTTGGTTTAGGGAGGCTGAAGAGAACTTTCTTTCCGTAGCTTCAAGTTTCTTTTGCATCGTAGCCATTTCGGCTTTCATTGAAATGGAAGCGTCAAGCTGATGGATACCTGCCCTAGATGAAAACGATGTTGTTTGTCTTGTACTCTCCTACTGTAATGTTTGTTCGGCGAGATCTTCCAAAAATTTCCACATTTCGCCGTCTTCATTTGACATGAAATAACATTGACAAATGATTTCTAGCGTTTGTTTTGTAGCTGGATTGATACCCTCATACATAATTTGGCAAAGTTGCCATCTATCGATTTCGTGATGAGGGAAATGAGATCTTTAAACCGTTCAAAGTATTTCCAAAAGGGTTCGTTGGGAAGTTGGGCAAATTGGTTAATCTCGCTCCGAATATGGGCAGTCTTGTGATGAGGATAAAATTTCTTAAGGACTGTTTTAACGAATTCATGCCATTTAGCGATAGAATGTGCTATAAAGCCACTTCTCTGTGAGATCACACAAAGTAAAAGGGAGAAGATGTAATCGCAGAGCATTCCTTGAAAGTTGGGTGGTGTTCATCATTGCACATACGTTTTCAAATTTGGTTATAAAAACGTACGCATCTTCATATACAAGCCCGTGAAATTTGGGCAAAAAGTTGATGAAGTGGGGTTTAATTTCGAAATTGTCACAATTGGCTGGTGGAATAGATAGACACGTAGGAAGGGGTCCTCTTACGGGGTAGCATCGGTCTTGAAGAGTGATGCGTGGTGGATTCTGAATTTGCACACCTATGGGTGGTGGCAAGGTGGTGTTGTTAAAACCCGATGGAGATCCGTCCATCTCGGGAGATGTGGTGGGTGGAGGAAAAAAGAAGATGAAGAAATATCGACTTCGAAGTCGACAGCAAAAAAGCGGACTAGACGGGCACTAGAATCCCGTGTCCAGCCGATTATGCACTATGCGGGTTTAATGCACATGGCAGCATGTGATACATGTGAGAACGATTTTTAAGAAGGCTTATTTTGAAAAGAGTGACGAACAAAAGGCTTGACTCAACCAATCACAAAATGTACAATCAATCCTTAGAGCTAGGGTCACCTAGGTCAAGTCACTAGACCGCTCCTAGACTTCCAAAGGATAAGACGTAGGATCAATTCTCTACCACCTCCTTATCAATCCTGCAGACATGTAAGTGCTAGGTAAGTGGAAGGTATCCGCTATACGAATCACCGAAATAGCGGGCCTAATTTAGTAACTAATTTCCTTACTCTTATTTGCCTAGAAACCATAAGAGAAACGCGGATAAGCAATAGATTACTCACGACCCTCTTTTGTCCTAATTGAGCGCGAATGTCCTTAGAGGCTTGGTCTAGACATTTTTATTAATGTAGGGTAATAGTATGCTCGTTTGTGATTTATGGGGTCAGTTTCCCCCAATCAGAGCAAAGCACTGTTTGAAATTTAAATTTTGAAATGAAGAAACGCTTCAGATGTAGCGCCAAGTGCACCGCGCCCTAAGCAGTGCACCACGTACAAAGCACGCGTGCGCTAGCGCTAGGTGCGCTGCGCTCTAAGCAGCGCACCACGTGCAAAGCACGGATGCGCTAGCTCTGGAACTAAAAGCACTCCACCGTCAGATCAAAGATCTAATAATAATGATAAATCATTAATTAATCAGAATTATATTCTGTTAAAGAAAGATTTCTAAAAATCTTTCCAAATAACCAGATTGTGCTCTGTAAAGCAGAGCACCATTGGATCAATGATCCAATGGTAATTAAAAATTACCAAAAGACAGAGTAAATTCTGTACGGAAAGTTTTTCCAATCTTGTTAAAAACAAAAAAATTGCCTTCTGTAAATCAGAAGCCCTTGGATCAAAGATCCAACGATGGGAAATTCCCTAAATAAATTGGAGAAAAGATCTCCTTAACTGATTGAACCGATCAGCTTACCCTATATAAAGGCCCCTAGACTTCAAGTCTTATATTCAGAAAGAGAGAAACCTCCCCAAAAATTTTGAGAAAATTCAAAGAGCAAGCTCTCGCAAGAAGATTTTTCTTCAAGGTAAGAATGAATGATGATGAATACAGAGATGAAATCATCTCATGATTAAGAAAGAAGAATTCATTTCTTTAAAAAGATCATAGATCTACAAAGACAAAAAGTCTTTCACGAAGAGATCAAAAGATCTCATCATAAAATAAAAGAAGAACTTACTTCTCACAGATCATAGATCTATAAGACTAAAGTCTTTTTCAAAGAGATCATGAACATCTCATTATAAAAAGGAGAATAATTCAATTCTCTTAAGGATCATGGATCCATAAAGGCAAAGGCTTTCATCAATATAAGAGATTGAAACAAAATAAGAACGGTTGTTCTTAGATCTTGAGACAAAATCTCTTTTTTTTAAAAAAAGCATATATCATAAAATTGATCAGATGCGCTTTGCGCTTTTGAACAGCGCTTCTGCGCTCTCTGGACTGGCATTCAGTGCCAAATGCGCCACGTGTCAATCACATATGCGCCAATTAACAACTAGCGCTTTGCGCTCTTGAAATAGCGCGCTGCGCTCATGGGCTGGCGCTCAGCGCCAACCGCACCACATGTTACTCACGTGTACGGCACAAAACTGAAAGCGCAATGCATTCATGAATTAGCACTCTGCACTCATAAACTGGCATCATACGCTCATCATCTGGCACGTAGCGCCAAGCGCGACATGTGTCCCTTACATGTGCGCTACTTGGCAGAAGCGCACTACGCTCTTTGATTGGCACAAAGCGCCAAGCGCATCATGTGTTGCGCTGACAGAACATAAATTGTTCTTTAATAAAATCCCAGAGTTATGATTGACTGCTCTACATTCAATAAAAGACAAAATCATTGTCAAGATAAAAATCAATGCTCAGCATTGTTAAAAGGGCTAAGCCCAAATAAAAGCTCAACAGCCCAAAATAAAATGTTAGGACATTTTAACTTGATTGGACTTAGCCCAAGATTGGCCATAAGTCCTCAAATTCAGATTAATTGAGCCCGCATGCTCATAAATCTTTTAACAGATCTTGGTTCCAAATTGGACCACAGAGCTTTCAACCAAAATTGGTTCAAGGGTACATCTCTGAACCCCTCTGATATATGTCGTTGTAATCCTTCAACGTCTTCAGAGAGGCGACGGGTCCCGACAACCATACATTTCACAGACTATGACGTCTTTAAAATGGACTGTGATGTCTTTAAACTCATGGACTATGATGTCCTTAATCTTGACTGTGAGGTCTTTAAACTCACGGACTATGATGTCCTTAACCTTGACTGTGATGTCTTTAAACTCATGGACTATGATATCCTTAACCTTGGGCCGAGATGTCCTTAAACTAACATTGGACTACCATGTCCTTAAACTGGTAATCGACCGCAATGTCCCTAAACTAAACAATAGAGCCCAATTGCTCCTTTGCTAGATCTAAATGATCCTGTTAAGTTGATTTTAGTTTAACATTAGACTAACGTATCCTTAACATACGTTTAAGTTGATCTTAGTCCCAAATGAGACTAACGTATCCTTAAACCTAACCCCCAAACCCAAATCTAAGAAGATACGGATTTTGACTAATCCACGCCCTACGGGCGACAACATAAATTAGTCTCCGTATACAATCCACGGGCAACCAAAAACAAAAAAAACACCCATGACACGAAATGACCATCTGGAGAAGGAGAAAGTGGTTAGTGCGATGCAGTAGCGTAATTAACTGCAGGGGCTTGCGCCTGCAGGGAAGAGCGTCCCCACAATCAAAAACCCTTCAAATGAGGGGGAATCTAACGAAGTCTGCTACATCGGTCGCATCCATTTAAACCTTCAATACATGGTGCCATAAATCAACTTGGCATCTTCGGAGAGGTAGACGGATAGCACCAATTAGCATCTGCCCCGAAATTCAGGCGAGACGGACCCGCGCGGTCGCGTCTCCATATTTTCGACGGGGAACAGATTCTGGCATGCCCGGTGGGACCTTTTCCTCTTTCCACTCCACACTTCGTGTGTCGTGTTCGCGAACGAATCGCGGTTTGATATGGTTGCCCTTGGATTCGAGGTACTAAGATTTGGTGTCTTTCTCCGTGCAGAAAATGAAAGATCAATGGCTTCTACCTGCACAAAATGCTCTAGCTGCAACTGCAACTTCCGTCCCGCCTCATCTGGAGGTGTAACCTACGGGCCCCAAGCGGCTTCCCTGTTCACGATGTCGGTGGATCAAGTAACTCAGGCCACCAATGGGCTGTTCTTTGGGACTATGATCCCACCCATGAGCTTCAATGCCCCGATGCTGCCGCAAGAAGCCCCAAAGAATTCGGTCTTTGATTGACTTACCACTGTCGCGGCCCTTCTCAATGGGTCGCCCAAGTCCAATGCCTCAGTTTTCAACAGACTGGGCCAGAACGCCAACAATCCCGCAATACCTGAAGCAGCCATCCCAAAGCGGATAGCCATCCCGACTCAAGTGGATGAAACCATTGGAAAGGCTTCTCCTGATAAGAAGTCAGTTTTCACAAGGCTGGCCACTCTGGCTCCCGCTCCAGGCGAAGTCACCTATGCCCAGAGGTCTGTATTCGATAGGTTGGACATTACTTCTCTGCGGACGTCAGTTTTCAAAAGGCTGACACCGGCGACAACCCTCCGTCAAGACAGGGGGCATGACGAAGCCATCTCCATAGCTGAACCAACTCCATCAGCACGACACGCTCGCCGTCTTCACTGGCGCCGAGTAAGGAAGGCTGGGGGCAGCACCCTTTCTGGATTAACTCCGCCAGCTCCCATGATGGAAATCAATGTTGCTGTTCCAACTGGGAACAGCTTCGAACTTCTTAGGAGGGTTCGCAAGAACTGTCCGACCGCCGTGCTAAAGAGATCTCCTCCACCTATGGAGATTACTACATAAAAGAAGCCGGAGCATCCCCCTCAGCGGCTGTCCTCTAAAATTTATAAAGTCTGACCCGAAACGAAACGTTTCGGTTCATCGGGCAACTACAGGCTGGCGCCTGGCAACTCTGGAGACAGGTCCAGGAATCGGTGATTAACCAGGACTACTCTCGTCGGCCAAAGAAGCTCAAAGCTCAATAAGAAAAGAGCCATCTCGTGGTACCACAGAAGACGTCATCCATCTGGGTGCCCGCTGCAATGGCCCCCTCGATTTCAACTGCTCACAAGAGAAGGAGGCCAGAGAAAGCCCTCGTGAATGCGGCAAACCGCAAGGACACCGAACCTAAACGCCCCAAGTCTACGGGCATGATGGTTCATACCGTTTATATGGCTTCCGGAAAAGAGGAAAGCCGTGCTTCTACGGGTCATCCACTGCTTACCCGATCGATAACGAAGGCTCAGGAACAACAGCAGCAGAAACTTCAGGAGATGCTGACTGCAATGGTTGCGCTCACTAGGCCGAAAGAAAATCCAGAGACCTCGGAGCAGCGTCGTGAACAAGAAACTGATACCGAGTTCCTCCGAAAAATCCTTGAGAGGAAAGAAAAAGAGGCCGTGGAGCAGGCGGCCAATATAAAACGAATGGCTCTTTTGTTCCAAGACATGGCTGAGATGATGTTACAGCCGGAACCTCCAGCTGAAGACCCCCCGATCATCGTTGAAGATGACAGAGGGGAGACATCGAACCCTCTTCGGTCTCTTTCAGAAGCCAAAGAGGATACCATTTCCAAGGCCGCTCTGGATGATTACATAGCTCAGCAAATACGAGCTCACCAGGCAAACGAAGAGCTGGACATATCGTTAAGACTGGACGACCTTATCCAGGATGGTATGACCAAATAAGGTACCCGCCGGGATATACAATCCCTAAATTTCATGTATATAAGGGGACGGGAAATCCGTATCAGTATTTCGCTCAATTCAGAGCCTTGTGCGGCAACACCGGAGGCGACAATAAACTGCTACTTCGCTAGTTCGTCGGCAGCTTGTCGGAGACAACGTTCGAATGGTACTCTGAACTCCCGAACGATTCTGTCAAGACATTTGCGGAGACGGAGCTGCTGTTTATACAGAGATTCACTAGCGCTAGCGAGCGTACTCCGATTACCGCACTAATTAACGCCAGGGTGAAGCCAGGCGAAACTTGGGTCCAACACGCAATACGGTGGCGAAATTTATGGTCGAAATGTGAGCAGCACATCGAAGAAGCGCCGGCAGTGGGCATGTTCGTGGGCACTCTTGACCCTCAAGCGACCATCTCGCAATTTATGATGTTTTTCAAGCCGACCATGTTCCAGGTCCTAATTGACAAACTAGCTCAAATAGACCAGATAGGCCATAGGTTTTCCTCTTCGAAGCCGGAGCCACGGAATGAAAAAGGGAAAGGGAAAGCGACCTTCGTCGCCAATGCTCAACAGCAGCCCAGTGGTCCAAAATTAACGGATCGACTAGACGAGAGACGGTGATACTATAATGAGAAAATGAAGCGCTCTTATTCATTCCCCCGGGACAAAACGAGGAGGTTGTTTGAGCTAGCTGTGCGCAACAGGCTCATCAATCTGCCGAGTCCGAAACGCCCATTGCAACCCGGCGAGGCTAATAGTCCCAATTATTGCCCCTACCATCAAACGGTAAGCCATCCAATTGAAGATTGCTTCGTCTTTAAAGGCTGGATCGAAGACCAATACCAACAGGGCAAGTTTGCGGTCCGAGAATTGGAAGGTGAACCCGCCGCAGCCACACGCTCCCAAGAAGACGGACACACCAGGGTATCGTGTTCTTTCGTAGAAGAAGCTCCATAGGAGGTCGCTCTTTCAGCCAAAACAAAAAGAATGCTGAAGGATCTCCACACATGCCGACAATCAGGTGGAAGAATCCATTGGAACCTGAGATCATCGAGGGAATGCTGAAGCCGTGCCCAACTCAAAAAATTGGTGGTGATAGTCAAAGCACTCACACCCAGCTGTCAAAGTCTTCGAAGAAGAAGAATAAGACCAAAAAGCCCGTGAAGCCTGGTGACAAGCGCACGGACCTGCAAAAATAGATTGCCGCACTGGAAGAATATAACCAGAAGGCACGGACCCCAGTCACACTCCAAGAATTTCTCAACCACGTCCTTGAGGATGGAGATGACAACAATGGAGAAGACTCGTCGGATGAATCTGAGGATTACGTGGCAAGTTGCCATGTGATCTCTCACTCATCGATAAACGATGAAGAAGCTCTTTACGCAGAGAAACTGGGGGCAGATCCTGAGCCTGAATTTCCAAGACCATCAGATGAAATGATTGATGCATTCCTGAACGAGGCTCTTTCGAAAAGCAAAGCTGATCGAGAGCGCGGGATGGTCATATTTGAAAAGTCCAAACGCCGGCGATTGGACGAAAGGGTTGAAACACTCTCACCAGATCAAAGTACACCCGCCGTAAATAAAAACAGGTTCAAGACGAGGAAAAGGTTTTCTAAAGCCATGTCGATGGGAATGAAGCTGCCACCCTCCAAAGAAAACACTCCTGATGAAGCGGGTATACATCCTAACTACTTCTTATATCATCGAAAGATTGCGCACCCCACCGAAGAGTGCAACGCTTTTAAAAGCTGGTGGCAGGGGTGTGTTGCTCACCAACAACATTTCAAGCGGATGAAACGCAAAACTCATTGGGAGCAAAGAAACACGACCGAGGAGCACAAAAGAACTACCAGCAACTATCGCATGGTTAACGTTGGGGGATCGCAAGTTCTCACCTTTGGGAGCGATTCTGATGAAGAAATAGCTCTTGGCCCTCTCTTCAAAGAACCCACCTCGGGAAAAGAGGAAGAACAAAGAGCTGTGAGAACATTCAGCTGCGCAATCGCACATTACCTGAAAAGAATCTCGGACCTGCGAACAAAGGTTCAAACAAAAAGGATAAGGGGAAAGAAAAGGTCCCTGAGGATATCGCCCTCGATGATCGAGTCGTCGAAGAGCTGGCAGCCAAGGACCCGCCCAAGAAAAGAATGGTGGATTACAACGTTCTGGCACACCTGAGGAAGATACCCTCGCAGCTCAGCATTCTCGATGCCCTTCTACTATCAAAAGAAGCAAGAGATTCTTTGATCAAGGCGTTACAAGAGCCTGAACAATTCCAAGATTTCCTCGCCGAAGAAAAGATGAAGGACGAACTGGAAGAAGTGCACACAGCTGATATCACCTTCGGCGATGAAGATCTCCTCCTCGGGACGTGCGAGCATAACCGTCCCCTTTATGTCTCCGGATACTGTCATGACATCAAGATAGGCAAAATCCTGGTTGACAATGGGTCCCCCGTTAACCTCCTCAATGTAAGAGTGTTGAAGGAGATATGCATGAGCGTTCAACGCCTCGCTCGGGATAAGATCACCATCTCCGGGTTCGACTCTCAGTCATCACGGACGCTTGGGTCCATGATACCGACGTTACGCTTTGGGCTGCTCGTCACTGATATCAAGTTCCACGTCATTGACACCAAGACATGCTATAACGCTTTGCTCGGCCGGCCTTGGTTACACGAGTACAACATCATCCCCTCTACGCAACATCAGTGTATGAAATATTTCAAGGATGGTCTCGAGTATACCGTAACATGGGAGCTTAACCCGTTCTCCGTAAACGAAGTTCGCAAATATGAGGATGCAAAGTATTTCTTGCCGGACATTGAGGACACAGAGAGATGCTATAAACCGAAGAACAAAGCTATCACCACTATTCCGGTCTTCGGGAGTGATACCGAGGAGGAAGAAGAAATACTTTATTCAGGTCAGCCACAGTGTAACAAGCCGGGACCGTCCACCCCTATGTTGATCTTCGGCAGCGACTCGGAAGATGAAGTCAATGCCGTATTTTCTGTTCGGCCGTCAATTCAAACCTTTGCTGATGATGATCGGAGTTTGCAAATCACCATGGTTCCGCGGGAGCATTATAAAGAGCTCGATGCACTTAATGCCTATAGTGTGTAGGAACTGCAGACATTCTACGTCCCTCCGAGGCGAAAGGGTGAAAAGGCGATCCTATTCTACCGATCCGCGGAAACCAAAGTGGAGAAAGAAATCTGGCATGGCACGGATTCTACACTTGGCAGGCTCCAGCCCATCCGTCTGCCCAGATATTACACAGACGGATTAAAAAGACTGTTGAGGCGCCAAGGCATGCCCCTTAAGCAGACTGCTCGACAAGCTCAGTTCTACAACAGGATCTGGGGCGTCCCCGGAACTCAACGAAAGTTGTCCAACAAGAGAATGGAAATGATCGGGCTTGGATATGTTCAATCCAAGAAACGGAAGCGATTCCGCGGTTGCTGCGTCATACATGACTTTGATGAAGAAGGAGATGCTCTGTGGGAAGATGTTAACCCTGAACCAAAACGAGCTCCCGTCGTGAAAATGCCAAGCCCATCATTCGAAGAACAAATGGACAAGCTTATAAGGGAAGCGGGTCAAAAGGTTCGAGACGACCATAATCGCAAAATGGCCATCTACGAGAAAGCCAGAATGCAACACCTCCTTCAGCAGGCTGCGAAAAATGAAAATGCTCTTTCTCGTCAACCCGTCATACAAAAGGCCCGACGTAGAGGCAAAAATAAATCAAAGAGTGGGAAAGGCGTTCAACAGCGACAAAGCGGAACCAAGAAGCCACGCGATCGAGAATCGAGCAACCAGGATTCGTCTCTTATAAAGAAGATGGGTCGAGCGTACTCTTTTGCCCATGACAAGACAAGGAAGATACTTGATCTTGCCGTAAAATATCAAATAATTACCCTCCCGGAGTCCAAGCACCCCGAACAAGCAGGCGAAGTCTCTCACCCGGACTATTGCTTCTACCATCGGGCAATAGGACATCCTCTCGAAGACTGCTTCACATTCAAAGACTGGGTAGAAGACCAGTATCAGCAAGGCAGGTTCGCTCTATCCAGCAGCTGGAGGGTAACTCCGCCGCAGAAGCATGAACCAAAAGCCACGCATGCAGCGAGAGTAGAACCAGATCAACATTGGTCTTGGAAGCAATCTCGTACCTTTCATATGATAACGCTGTCGGAAGAAGAACCCGAGAATAAGAATGACCTCCCCTGGTGCTTCGAAAACAATGTTGGCGAGGTGATCTCAGAGTTTCCACTGGCGCTAAAAGAGCTGGAAGATGGAATACATACTACAGCAGATAACCTCAAGAAAATTGATTTGGGGACGGCAAGTGACCCGCGACCGACATTCGTCAGTGAGCTGTTGTCTGAAGAAAGGGTGGCTAGGCTAAAAGACATGCTTATGCAACATAAAGATTGCTTCGCATGGAACTATTCCGAGATGCCAGGACTAGATCCAGAGATTGCTGTCCACAAATTGGCAATATCCCTGGACGTCAAGCCAATCAAACAAGCACCGAGGAGAATGCGGCTCGAGCTCGAGATGAGCATCAACGCCGAGGTTAAGAAACTAATCGACTCCGGTTTTATCCAAGAGGTTCAATATTCTGATTGGATCGCCAACATCGTCCCGGTGATGAAGAAAAATAGGACGGTGCGCATATGTGTGGACTTTCGGAATCTCAACAAAGCTTGTCCAAAGGACGACTTTCCAGTACCGGTCACTGAGCTAATGATAGATAACACGTCCACTCATGAAGTTTTCTCCTTCATGGACGGCTCGTCAGGATACAATCAGATAAAGATGCATCACGAGGATCAGAAGCATACCGTTTTTCGGACCCCTTTGGGTATATTTGGCTACAAGGTAATGCTTTTCGGTATAAAGAATGCCGGTGCCACCTATCAGAGGGCCATGAAGAAGATTTTCGACGATCTCATCCATGAAATCGTCGAATGCTATATCGACGACCTTGTAGTAAAAAGCAAATCATACGAGGAACATTTAGAGCATCTAAAGATCGTGTTTCAATGCCTTCGGAAATGCAACTTGAAGATGAACCCTCTCAAATGCGCATTCGGAGTTTTCTCAGGTAAGTTCCTGGGATTCATCGTACGATACCGGGGCATCGAAATCGTCAAAGATCAAGGCGATTATGGAAATGCCTCCGCCAAGGAATCTCAAGCAACTGTGGTCTCTCCAAGGAAAGCTCGCGTATATCCAGCGATTCATAGCCAATCTTTCCGGCAAGTGCCGTCCTTACAGTCATTTAATGAAGAAAGGGACTCCCTTTGTCTGGGATCGCAAATGTCAAAGCGCGCTAGAAGAAATCAAGAAATACCTGCAGAGTTTGCCAGTATTGACCGCTCTCGTCAAGAGAAAGCCTCTCATTCTGTATACAACTGCCCTCGAAGGTTCTTTATGTGCGCTGTGGGCACAAGAGAACGACCAAGGAAAAAAAAGAGCTCTCTACTATCTGAGTCGAGCTCTACTGGGGGCAGAAAGCAATTGCTCCCCCATCGAAAAACATTGCCTGGCGTTAATCTTCGCGATAACGAAGCTCAGACACTATGCGTTGCCACATGAGGTCTATCTCATATCAAAGGTGGATCCTCTCAAGTATTTGATGTCAAAGGCCATATTAACGGGACGGCTCGCCAAATGGGCCTTGCTCTTGATGGAGTTCTCGATAACTTATCGTCCTCTTAAGGCAGTGAAAGGCCAGGCCATCACCGACTTCCTCGCTGAGCATCTGATACCTGCTGACTATCCCTTAAACTGCGAATTGCCAGACGAACACACGTTTGACACGATCGACGGGGAGAGAAGAGAGAATGATACCCAATGGGAACTCTACTTCGATGGAGCATCTTCCATGAAGAAGCGCAAACAAAGCACCCCCATAATCAAATCAGGGGTGGGCCTCATCTTCGTGACTCCACAAGGAGGGATAATGCGCTTTGCCTTCTCCTTAATAGAACCGATGACGAATAATGAAGCCAAATATGAAGCTTTGATAGCAGGTCTTGAGATCGCTATCGACATGGACATTGAAAACCTCCTCATATACGGAGACTCCCAACCGGTCATTAGTTAAGTAAACGGCGACTATCAAACGTGCAAGCCAGAACTGGTGAAGTACGGCATGAGAGTACAGCAACTGCTGACTCAAATTCCTTCCCACACCTTGGAAAGAATACCGCGTGCGGAAAATAGCAAAGCGGATGCATTAGCCAAGCTCACTAAAGAACTGGCTGACGAAAACCTCGATGATGTGAGGATCGTTGTGCAAAGCCGTTGGGTTCTTGCACCGGCAGAAATATCTCCAGAGTCGTCCGAAGAAAAGGGAGCGACCGAGCAAACGACTCTACAAATAAAAGACAAGGAAAAGGCTAAGGATTGGAGGGAAGTCTTTATAGATTACTTCAAATCCCGTCGAACACCTGAGGACGCGTCGTCAAGACATCAGCTCATGAAATGAGCTCTATCATTTGCCTTCGTTAATGATACTCTGTATAAAAGGTCATTTGATTCTCTGTGGCTAAGATGCTTGGGACCTGAAGAGGCAAAGAGAGTCGTCCACACTGACTCTGCGGTTCTCACCAAGCCGGGCCAAAGATGAAGCTGAAGATCAAACGTATGTGTTATTATTGGCCCACGGTGATCCAGACTGCCTCGAATACGCGAAGCAGTGCCACTCATGCCAGATTCACGGAGACTTTATCCATCAGTATCCAAATCCACTACATTCGACAGTGGCTAGCTGGCCGTTCGAAATGTGGGGGACTGACATAATCGGCCCCATCGAACCAGCATCGTCCAGAGAACATCGATTCATTTTGGCAACAACTGATTACTTCTCCAAATAGGCAGGAGTAGTACCGCTGAGGGAAGTGAAGACGGAGAATATCCTCCATTTCTTTAAGACGCACGTCATTTATCGGTTTGGAACTCCACGACGGATCATCTCCGATACCGGGCCGGCCTACATAAGCCATAAGATCCGCTGCTTCGCACAATAGCATAGCATAGACTGGAGATACTCTTCAGTCTATAATCTTTGAGCTAACGGTCTAGCTGAGGCTTTCAACAAGACCTTGACGAAGATCGTGAAAAAGACAGTGTCTCGAAATAAGAAGGACTGGCACGAGAGACTGCATGAAGCTCTCTGGGCGTATCGAACTATGTTCAAAACGGCCACAAACACAACGCCGTATGCATTAGTATTCGGCACAGAAGCGGTACTCCCCCTCGAGATAGAGTTACCCTCTCTACGAGTGGCGGTTCACTACGAGTTAACAGACGAAGAAAATGCTCACTTTCGGCTTGAGGAGCTCGACGCCCTTGATGAAACCCGGATCATGGCGCAACAAAATCTGGAGGCTTATAAGGCAAAGATGACGTACTCATATGAGAGATTGACTAGGCCGAGAACATTCCGCCAAGGAGAACTCGTGCTAGTGGTCAAGAGACCCATGATCCCCAATCGTGCAAAGCGGGGAAAATTCGAGCTGAACTATGAAGGCCCGTATATCATAGATAAAGTTTACCAGGGTGGTGCCTACCTACTCATGATGCATGGTGAAAGACCTTTCAGGCCAATAAACGGTCGCTTCCTAAAAAAATGCTACACCTGACGAGTCATGGCCTAGGTCAATGATAGATGACGACGCCTATGTCAGCACGCTATCTTCCTAAGCCCAAACTCTATAAGTAGTAGCCGGTTTATGGACCGAAACGTCCTTAAACTAACGACGGACCGAAATGTCCTAAAACTAACGACGGACCGAAACGTCCTTAAACTAACAATGGACCATTATATCCTAAAACTGGCTGTTGACCGAGACGTCGATAAACTATTGTGGACTGCAGCATCCCAAGGATGACACAAAAAAGATAAAAAAAAAAGAAAAAAAGAAAACGGTATGTCCATAAGCAAAATGGGCATAGATGAAAACCCGAAAGGGCTCCGTGAGTAAAAACAGCAGGGCTACTGGCGAGTTTTTGTGAAAACCCGAAAGGGCGCAACCTCGTTAAAAGACACTCGCAAGGTCCTCTCGACCTTGTGAGGAGAAACCACCTGTATGAGATCCTTACGACTTATAAGAGAGCAACACACTTAGGGATCCCTACGATTCCTAAGGAGAAATTACACTTGCGAGATCCTCACGACTCATAAGGAGAACTCTCCTATGAGACCCTCACGGCTCATAAGATTCAAAAGTCTTAAGCTACAAGGATCTGAACATATTCTTAAGCCATCACAACCTCCAATTCTGCCATACAAGTGGTTCAGTATTGACCCTTGTATACAATCCACAGGCGCGAATAAACATTTCCCTAACAAAGTCCCATCCGTGATTAAGGATGTGTTTGCACAGTGAACAGCCCTTGTAAGTCCTCTCGACTTATAAGGAGAAAGCGCTCTTGTAAGTTCCTTACGACTTACAAGAGACCACGCACTTAGGAATCTTCACGATTCCTAAGGAGAAAATACACCTACGAAATCCTCTCGACTCGTAGGGAGAAAAGTCTTTATGAGACCCTCACGGTTCATGAAGTTGAAAAGCCTTAGGCAGCAGATCTGAACCTGCTTCCTAAGCCATCACTACCTTTCGAAGAATTCAAGACGTAATGCTCTCTATTATCTACAAGTTACGCTTATTAAAGTAATATGCCAACAACAAAGCAGAAAATAAAGGAAGGGAAGCGAAAAATTTGTCATTCATACTTCGGAAAATTCTTACATCAATAAAGACAATAAACAAAAGATGCATCGAGATGTTTACAATGGTAAAACCTGAGATCTAGGGCATGGATTGAGGAATTCGAAAGTAAGGCCGTCTAGAATCTTTCTGGCCTTTCTGACCATTCTCGTGTGCATCCTCTCGCGATCGCGGGTGTCGAGATCCTCGCCAATGCCCTCCCCCATTTGATAAGAAGCGATTATCATCGTCTGCTGGAAAGTTTGATGCAGAATATCAATGAGGTTATCTCGACGCTTCTTTGAGATCAGGCCAGACAGGTACACCGAGTGCACCTTGTCTTCAGCATCATCCAGCACATTCAGCGGCATGGCTTCGTAAAACCCAGGAAGTGCTCCTCAAATTGCTCCCACTACGATCTTCAAAAGAGCGGAGCGATGAGGAAGCAGTCGACCATTGTGTGCATATAGACGAGCCATAATCTCCGCACATTGGATATCTGTAAACTCTCAGATCTGGCGACGACCCTGTACGTGAATATCCTCATAAGAGATAAACGCGTTCAGACTATATAAATAAACAGCCATAGTGCCTGAAAAGAAACATCATTAAAAGATTAGTAATTAGGAAATCCTCAATTGATTCTCATTTAATGAGAAAACCCTCGGGCTAAGGAGTAAATCTCCCCTTGAGAGCAGTGCTCTGTGACAGAATGACACTTGTCAAACTCTAATCATGAAGGAATAAAAATTTCTCAAGAGCCTGGCTCTGTAAAGATGATGGAAAAACCTATCAGAGGAAAAAATTGAAATCAATTTTTTATATATGAAATAAAATTCTGAGATCTCCAAGATCTATGAACAAACTTTGTGAGTTCTTCATAAGAGATTAACAAATGTTCGTTATTCAAAAGAGCAAAGCTCCGTTAATGGGTCAAGAAACCCTCAAAAGGTTTCTTTAGATCTAAGATCTATGAAGAGCAAAGCTCTATTTCGGGTAAAACCCTAATAACCATTTTAGATCTAAGATCTATGAAGAGCAAAGCTCTGTTAATAGGTGAAACCCTAGATTATTAAAAATTTTAATCTTTACCTAAATTTTGACAGAGTTCTGTCCTTAAGAAAATTCTTAAGCCAAAGAGCTATGCTCTGCAAGAGAATAATAATTCTCAGAAGGAAGAAGATGAACAATGGTCATCTCAGAGGGCTAAGGGTCCTATTTATAGGCATTGAAATGTCTTTTCAACTTCTGAGTTGATCCATGGGAGCAGATGCTGCCACCGTTGCACTCACATATAGGCCACGTGAACGCAACGGTGGGGGGCATTTGTTTCCCCCAATCAGAGCAAAGCTCTATTTGAAATTTAAATTTTGAAATGAAGAAACGCTTCAGATACCGCGCCCTAAGCAGCGCACCACGTGCAAAGCACGCGTGCGCTAGCGCTAGATGCGCCGTGACCTAAGCAGCGCACCACGTGCAAAGCACGGATGCGCTAGCGCTAGGTGCACCGCGTCCTAAGCACCGCACCACGTGCAAAGCACGAGTGCTCTAGCGCTAAGTGCGCTGCACTCTAAGCAGCGCACCACGTGCAAAGCACGGGTGCACTAGCGCTGGAACTAAAAGCTCCCCACCGTAAGATCAAAGATCTAATAATAATGATAAATCATTAATTAATCAGAATTATATTCAGTTAAGGAAAGATTTCTACAAATCTTTCCAAATGACCAGATTGTGCTTTGTAAAGCAGAGCACCATTGGATCAATGATCCAATGGTAATTAAAAATTACCAAAAGACAGAGTAAATTCTGTATGGAAAGATTTTCCAGTCTTGTTAAAAACAAGAAAATTGCCTTCTGTAAATCAGAAGCCCTTGGATCAAAGATCCAACGATGGGAAATTCCCCAAATCAATTGGAGAAAAGATCTCCTTAACTGATTGAACTGATCAGCTTGCCCTATATAAAGGCCCCTAGACTTCAAGTCTCATATACAGAAAGAGAGAAACCTCCCCAAAAACTTTGAGAAAATTCAAAGAGCAAGCTTTCATAAGAAGATTTTTCTTCAAGGTAAGAATGAATGATGATGAACACAAGATGAAATCATCTCATGATTAAGAAAGAAGAATTCATTTCTTTAAAAAGATCATAGATCTATAAAGACAAAAAGACTTTCATAAAGAGATCAAAAGATCTCATTATAAAATAAAAGAAGAACTTACTTCTCGCAGATCATAGATTTATAAGACTAAAGTCTTTTTCAAAGAGATCATGAACATCTCATTATAAAAAGGAGAATAATTCAATTCTCTCAAGGATCATAGATCCATAAAGGCAAAGCTTTTCATCAATATAAGAGATTGAAACAAAATAAGAACGGTTGTTCTTAGATCTTGAGAAAAAGTCTCTTTTTTTTTTAAAAAATCTTAGGTCATAAAATTGATCAGATGCGCTTTGCGCTCTTGAATTGCGCTTCTGCGCTCTCTGGACCGGTGCTCAGCGCTAAATGCGCCACGTGTCAATCACATATGCGCCAATTAACAACTAGCGCTTTGCGCTCTTGAAATAGTGCACTGCGCTCATGGGCTGGCGCTCAGCGCCAAGCATACCACGTGTCACTCACGTGTGCGCCACTAAACTGAAAGCACATTGCGCTCATGAATTAGCGCTTGTAAGTGCACGGCGGCGCCCCGGCCGTCAATCCGACGGCCAAATGCGGAAGCGGTGATAAACTTTAATTTTGCGAACTTAGCAAACCGGCACCACCGCGCACTAAACACCCGGATCGGACCATTAAACTAGTTCTAGCTAACTACAAGACGGGTTAGAGATATACCGAGTGATCCGAGTCCTCCGGTCTTCTCGTCGTCGTCCCGATCTCCTGCGGAAACTCCAGTCGTCGCCTCCTTGCCGGAAGGGCACCACATCGCCTGCATCTTTTACGGGCTCCCACCTCAATACCGAGGCAACTCGGGCGCGAAGTTGGCTGGCCGACGCGTCCAAGATTTGCTGTAGAATGTGTAGTGTAGAGGCTATGTCTCATTTGGGGTTTTGTTGCCATTTGAAGATGATGGAGGAAACAAGATAAGGAAAAATGGTGCTTGCATTTTTCCTAGCATGAAAATGAGATCAAGAAAAATCCCACAAGCTCAAAATGAAACTCTCTTCTCTTTTTCTCTCAAGTGTGGCCAACCCCTTCATGTTAGAATGGTGGAGGAAAGAAATATGAAACCATAACAAGAAGGGAGGTGAGTGTAGGAAAAGAGAAAGGGTGACCATATCCAAACATCATCATAACAAACTCACATCAAACTCTAATCACCTTTTAGTGATGTAAAGAGAATCAAATGATGGTTGAAAAGAAAAGATGCCATCATAATCAATAGTTTTGCAAGAAAACCCTTCACAATGTGTTATTTGCAAACTTGCAAATAACCCCCTCCATCGGAAAAGTCCGGCCGGGAAAGAACAAAGGAAAACCGGCCGGAACGGAATGCAAACTGGCAACTCCAGAAAACTGGACCCGTAATAAATTACAGGAAATCCCCGATACTGTGCATGCACACCCGCATTTGTATTCCGACCGGATACAAATGCAATGAGACAAAATCCACACTGTACTATACTAGGATCCGGCTTAAACCAAAGCCAGCTAGTAATATCCGTTCGATCCTGATCCGTGCAATACCGCACGTATCCGATCGAACCTTGCCATATATCTATACGGCCACTAGTACTAACCGTCCGATCCTGATCCGTGCAATACCGCACGCATCTGATCAGACCCTGCCATATCTCCATACGGCCTCTACAGCGTTTCGCCCGAAAGCTTGAGTAACTGTAAGTGTGGTGGACTCTAAAGACTCGTCAATACTATGGCTGTGGATTTAACCACTAGCACGTCAGAGGTATAAGCCAATACGTGACAGGCCACCAGCTATTGACCAAAAGGGACGTCGATGAGCGAACTCATCCTGACACCCTACTGAGCCTGTCAGTGACAATATCCGTACAGTCCGGTCCGTTCGTCTATGAGCATCGCATGTCGGGACTAGGGGGTTGGTAAAAGTCAGACCCCCAAAAGCGGTACAAGTCGTGTCGGAGTGTAGCCCAGAACACCCTGAGATACTACTGGAATACCTACCAGTAAATCTCCTGCCTTGGCCAAGGACTTCGTGTAATGGCTCTCCTAAACACAGCGCGACCTCACCCCCAATACCGGGAGAGACGAACCCCTGAAGATCCGCTCACTGCCTCCATATGGCTCGGGACTGTACCCAACTAAAACCTGTTTGCACGTCTCCTTTGAGCCGTGGTAGGGTAGTAATCAAAGTACAGTGGGAACTCACACGAGACAAATGACGATCCCCAGGTCGATGAAATAACCTGTACACATGTTACCTGGGAACTGCTATCTGACGTCAGGTATAAGACCAACTAGCAGGTTCCCGGCGAGTCCTGTCCGGTGTACTCATAACCCAATGAGCACCTATATACATCTTAGGTGAACCAACTGACACCAGTGGCTTGTGAGACCGGCCACCGCCCCTCGTCGGGGTCTCGACTGTATACACTAGTCTACTCTGGAGAATCGATGCCCTGTCTCGAAACTCCCACGACTAGGGACCTTTTAAGGATGTGCTTATAGACTCCAGCTCTCACTTATATGATCGCCCTCATACTGCTGGCAGTCAAGCAAGAATCCTAGGGGCTCTATCAACGTGCAATAGCGACCTGTCAGGTCACCTAAAGCAGTACACGATGATAAAGGTAAACCAGATAGCATACTATCATCTCGAGTAAGACTGTCCTACAGCGATAGGTCCTCCCTCAATCATTTCAATCACGTGCCTGTGATCCAATAATTGACTCTGAGTGCACTATCTCCAACAATCTCCCACTTGCACTCAAGGCTAATTATTGCGATGTCGCATACTCACAGCCCGTGTGATACCGAACACCCAACTCCCCTACTAGTCAGTCTCAGAAAACTCGTTTGCGAAACTATTGGGTTCGAGAAATAGCCTCAGTGAGTGGATCCGCCTAGATGTTTCTTTCTATGTCTCTCTATATCTCAAGTTCGCGGAGAAAGCCATCTCCCGAAATGAGCAATACCTGTCTTAGAATGTCTGGATGTCTGATGGGACCGAGCTCATAAATGAACTCCAAATCCAAAACTTCTTAGACTGTATCGTCAACTGAACTTAATCAGTATCCTGCGCCATGCCTCCCTCAGTATCTTCCTGGATCACCTGTTCAGAATACTGCCCCTCGTCAGAAGGAAAAAATATAACTCTGACAACCTCCTTGTCGTCCATGTCACCTTGGAAGCCTGGAATGATAACTGTCTCCCAAATGAGTCTGTCGTCATCATATCCCTAGAACATCCACTTATGTTCTAAAACTGCTTCCGACTGTTTCTCCAGGATTGGGTCAATGTCAACTTATTGCATCTAGTGCAAGAACGACATCTGGTGTGGTACTTGACATCTCATGATTGACTCAATTGCTTGAGCAAGTGATCTGCCAATCATGTACATCCCTCTCCCCTTTAGTCTGTAAGACACTTTTAGAGAGGGTGACTCCATTACCTACAGGCACACTACCATGCCAGGAGTCGTCCATTCTAAATACTCTTAGAATGCTGTCAAAGTACCCTGATTGGGAAACCACCCAAATCTAGATCTAAAAACCATAGATCTAGTAACCAGTATGTCTGATATAATGTCCAAGTCCCTTGTGGAGAAACCACTGTGTGACGACCAGAGTATAACCGATCGTAGTATAGGAATGTCACTTCCTACTTTGTGTATGTCATCCAAAACCCGGATATCACACCCTACTACCTTCTCAACAGATCCATCCCCTATTCTGATGACGTCAAACCCATGACTGTCATATCAGAAATAGATGATCTATCTCCGCTATGTCTGCTTTGGTCTGTAAATAGACATAAGCCTGATGTCCACCAATGCTTCCGCTGCTCCCACTGACTACGACAACCCTCTGGCAGAGTCATATAGACGTGCACTTCTGAAGCTAGTTTAGAACGACGCTATACTCATCCTCCTGCCGGGTCTCGCAGCCTGGAACAACAACAATGGCAAGTGTAGGTAAACAAGAACTTCCCTGTCACCGTCCTTGAGGCTACCGGAGTACCTCTCGGGTGCCTGAAGTTACCCACCTTATCTGCGGAGTGGCCAATGGAATGTCAATCCAGATTGAATCTTTAGGTTCCTATCAAATCTTCAGTAATCGTTTGTGGTTCTGGAATCACTTCCAGTTCTACCATACTCCCACTACTGTTTTCTGAAAAAATCCATTTTTAATAAAACTGTGGCGAGTCTAGAACAATATTTCTATTGATCTGCCAGATGGTAGAAAGTCAACCCTCGTCATAGCCTGGGTCAACCCACAAACAGCCATTACAGAAACGTGCCTTGAGTTGTCCAGTGTCTGGTTTTACTCATAAGCCGGACAACTCCCCGTACCTTAACAACGTTAAGATATGAACTGTTCTATATCCAATATAGAACCAGAGGCACTGATTTAATTTAACCAGATTCAAATCATGCAGCTGTCTCCAGTGCATGTCAACTAAATGGAGAGAGGTCGATCAGCGTTACTCAACTTAGGAATGCTTCCAATTATGAGTAACCTGAAAGAGAAGCAATTTCTCTTTATTATTACTATCAACTGAATACCATACACAAGTATCTACATCTTCGATCACTTTGAAGAATCCTGATACTTGCTACACCTGGTTCTCTACTCTATTCAAATACCTATAACTCCTCAAAACTTAGACCCTGTGTTTCTACGAAACACATGTCTAAGAACTAGAGAAGTTAAAAGTAAACAGAATATAGTATGAGGACCAACCCTTCTGTCCTAATGGACACTGGACAACATACAATACTCTGTATAAGTCCGCTGAGTCTAACAACTCTTTCACTGTGTGTCGTAGGTTGAAAACTGTACTTACGGTTAAGAAGAATTACACCGCTGTTTAATGCTCCTTACCTAACCATCCACTGATATAGGTAAATGTCATCGACATAATATCAAAAGGTATATCTCACTCTATGAAAATAGACGTACAGATATATCAATTTGAAATTGGTGCACAACAGCGGATATTCAAAACCAAATATTTGCCGACCGGCAAACAGCCCAGATGATCTCCTCAAATATCACCGATTACAACGAATCCCGATATAATGAGGATGATCACCCTATTCCCAATGACTTACTCCCGCTCATCATCTGTAAAACCATACAGATGTGAGAATCATACCTGGTAAATACATACCCTGGAGTAAGTATCTAATCGGGAAATCAGGTTTCTTTTAACAGTATACAGTTGAACTGAAACATTGAAATGTTTCGATGGGGTATCCTGGTATTCCCAGTAATGCCTCTACCATTATCCAGATTCATAACTATAACCGTATAATTCTTTGCCACCTCTCCAAATCCCTTTATATGTCTTTAGTCATTACTTTCTGCACACACCTTTAGGCCAATTGGTTTTCTTTCTTCCCTACCGTTCGGCACCAGCCTATGGTTTGGAAGAAGACTATCCAATAAGCATAATGGGTGTACTGTCCTAATCCTAGGAGCACTCGCAATGCGTGAGAAGGTGAAGATAAAAGACAATCGAATAAACCTTATTCCTATTTCTCCTGGACCAGAATCCATCCCCGAACTGGAACAAGTTCCTTTCTAGTTCGTATATAACCATACGATGGAGTATCCAATAAACTGTGGATCTTCGTAGTGATATGGAGTGTCCTGGAGAAATACAAAGGTGATTTAGGATTGGCGAAGAAATACTTGGTTTGGTCGTGAATATCAGTCGCATTTTACTTTGCCCTCTTACTAATCCCTTGCTTTGTCTTAATCTTAATACCTTCTGCACACCATCGTTATGCTAATTGGTTTTCTTCATTCCCCACTGTTTGGCACCAGCCTAAAGTTTGGAAGAAGACTATCCAGTTTGCGTAATAGGTGTACTATCTCCTAAACTAAGGAGTACTCGCAACTTGAGAGAAGGCAAAAAGGAAAAGACAACTGAATAATCCTATCCGTTTTCTCCAGAACTGGAAACCATCCTCGAATAACTTCCTTCGAGTTCGTATCTAACCATACGATGGTTTTGTCCAATGGAAGTGGACGTTCGTAGCAATACGGGGTGTCCTGGAGAAAAGGGTAAAAGTAGGAGTGGCAATGAGGTCTGCAACTCTGACAATCCAAAAGCCAGTGTTAAGAAGGTTCGGTCAACTTGGTCACTGAGTCATAGTCTAGGGTCGGGTCACTGGTCGCTGCCAGAGAGAGAGAGAGAAAAGAAACACTCAGCGTGCACTCTAACCTAGATCAGAATGGTTACCAATTTATCTAATCTGGAAACCTCCCACTGTACCTCAAATTCTCCTCCAAACCTGAAAGAAGAATTAGTCGGGGTCACCCGAGGAGTAAACCAACTCATCAGTGGGAATCGGGATCCAACTATCATCGCATGATAACGTGACGGAATCCGCTCACGCTATCACACTCCAGAAGGTATGCGCATATCTGGCAAGTTTCAGTTCTTTTGAAACTCCCGATGTGATTTTTACCCCATGCTCTTATGACCTTGACTTTGGCCAACATATCATAAGTCACATGTCAAGTTCTACCCGTCATTCTCCAGGTTAATTTGAACCCACCCGTACCTACCCTTGACTTGGGCCAAAATGGCAGTACGGCTGTCCCAAACCAACGCATCTATCTATGCTGCATATGAATACCCAACAGCTACCAAACACTGTGCCTTGACTTTGGCCAACATACACAGCTTGAATACTATTGACTATCCATATGAAACGACGGAGGGCTACGAATGGTTTCTGGTGAAAACCTTTAACGTAATGAACTTGATATCGTTGAAGGAACGGATAGCTTTTTAGAAAATATAGTGACGAAAACCTTTACTAAAGAGGTCACTCCCGGTGAAGGGATCTCGGCTCTTTCCCCGTAGAATGGGGTGCAGGATATTCCAAATGAATACCACGATGCAAAGCAAAAGTAATCGGCTATAGTGAAGTTAATGCGCTGACGCAAACTTCTGTCCAAGGGGTCACTCCCGGTGAAGGGATCTCGGCCCTTGCCTCGTTGACTGAGGAGCAGGATATTCCAAATGAATACCACGATGCAAAACAAAAGTGAACGTCCTTGCAATAACAGCTTTTTGAAAAGTGTTCCAACAACATCAGAATAGGTTTGTTTTAACTTGCAATGATCCGAATCAACGCAGTCCCATCAATTGATCACACCACAAAGAACGAAAATATACTGATGTACGTATATGCCATCCGTATTCGCCACTGGGTCCCGTCATTATCCGTTAGGTTAGCTAACTAACGACAGAGTGGGGACTGGACTAGCGCGGATGTAAAACATATACAACATCTACTAATATATATACCAATACATTATATTCGCTTAAGGCGTGATAAAAATGCAACATCACAGAAATGTACAGCATCACAGAACAATACAGATATCTGGGATCCCCGGGTTTCACAGAGCCACTACTGAAACCCGACGTTCCCCTGGTCGTGTGGATAGCCTGTGCAATGAAATCCTAGACCCCTACGGGCGCGGGAAGTTACCCGCCAAAACCTGAAGCGAGGCAGCCCCCTTCAGCACCGTGAATGGACCACCCAGCACTTCACGGAATCCGGTAACTTGGGCACCCCTCCTGGGTCAACCTGTACCCCCTATGAGTGCGGCGAATAGCCCGCCAATTCTAGAGTGAAGCCCCCTCCGTCCCAATGCCATGAGATGTGGGCTTGTTGCCCTCCAGAACCCGGCTATCCGTGCACCCCACCGCGGGGTAATCCTAGTACAGAAAGTAAAATATACATACAACGGGTACATCGACCGCAACCAGGTCGTACCCCAAAATAATAATACAAACAGGCAGTGATGGCAGTCCACATGTCGGACGCTCGCCCCGCAATATCAAATGTACATAATACAACAAAACTGTACTAGTATTGCATCCAGGCTATCCCCCACGACCGATCCGCAACATCACAGCAAAATCACTGAACATCAACGTGAAAGTCACGTTTGCAAATCCGTCTAATCGGGCTATAGCAGTTAGACTGGATTTACCGATCAAGTGACATTCACGGTCGCAGATATAATGTAAATACTGTGAAATATGTGTTTAAAATATCCGATCGATCAAATTTCAACAAGTGGGCCCCAAAGCAATACTGTAGCACTCACAGAAATTCTGGGCCCAATGTTATTATTCCAAAACCCCTAAAATCAGCCCATAAGCCCACTGCAAAAAATTGGTGAAGTGAAGCCAACTTCCTGCGGCGGAACCGCGGCCAAAGAGGGGCTAAGGCTGCGGTTTCGCGGTCGTACGGAAGGATCACGTTACCAAATTTTTGCAGTGTTCTTATAATTCTCTACACATCATTCTGGGACAACCTGAAAAAATTTTTGACTTCAAAAAATTTCGACAGAAACTGATGTGAAGGAAAATACGGTTTTTAGAAATTTTGGTCGATCGGAAATGCAAACACATCAAACAAAGCTAGACGAAGTTAATGGCGAGGCTCTGATACCACTGTAAGTGCACGGCGGCGCCCCGGCCGTCAATCCGACGGCCAAATGCGGAAGCGGTGATAAACTTTAATTTTGCGAACTTAGCAAACCGGCACCACCGAGCACTAAACACCCGGATCGGACCATTAAACTAGTTCTAGCTAACTACAAGACGGGTTAGAGATATACCGAGTGATCCGAGTCCTCCGGTCTTCTCGTCGTCGTCCCGATCTCCTGCGGAAACTCCGGTCGTCGCCTCCTTGCCGGAAGGGCACCACATCGCCTGCATCTTTTACGGGCTCCCACCTCAATACCGAGGCAACTCGGGCGTGAAGTTGGCTGGCCGACGCGTCCAAGATTTGTTGTAGAATGTGTAGTGTAGAGGTTATGTCTCATTTGGGGTTTTGTTGCCATTTGAAGATTATGGAGGAAACAAGATAAGGAAAAATGGTGCTTGCATTTTTCCTAGCTTGAAAATGAGATCAAGAAAAATCCCACAAGCTCAAAATGAAACTCTCTTCTCTTTTTCTCTCAAGTGTGGCCAACCCCTTCATGTTAGAATGGTGGAGGAAAGAAATATGAAGCCATAACAAGAAGGGAGGTGAGTGTAGGAAAAGAGAAATGGTGACCATATCCAAACATCATCATAACAAACTCACATCAAACTCTAATCACCTTTTAGTTTTAGTGATGTAAAGAGAATAATATGATGGTTGAAAAGAAAAGATGCCATCATAATCAATACTTTTGCAAGAAAACCCTCCACAATGTGTTATTTGCAAACTTGCAAATAACCCCCTCCATCGGAAAAGTCCGGCCGGGAAAGAACAAAGGAAAACCGGCCGGAACGGAATGCAAACTGGCAACTCCAGAAAACTGGACCCGTAATAAATTACAGGAAATCCCCGATACTGTGCATGCACACCCGCATCTGTATTCCGACCGGATACAAATGCAATGAGACAAAATCCACACTGTACTATACTAGGATCCGGCTTAAACCAAAGCCAGCTAGTAATATCCGTTCGATCCTGATCCGTGCAATACCGCACGTATCCGATCGAACCTTGCCATATATCTATACGGCCACTAGTACTAACCGTCCGATCCTGATCCGTGCAATACCGCACGCATCTGATCGGACCCTGCCATATCTCCATACGGCCTCTACAGCGTTTCGCCCGAAAGCTTGAGTAACTGTAAGTGTGGTGGACTCTAAAGACTCGTCAATACTATGGCTGTGGATTTAACCACTAGCACGTCAGAGGTATAAGCCAATACGTGACGGGCCACCAGCTATTGACCAAAATGGACGTCGATCAGCGAACTCATCCTGACACCCTACTGAGCCTGTCAGTGACAATATCCGTACAGTCCGGTCCGTTCGTCTATGAGCATCGCATGTCGGGCCTAGGGGGTTGGTAAAAGTCAGACCCCCAAAAGCGGTACAAGTCGTGTCGGAGTGTAGCCCAGAACACCCTGAGATATTACTGGAATACCTACCAGTAAATCTCCTGCCTTGGTCAAGGACTTCGTATAATGGCTCTCCTAGACACAGCGCGACCTCACCCCCAATACCGGGAGAGACGAACCCCTGAAGATCCGCTCACTGCCTCCATGTGGCTCGGGACTGTACCCAACTAAAACCTGTTTGCATGACTCCTTTGAGCCGTGGTAGGATAGTAATCAAAGTACAGTGGGAACTCACACGAGACAAATGACGATCCCCAGGTCGATGAAATAACCTGTACACATGTCACCTGGGAACTGCTATCTGACGTCAGGTATAAGACCAACTAGCAGGTTCCCGGCGAGTCCTGTCCGGTGTACTCATAACCCAATGAGCACCTGTATACATCTTAGGTGAACCAACTGACACCAGTGGCTTGTGAGACCGGCCACCGCCCCTCGTCGGGGTCTCGACTGTATACACTAGTCTACTCTGGAGAATCGATGCCCTGTCTCGAAACTCCCACGACTAGGGACCTTTTAAGGATGTGCTTATAGACTCCAGCTCTCACTTATATGATCGCCCTCATACTGCTGGCAGTCAAGCAAGAATCCTAGGGGCTCTATCAACGTGCAATAGTGACCTGTCAGGTCACCTAAAGCAGTACACGATGATAAAGGTAAACCAGATAGCATACTATCATCTCGAGTAAGACTGTCCTACCGGGATAGGTCCTCCCTCAATCATTGCAATCACGTGCCTGTGATCCAATAATTGACTCTGAGGGCACTATCTCCAACAGCGCTCTATGCTCATAAATTGGCATCATGCGCTCATCATCTGGCGCCTAGCGCCAAGCGCGACACATGTCCCTTACATGTGCGCTACTTGGCAGAAGCGCACTATGCTCTTTGACTGGAGAAAAGTGCCAAGCGCACCATGTGTTGCGCTGACAGAACATAAATTGTTCTTTATAAAATCCCAGAGTTTTGATTGAATGCTCAGCATTCAATAAAAGACAAAATCATTGTCAAGATAAAAATCAATGCTCCGCATTGTTAAAAGGGCTAAGCCCAAATAAAATCTCAACAGCCCAAAACAAATGTTAAGACATTTTAACTTGATTGGACTTAGCCCAAGATTGGCAATAAGTCCTCAAATTCAGATTAATTGAGCCCGCATGCTCATAAATCTTTTAACAGATCTTGGTTCCAAATTGGACCACAGAGCTTTCAACCAAAATTGGTTCAAGGGTACATCTCTGAACCCCTCTGATATATGTCGTTATAATTCTTCAACGTGTTCAGAGAAGCGACGGGTCCCGACAACCCTACATTTCACAGACTATGACTTCTTTAAACTGGACTGTGAGGTCTTTAAACTCACGGACTATGATGTTCTTAACCTTGACTGTGAGGTCTTTAAACTCACGGACTATGATGTCCTTAACCTTGACTGTGAGGTCTTTAAACTCACGGACTATGATGTCCTTAACCTTGACTGTGATGTCTTTAAACTCACGGACTATGATGTCCTTAATCTTGGACCAATATGTCCTTAAACTAACATTAGACCACCATGTCCTTAAACTGGTAATCGACCGCAATGTCCCTAAACTAAACAATAGAGCCCAATTGCTCCTTTGCTGGATCTAAATGATCCTGTTAAGTTGATCTTAGTCTAAAATTAGACTAACGTATCCTTAACATACGTTTAAGTTGATCTTAATCCTAAATGAGACTAACGTATCCTTAAACCTAACTCTCAAACCCAAATCTAAGAAGATACGGATTTGAACTAATCCATGCCCTATGGGCGACAACATAAATTAGTCTCCGTATACAATCCACGGGCAATCAAAAACAAAATAAACACCGACGACACGAAGTGACCATCTGGAGAAGGAGAAAGTGGTTACCGCGATGCGGTAGCGTAATTAACTGCAGGGGCATGCGCCTGCAGGGAAGAGCGTCCCCACAATCAAAAACCCCTCAAATGAGGGGGAATATGACGAAGTCTGCTACATCGGCCGCATCCGTTTAAATCATCGATACATGGTGCCAAAAATTAACTTGGTATTTTCGGAGAGGTGGACGGATAGCACCAATTAGCATCTGCCCCAACATTCAGGCGAGACGGACCCACGCGGTCATGTCTCCATGTTTTCGGTGGGGAACAGGGTCTAGGAAGGGTGATGAAATGCCTACCTAATCTGAATTTGGGTTTATTGCCCCTTAATGTCCGGTTTAAATATGAAAAACAAACCGAAATAAAAAATACGCAAAAAGATTTTTTAGCGACGTGTTTGCAAAGAATTCTGAAGGTAAAAACAGTTTATTGGTGGTTTAGAGGGGAAAGAAAGATAGAAGAACACCAGAGAAGTTTGAGGACTCAATTCCCCAAGTTGGCCGCGCTTTCGCCGCCAAAGTCATCCAAGGGCTGCGGTTCTGCTGCCTCTTGACGAGTTCTTTTCCTTAAATTTCTTCAGAACACTCCAATACTCCTCTGGTCCAAGTTGAAAATCTTTGAATCTCTATTGGCATGCTCTAATTACTCCAGATGTCCTTGTAAAACTCGCACAAGAATCGTTAAAAACACAAAATGCGGTTTTGGTTCTCTTTTATTTTATGTTTCTGGTTTTTATAAGAAATCAACCCGAATAACAAGAAAAATAATTACGACCGTATCCCCGGCAACAACGCCATTTGATTGATGCGACATGTTGTAAATAACCGCAATCAATAACGGTGTCGCAATAGCTAGCCGATAGTGAGTACGGCTCATCCACAGAGAAATAGTGTATTTCTTATCTTGCTTTAGACGAGTTGATAAAAGAGAGGATGGATTGTTGTCGTTTTAAACTAAGAAGGTTAGAAAATTTTATAATAGAAAAGCTTGTAGGGTTTATAGGACTTAATAGTTAATAGATAAAGTAAAAAATATATACTTTTTTTTATCTTTTAATTGTTTAATACTTGAGAGATAGCGATGAATGTGGATTAGGGTTCTTAGAGGGAAATAGGGTTTTCTACTACTGCCCCTTGTCCTTCCATTGATCTCTATTTATTTCAAGCCCTTAACAAAACAAATATTAACTAATCTAAAATAATGGTCATGACTATCATTAATTGATAGCGCGCCAGATAAGAGGCTTAACATTTATTTTACTGAAGTTTATAAACATTAAAATGTCAAAAGAAGTTATGTGATATTTCATCCATTATTCTACCATATCCTACAAACCCTAGCAAGTAAGAATTTAATCGCTCATGGATATTAGCGTAGTAAAATAGAGTGATGGAAGATGAATGAAACCATATTTAAAATCAGAAAGTAATTCTGAATGTAATGCAGAAAAGTAATGCGTAAAAGTAATGCGGAAAAATAATATAGAAAAGTAATGCGGAAAGTAAATGCGAAAAGAAGTAAAACAAAGAACTACCTTTATTGATCAACTATTGCATTATAATTACTCGCTGAAAAACTAAATTACAAAAACCTAGTTGCTCGCTAAATCTCTTTCTAAATCGATGGATAGATCATTCAATGATTTTGGAATGCACAGGTCTCGGTCGTTTATATAGTCTCTAGAATTAGAAGCCCTAGATGCCATATTAGAGTAGGCAAGATTACGCTCAAGATCTTAAAATCTTAAATCCTATGGTCCATAACCGACCGCGGAACCGCCTCCCAAACCCCCTCTTGACTGTGGATCTGCCGCCCATGTGTGGGTTTGTGACTAGAATTTTTTCTGGCATTTTCTCTCGATATTTGGAGATCCTCTTGATATAAAGATTATGAAAATATTGCTCTTACTTTCTGTCGTTGCTAGATTTTTCGATTTGCTTCTAATATTTGGCAGATTCGGTTTGATGATTTGATTTGATGTGGATCTCCTACTTGTACTTTAGACCTGAGCTAATCTTTTATGATACCTGCACAATATCTTAATTCATCTTGTTAATAGTATTTGTTATTTTTGAGACATTATTCCAACCATTTATATGATATGGTATCTTAAGAATATTGATTAGGAATATTTGATATGATATGCATATTTTAATTAATAATATTTTATTTAAATATTATATGCATATATTTTCCCTAATCATATTAATTATAAATGAAGAAACATATGTTAATAATCTTTTTACAAATAAACCCACATATGTTTTTTATTTACAATCAACACCTTTTAGTAGTTAATAATAATAGGGAAAATGTCCATACAAATGTGCAATATTTTTGACTGATCAGATAGAATGTAATGGCTCTGAAATCTCTGTATAAATGTAACTTATTCAAATGTATAGAAAGGATATTTCAGCCAGATTAAAAGTTATAAGTTATTTTTTGTTCAATAAAAACAAAAACAACTTGTAGCTCATTGGTTAAGACTCTTTACTACTGTGACATAGCCTGTGTGTTCGAATCCTATCAGTTCCAATTATTTTTAATGTTTTTTTTCTTTTTAACTTTTAGGAAGCTCAAGAGTTGCACGTGCAATACACAGAGAAACGAAAAGTTTCAGAAAAATTGAATGGGATAAATGAGGAGTTAACATTGAATAAAACACATGACACGAATCTCGAGACAGATGAACAAATCTCGACCACCCATTCCCCTGATTTGACCGTTATCGGTGGCTAGGATGAGGCCAAATGCCTCCGTACTTCGCACACGCGTCCGTTTGACTCCCCTTTACTCCCCTGTACTATTTGATTTCTCTACAATTAACCAGAGGCCCTTCATTTTATCATTAATTCTATTTTAATTCATTTTAATTCCAATTCTTGAACTCACACACCTTCATCCCTACACTATAAATACATCCCGTCCCCTGGCTCTTCTCATTCTGAAATATCTCTATCAAAATTCTCCCAAAATTTTCTAAGTGCAAATGGAGTCAAGTGGAGTTAGCGATCAAGTTCTCTTCGTTGAAGATCGAAGATTTTCCCAAAGCTATTGCGATGCCACGAAGATTTCTCTCTCTTCCTTACTCTTTTTCTTTATACTCTAAAACCGTAAGTCCCTTCCTCTTTCTTTCTTTTCATCTTTAACCAATCTCTAAAACAATATCGACAAAGTGGAGTTAACTCGTTATCTTTTCTTTAAACAAACTTTTGTCCCCTTTACTATATTTAATTTTTCATTTAAAACCTCTAAATATCACCTTAACATGTTATTCATATTTTTTACCTTTTCATGTGATTAGAAATTCAAGTAAAATAAGCATATAACGAACATTTTCACATAAATACCATGAACTTTAAATATAACTTTTTCGATAACTACCATACATACCTCTAGAACATTCACGGGGTAAAGACCTACCCCACACGCACACTTTTGATTCATAGCACGATGTTTTTTTGAATTTTTCATCTAAATGGAACAATTTTCAAGAAAATACCATCACTTTATAAGAATACGTTTTTATTGATATTTTTACCTCCTTTTACAATTGTGTCTCTACAACACTCTTTAGAGGACCCGCTTATGGATGGTGCAGATTATCACACGTCTTTGAGATAGTAGAGCGAGATGCAGAGCTCCTTATAGAGAATTCGGTCTCGAAAGGAATAAGATTACGATTTTAAAAGAAATACGATTTTCTTAAACAAAATTAAAACTTTGGAAAATTATATAAAAATTATGAAACTGTATTTTCAATAAAAAAAAGTGTGAAAAAAATATATTTTTAAATGAAAGATTAAAATTTTAATAAAATACCACCAAGTTTACAAAAGAAATAGTTTCCATTAAAATACCATAAACTTTTAAAAACTAGGTTTTATCACTAAAATACCACTAAAATTAAAATACATGTTCATAAAAACTCTTAATATTATAAATCACCCTCGAGCTTTATTTTTAAACAATATTAAAATATTTTTCATAAAACCCCCTCGATAAATGCATACAATGTAAACAAACAAGAACAAATATTTAAGGACCCTAAATTAATATTGGTTTAAACGATATCATTTCTCTTGAGCCCCAGAGAGCTGGAGAAAGTGAGTGCTTGCCTATTCAGGTTAGACAACACTGTAAATTAATGGAGTTTATTAATTGCAATTGTCTTGGAAAAAAACACAAATCTTACCATCCATATGCAGCAGTTGTCCGATTACTCCCGAACTTAAGAAATTTAGGAGCTAAATCCTTTCATAAGATACTGACTTCAAGCTGAATCCAAATATCAAACCGGAATCCAAATCAAACACAAACTTGAATACTTGATCATGAACCTAAACACTCGAATTCAAATATCAAAATTGAACTTGAATACTTGACTCGACTTGACCGGACCATGGATATAACTTGACCTGAACTTGACATGAATACCTGAATACATGATTACATCTTGAACATGAGCCTGTGCATTTTTTATATTCATGGATTCGGCCAAAATCTATAAGCTCGAACTATACAATACAATACTCGGGGATAAAGGGGTAGATTGGTATGGAACGTATCTCATGTCACGAGAGGTCACTTAAAAAACACCTATAAGAATTCACGTGCCGTTTTCCCGTAAGTTATGACGGGGCCTTATATTACATGTTACCATAGTCTACGGGGTAAGATGAACTCCTCTCGTAAACATGAATACCTTCTTTACTAAACTACAAACAATCATGTTAGAATAGCTATTTTATACCTGTAAATAAATATGCTTAGATACTCTTATATATAACCTTGCCTATTCATATTCACTTGATTTCTATTCACTTTCATTCATCATTACTTATTTCTTTTAGGGACTTACCAAGCACTAGTTCACTGACGACATTCCTTTCTATTTCTTTTCTTTAGAATGTTCGTCAGAAGGATCTGACACTGAGGGTATAGAGCCGAGCCAGGAGGACATGGACCAGTTCGCTACTCAGCCAGACTGCGAGTTTCTTCCTGCTTTTACTTCTGTATGCTATTGTTTAGGCACTTTTTCTAAATCATTGTATCATTTTGTTTCAGACAGTTGTACTTAAATTTGAATGTAAATAAATTTGATATTTCATTTTATTACTCTTGTCATTCTTGCACATTATTATATTGCTTAATTACGCTTAACGTATTCTCAATGTAAATAAGTTGCGGGCTTACCACGTCACCGTTTCCGTCTACTGGGAAGCGGGGCATGACAGGTTTTATTAGCGGCCCATACAGATCAGTTCTGTATGAGCATCATAAGCAATTTAATACAAGAAACATGACATTCAACTATTATATTCAACCTTTTCTTTGAATCCCATCATATTCTTTGAATCTATCTTGAATTTAACTTTCAAATTTCTTGAATGTAACCTTTCGACTTTTGAATTCTTAGCCTTATTTCAGCCTTCTACTTATATCTTATAAACTCCTCATAGAACTTCGAGTACGAAAATCTTTTTAAGGAGGGTAAAATATAACGACCCCAATATTACTATACCTGTACTACACAGCCATTTCTATACTTGTTTGCTATGCTCATATTCCATTTTCATGCTTACATAGTTTCCATATACATTACCATACTTGTTCACGTATTACGATTTCCATTTATACTATATTACATGTCATTTTGCACTCAATCAATATATTACACCTCTCTTTTGGGACTTACTGAGTGCTAGTTCGCTGACGGGTATTCCACCAATCCTTTTGTTTCTTGGAATGTTCGTAAGGTGAATTTGGGACAGAGGATTTAGAAGCAGTCAACGGGAAGTATTTTCATCTTACATTTCAAGTGGATGAATAGTTTTGTTCATCTTCACGGTCATTACAGCTTTCTTTTTAATATACCTCATGTTTAAACTCTTTACTTTGATCTTATGTTTAATGTTCAGACATATTGTATCAGTTGAAAATTATGAAAACTCGAATGTAATATATCAATATTGGATTTTATTACTCTTATTATTCTTGCACTTTGTTATATTGCTTACTTACGTTTAATATATTTATTAAGGGAAACGACCTTCTCGTAATAAATGCATTGCGGGCTTGCCACGTCACCGTTTCCGTCTACTGAGAAGTAGAGTATGAAAGACAGTCCCTCTGAAAGTGCCCCGACCTCTTGCAGTAATCACAAATCGGGGTTCTGCACTGCTGCTGCTGCTGAGGAACGAATTAGCGCTTCATCTACACTACCCCTTACTTCTGAACTGGAATATCCCCATGAGAGGAAGTTTCTGCTCTTGTTTGAACCACTAGAGGAAACATATCCACAGTTCGTTGAATTTTAGCCTTATCTGCCAACCTTTCTTATACTTGGACAGCGTATAGTACCTGTGAAAATTTTTCAGGTCAAGGTAATTTATGAGCTGTTGAATCTCGATGTCTAGTCCCTGCTAGAAACGCCTGGCCCTGTCGGCCTCGTTGGCTACCATATACGCAGAAAATCAACTCAACCTGTTGAATTCTAATGCATAGACGTCGAAGGGGAAACTATTTAGCTTCAGAGTGATGAACTTCTCCTCCATCTCTGCCTTGGCTATGGACGGAAAGAAGTGATGTAACGACCCTGAAACCTCTGTACAATTGTAACACATTCAATTTATATAATGGTGTATTTCAGCCCCGACTGTGAGTTATAAGTTAAGTTTGTTAAATAGAAGTAAGAAACAACTTCTAGCTCACTGGTTAAGAATCTCCACTGCTATTCTTTAGCCTGCGTGTTCGAATCTCATCGTCCCAATTATTTTAATATTTTTCTTTTAACTTTTTTGATGCCGAAGAGTTTGCACGTGTTTTTCAGGGAGAAATGAAAAATTGCAACGAAATCAAACAGGATAAATGATGAGTTAAGTAAAATTTAAACACATGGCACAAATGTCGAGATGGATTCCTAAGATCTAGCCACTCATTTTCCCTCTTTGGCCGCTACGGGGGGCCAGGATGCTCTCAAATTGATCCGTGTTTTCCCCGTGTGACTTTTAGACTCCCTACTAACTCTTTTTATACTTTGATTTCTCGGAACTAAACAGAAAGTTGCTCAGCCTTTTCATCTACCCCATTAGCACATTTTAATTCAATTTTTTTAATTCACACACTCTCATATTTTCCTCCTATAAACATCTAGTCATACTACCCTACTTCTCATTTCTGAAAATTCCACTAAAATCCTCTCTAAAACTCCCAAGTCCAACCAAAAAGAATTAAGAATATTCTCAAGTGAAGTTGTCCAAGCTTCCGAAGTCGAAGCACCATCGATCGAACCTTCCGTACATTTTGGTCTCGGTTTTATCAACCGAGGCACTCTCTTCTCTTGTTCAAATGTGCAAACCGTAAGCCTCCCTCGATTCTACTCCTTGAATCCAAAACCAAACTCCTCTTTAAATCTACTCTCATAACCCCACTTGTAACCTTTTAACTATCGTTAAAAAAATGAAATTTCTCTTTTTCTCTAGACTAAAATGATACTCATACGTTAATAACATATATTAGATCAGATCTTTAAGTTGCATAAAATCCTTAATGCGGAAAATTTCATGTTAACATCGGTTAGAATGATATTACACAAAAATACCATGAACTTTACATGTATTATTTTGATATCGTGACATATACTTCTAGAAAAATCATGGGGTAATGACCTACCCCACTCACATAAACTATGGTTTCATAGCATGATACTTTAGTTACATGTTTTATTCTAAAGAAACATATTTCATTAAAATGCGCTTGCCTTCTAAAAACACGTTTTTTGGAATAGCTATTTTACATCCTTTACAAATACTCCTTTACAACCGTCGTTAGGGAACCCGTTTGTGAATGGTGTGGGTTATCGCACATTCTTGGAATAGCAGAGCGAGATGCAGAACTCCTCATGGATAATTCGGTGTCGAAAGGAATAAAATACAGTTTTAAAGAAAATACGACTTTTAAAAAAAAGATGAATAGTTGGAACATTATTTAAATCATAAATCCGTATTTTTCCAAATAAATCAAATTGTGAACATTAGATTTTTAAATGAAAAGATTAAAACTCTTAAGAAAATACCCTCAAGTTTCCAAAAGATATATATTTTCAGTAAAATAACCTAAATTTTAAAAAACTAGATTTCGACCCTAAAATACCACCAAATTAAAAAAATACATTTGTCACGCCCCGCTTCCCAGTAGACGGAAACGATGACGTGGCAAACTCGCGGCATATTTATCCAGAGAAGGTCATTCCCTAAATAAATATACTAAGCGTATTGAAACAATAATACACAGTGCAAGAATAAATGAAGACTGTAAATTTTTTTAACAAACATCTTTATTTACATTCAACTTCAAATATTTACAAGTACATGAGTTTCAGCTGAAAAGTAAATACAAGGAGAGAAAATGTCTAAACATATGGAATATATAAACTGAAGAAAAGTGAAGCCGAGCTAGTCCTGAGTAGCGATCCGATTGTAGTCCTTCTCTGTGGCCTCCACTTTTTCCGTCTCAACGGTATCTGACGAACATTCCAAGAGAAGAAAAGTGGGTGGAATGCCCGTCAACGAACTAGCTCTTGGTAAGTCCCAAAGATAAGTAAGAGTAAAGAAAAATAACAATTGTAGGATATATATGACGAGTAAGAGTATATGTTTATGGGTAAGTATATACTATAGGTCTCTATATAGTTACTATGTTAACGTTAAGTTCCAAGTGTGAATGTCAACACGGCCGTAGAAGTATTCACAAGCTCAAGAGTGGGGTCCCAGGAGCAAGGAAACACGGACCCATTTCATGTGTTAGCATCGGAGCTCTAGGCTGTGGATGAGTCGACCCGACTGATATTCGAACAAAATAAAAAAAGAGGTTAATACGGGACTCCTGAAGCTCCGTTGAAGTCACAGAAGAAACTATCCCAAACACCCCGAGTATAAATAGTTATAACTGTATAGTATACTTAATTAAATTGATGGATTGGTTATAACATGTCTTGATCGAAACCATAGATTGCAAAAAGTGTAGAATGAAGTCGAATGAGTCTAGTAATATGCGAGTCATGACAATTGCAATTTTGATTCGAGTCAAGTTAGTTCGAGTAGATTGGGTTCGAGTTCATGTTCGAGTTTAGATTTGAGTTTCAAGTTTGGGTTTGTGTTCGAGTTTAGATTCAAATTTAGAATTAAGTTTGGATTCGAGTTCAGGTCTTTTTCATATGAATTGATTTAACTGTTGAAGATCTTATATTCGGGAGAAATCAAACAACTGCTGCATATGGACGGCAGGATTTGTGTCTTTTTCAAAGAAAATTGTCATTGATAACTCCGTTAAGTTGTCTAACCTAAATAGGAAACACCCACTTTCTCTGTCTCTCCGGGACTCAAGAGAATTGATCCCGCTTAAACCTAAATTAATCTAAAGTCCTTAAGTATTGTTTGCATATCTCGAGAGGGTATTATGAAAAATATGTTAATATAGTTTAAAAATAAATCTCGAGAATGATTTGTAATATTTAGTGTTTTCATGAACATGTATTTTAATTGTTGCGATGTTTTGGTGATAAAACCTAGCCTTTAAAAGTTTATGGTATTTTTATGAAAACTAGATTTTTTTGGAAACTTGTTGGTATTTTATTAAAAATTCTAATCTTTCATTAAAAATATAGTTTCAAAATCTGTTTTTATTAAAAATACGAATTCATAGTTTTATATAATTTCCAAAGTTTAGTTTTTATTTAGAAAAGTCATATTTCTTAAAAATACGTATTTTTATTTTCTTTCGAAACCGAATACTCTGTGAGGAGTTCTGCATCATGCTCTACTGTCTTAAGGATATGCGATAATCCGTACCATCTATTAGCGGGTCCCCTAACAAGGGTTTTGTAGGCGTAATTGCCAAGGATTTAAAATATCGATTAAAAAGAAATCCGTTTTGAAAAGTGTGGTATTTTAATGTAAAACTTATTCTTTGGACCAACCATATATATACAAATATCGTGCTATGAAACCATAGTGTGCGTGTGGAGTAGGTCGTTACCCCGTGAAGTTTTCCTAAAGATAATTTTAACAATTATTGAAAAACGATTATATTAAAGTTCATGGTATTTTTCTGAAAAATTAGTTTATATGATTATTGAATATGAAATTTTGGTTACGTCAAAAGGCAATAGATATGAATTTTGTTTTAAAAAGATATTAGGGTGATTATGTGACATATAGATCTATCAAGCATGATAAAATATTTAAAAGAGAAGATTGTTACATATTAACTCCATTTTGTCGATATGATTTTAAAATGTGATTTTAGTTGAAAAGAAGGAGAGGGGAAAGGGACTTACTAGTTTAGATCGTTAACAAGAATAAGGGGAAGCCTTCGGGTATCGCGGTGTCGTCGGAAAGGCTTAGGTCGTCGAGCCTGGCTTGCTACTTCACTTGTGTCAAGCCCTGCTTCCCGGTGTACCGTTAGGAGACGTGACTGGCCCGCTACGTATTTACTCAGAAGTAAACACACTAAGCGTAATTAAGCAATATAATAAAGTACACAAGAAAAATGACAAGAGATATAATTGAAAAACTTTTATTGATTAAACATTTTTTACAATACAACTGGAAAGTAAAATACAATACTAGAAAGCGATGCCTAAACAATGTTATGTACTGAAAGTAAAAGTGAGTACAAGTGAAGCCTAGTGGTCGTGCTGATCAGTGGTCTGCTCCAATTGCTCATGGCTGGTCTCGAACTCCTCAGAGTCAGGTCCTCCTGACAAAATTCCAAAGAAAGAAAAGAAGTAGGAGTGTCGTCAGCGAAAAATCACTCGGCAACTCCCCAAAGAGATAGAAATAGAATAGACAGATAAGAGGATGTAACTGGTATAATGTTTGATTGTTATGCTAATGCAGTGGTATAATATTTGTAGCTTGGTACAGAATATGCCAGTGTATACAAGAGGAGTCCAACTTACACCGTGGAATATGGTAACCCGTAGTATAAGGCTCCGTCGATAAAAACCACGGAAAAACGGCAATGGATGTATAGTCACGTCTTTTAATGACCATCCCGTGCTACTTTTAACACATTCTGTTCCAGTATACCCTTTTAAACCCCCGTAATATCTTTTATATTAATTGTATTGAAGTAAATTATAGATGTAAGACTTGCCGAAACCATGATATCAGTAATTCATGTAAACGGAAAGGATATGAATGACTAGTCATGTAAATAGAGTATATCCATTGTTCGGTTCGGTCGAGTCATGTTGATATTGATTGTATCTGGTATAAAAGAATTCATGTTGAATTAGAGTTGTACTTGAATTATATTCAAGGATTGATCGATTTCAGATTAGACTGAGACTCTGTTTGAGTCAGACAGTTTAAAATGATTGAAGTCCTGAATTAGTTTTGATGTTATTGGTAACTGCTGCACATGGACGGCAGGATTTGTGCCTTTTTCCAAGATAATTACCGTGTTAATAACACAGTTTTTAGTTTGTCTACCTTAAATAAGCAAGCACCTAAATTCTCCGGCTCCCTGAGCCTCAAGAGAACTGGTCCCACTTAAACCTATATTTACTAGGGTTTTTATTGTAATTTAATATAACTTGAGGGGGTTTTATGAAAAATAGTTTTGATATATTTTCAAAATACAACACCTCAAGTATTTAATCATCATCTTTAGGGTTTTCATAATTGTAATTTTTAATAGTGATAAGATAGTTTAGTGGATATAAACCTAACTTGAATAGTATATTGTATATTCATATAATTTGACTTGTATTGTTTCTTGATGATATTTTTATGAACTTTTGTGATTCTGTTCTTTTGATTAGAAAAAATGGAATATATTATATATTTAAAATAGATATTTTGATATAATATATATATATATATAATTATTAAAAAATTAGAATTTATTTATTAATAAAAATCGCGTTTTTCTTAAAATTGTAATACAAATTCCATCGAGATCGTATGCTCCGTCAGGAGGTCTGCATCTCACCTTCCTAGTCCCAAGGACGTACGATAATCCGCACCATCCCGATCGGGTTCCACAAATGGGTTGTAGATGCTTATTTGCAAGGAATTAATTAAAACAATTTAAAGAATACGGGTTTTGATAGTTTAAGATATTTTAATGTAAGATATTGTATTTTGTCCCACAAAAATTGTTGCAAAAGCCATCGTGCTATTTCAAGACGAGTGTGGTGATGAGGTAGGTCATTACCTCATGAGTTTTCTAAAGATAATATGAGCAAAACGATAAAGTAATGTCGTATGTAAACTTGATGGTATTTTACCGAGAAAGTGAAATAGAATTTGTTTAACATTAAATTTTTAATTCAAACTTGGTCAAATTGTTGTTTTATAGTTACTAAACAATATATGAAAAGATGGTAAATTTATTGTTTAAGAAAAGTTGAGTTTTTAAAGAAATTAAAATCGGAAGTCGGAATAACTCCGCTTCCGACGAGTTTTGAAAAGAAATCTTTTTGAGAGGTGAAAAGGAGAGAAGAGAAAGGACTTACTGGTTTGGAGAAGAGAGGGGAGGTAGAGGGAAATTTTAAAAGCGGCGTGGAGTCGCTGTGTCGCCGGTTTTGCCCCGAAATGTCGCCGGAACTTTGACCTTGGCTAACTCCATTTGTACAACTTTTGGACTTGGAAAATTTAGAGAGTTTTGGCAAAAGAATTTTGAATGAGAAGAGCTATGGTGTAGAGTGGTATTTACAGGAGAAATTAGGGTTTAGGGTATTAAAATGAGAATTAAAAATGCATTAAAATTTGGTTTTAAGGCCCATTTTATTTCTCTGGAAATGTGAAGGGAAATCAAACAGACTATGGTTAGTGGGGGAGTCCAAGAGGTTAGGGTTTAAAAAATTGGAGTATTTGGGACGGGAGGACCGGCGGCGCCTGCCCCAATGGTGATCTCGCTGTTCAATTTTGGGGTGAGGGGCTTTGGATCTTTGACACGTGTCCTAGGCTGTATAAATACTATTTTGCACATGTTTGATTTTTCAGTGACTTTTCATTTTACATTTAGTGCACGTGCAAACTTTTGAGCTTCTAAAAGTTTAAAAGATAAATCAATAAAAATATTATGTAGTTGAGGGGATTCGAACACAGGGCTATGTTACAGTAGTGTAAGGCTTTACCAATGAGCTACACGTGCTTTGTTGCTGTTCAAAAGCAATTTAAATTTATAACTTGTGCTCAGGCTAAGGTATTTCTTTCTGTACTTTACAAAAAAAATTTGTACAGAAGTTTAGGGTTGTTACATTCTACCCTCCTTATAAAAATTTCATCCTCGAAATTTATAAAACGAAAGTGTAATAGATTCAAGAAAAGTTTGATGACAGTGGTGGTGAAAGAAATACTGGTAGTGCATGAAAAGTAACGAAATGATGCAAGGGGTTGAAAAGATTGAAGGAAATTACTAGTGTTACCTTGGTCGATAGTCTCGGCTTCTACGGCCGCTAATGTGAAAGCCTGACGCCAGGGTACATTCATCCTAGCTGGAGGCACATTCCTCTATTCTTGGGGCATGTTTTTCTACCCTCGAGGCATGTTCCTCATTGCCTGATGGAATTGACGAGGAGGCTGTGCAGGAGATCTACGTAGAGGTGGAGCTGGGAGAGCAAGATGAGGTGCATGAGCCTAGATAGCTGGCCGCTGCGGATAAATGATGTGAGTTGGAACTGGGTTGCGTCTATAAGGACATGTACCAATTCCATGAGTAGATGCGCCACAAACTAAGCACAGGCTTTTTGCGCACCTACAGTCCTTCTACAGGTGTCCATCCTTCTTGCTGTAGAAGAAAAAATCTGGATTTAGTTGGTTATTTGTTACTTCTGGTCTCCTGGGTTCAAAGGTTGGTATTGAAGAGGCTCCTCCTGTCATCTGGGTGGCAGGGCGCTTCACACCGGCAGATTGAGGTCTGCCCTTTTTCTTCACTACTGCATCGTATCAACCAGTAGCTTTCAAAGCTAGGTCGTGGGTTGGAAAATCCCCTGTAGCTAGAGCAGCTTGGATTTCCTGGTCCAACCCTTACTGAAATCGTCTGGCCCTAATCTCAGCAGTCGGAATAAGGTGCGCTGTGAACCTGCTCAACATAGTAAACTCGCATCATACTTATCCACTGATTTGCCTTACATAGAGCCTTGTTGTAGGTGGATGAATTGCTGCTCTATGTCTAGTTGGGCAGTCTACGGAAAATACTTCGTGTCGAACATCTTGCGAAAAGTCCTCCATTCGATCGGCTGGTCAAGAAGGCTTTCTTCCACCTTTCACCAAACTCTGGCATTATCCGTGAGTTGCAGCTTCACAACTCTAACCCAGACAATCACTAGCACATGTGCTGCTGCCAGATCGTCTTTGATACTTTAAGCCCATTCTTCAGCTTCCAAGGGGCTCTCTTTCCCAGAAAATTGTTCAGGATACAGTGCCCGGATTTCCTTCACTCCGGGTGCTTCCGTTTCTGGACGGTTTAGGAGGATGGTAGTCTGCTACTGCTATCTCTCTAAAAGGCTCTTTATTGCCTTAAACAGTAATGTCTGCTCATTGATCGGAGCTACCACGGTAGGCGTAAGTGGAAGAGGTGGTGGTGGTGTGTTGTTAACGTTTGTACTCGTGTTGTTGGGAGAATCCATAATCTTGAAAGAAAAATAGGGTTAGGATAGATTCAAAAATTATGAAGTATAAAGAATGTTTAGTTGCCGAGTCTTGTAATTCTTGTGTTATATTGCTTAGGTTTCCGTGCAAAACTGACTTGCATGGTAGGGTTCCATGCAGCACTGACCTGCATGGGCCACCAACAAAACCTGTCACGCCCCGCTTCCCAGTATACGGTAAGGAGACGCGACCGGCCTGTTACGTATTTACTCAGAAGTAAACACGCTAAGCGTAATTAAGAAATATAATAAAGTACACAAGAAAAATGACAAGAGATATAATTGAACATCCACTTTTATTGATTAAACATTCTTTACAATACAACTGGAAAGTAAAATACAATACTGGAAAGTGGTGCCTAAATAATGGCATGTACTGAAAGTAAAAGTGAGTACAAGTGAAGCCTAGTGGTCGTGCTGCTCAGTGGTCTGCTCCAATTGCTCCTGGCTGGTCTCAAACTCCTTAGAGTCGGGTCCTCCAGACAACATTACAAAGAAAGAAGAGAAATAGGAATGTCGTCAGCGAACAATCGCTCGGTAAGTCCCCAAAGAGATAGAAATAGAATAGACAGATAAGAGGATATAACTGGTATACTATTTGATTGTTATGCTAATGCAGTGGTATAATGTTTGTAGCTTGGTACAGAATTCGCCCGTGTATACGAGAGGAGTCCAACTTACACTGTGGACTATGGTAACCCGTATTATAAAGCTCTGTCGATAAAACCAAGGAACAACGGCAATGGATGTATAGTTACGTCTTTTAATGACCATCTCGTGCCACTTTTAACACATTTCGTGCCAGTCTATCCCTTTAAAACCCCGTAATGTCTTTTATATTGATTGTATTGAAGTAAATTATATATGTAAGACTTGCCGAAACCATAATATCAGCAATTCATGTAAACAGAAAGGATATAAATGGCTAGTCATATAAATAGAGTATATCCATGGTTCGGTTCGGTCGAGTCATGTTGATATTGATTGTATCTGGTATAAAAGGATTCATGTTGAATTGGAGTTGTACTTGAATTGTATTCAAGGATGGACCGATTTCAGATTAGACTGAGACTATGTATGAGTCAGACACTTTAAAACGAATTGAAATCCGGAATTAGTTTTGATGTTATCAGTAACTGTTGTACATGGACGACAGGATTTGTTTATTTTTCCAAGACAATTACCGTGTTGATAATATCGTTTTTTGTTTGTCTACCTTAAATAGGCAAGCACCTAAATTCTCTGGCTCCCTGAGGCTCAAGAGAACTGGTCCCACTTAAACCTATATTTACTAGGGTCCTTATTGTAATTTAATACAACTTGAGGGGGTTTTATGAAAAATAGTTTTGATATATTTTCAAAATACACCTCAAATATTTAATCATCGTTTTTAGGGTTTTCATAGTTGTAATTTTTAATAGTGATGAGATAGTCTAGTGGATATAAACCTAACTTGAATAGTATATGGTATATTCATGTAATTTGACTTGTATTGATTCTTGATGGTATTTTCATGAACTTTTGTGATTCTTTTCTTTTGATTAGAAAACATGGAATATATTATATATTTAAAATAGATATTTTGATAATATATATATAATTATTAAAAATTAGAATTTATTTATTAATAGAAATCACGTTTTTCTTAAAATTGTAATACAAATTCCATCGAGATCGTATGCGCCGTGAGGAGGTCTGCATCTCACCCTACTAGTCCTGAGGACGTGCGATAACCCGCACCATCCCGATCGGGTTCCCCAAAATAGGTTGTAGAGGCTTATTTATAAGGAATTAATTAAAACAATTTAAAGAATACGGGTTTTGATAGTTTAAGCTATTTTAATGTAAGATATTGTATTTTTTCCCACAAAAATTGTTACAAAAGCCATCGTGCTATTTCAAGACGAGTGTGGTGATGAGGTATGCCATTACCTCATGAGTTTTCTAAAGATAATATGAGCAAAACGATAAAGTAATGTCGTATGTAAACTTGATGGTATTTTACCGAGAGAGTGAAATAGAATTTGTTTAACATTAAATTTTTAATTGAAACTTGGTCAAATTGTTGTTTTATGGTTACTAAACAATATATGAAAAGATGGTAAATTTATTGTTTAAGAAAAATTGAGTTTTTAAAGAAATTAGAATCGGAAGTCGGAATAACTCTGCTTTCGACAAGTTTTGAAAAGAAATCTATTTTAGAGGTGAAAAAGAGAGAAGAGAAAGGACTTACTGGTTTGGAGAAGGGAGGGGAGGTAGAGCAAACTTTTGAAAGTGGCGTAGAGTCGCGGTGTCACCGATGTTGCCCCGAAATGTCACCGGAACTTTGACCTTGGCTAACTCCACTTGTACAACTTTTGGACTTGGAAAATTTAGAGAGTTTTGGCAAAAGAATTCTGAATGAGGAGGGCTATGGTGTAGGGCGGTATTTATAAGAGAAATTAGGGTTTAGGGTATTGAAATGAGAATTTAAAATGCATTAAAATTTAGTTTTAAGGCTCATTTTAATTCTCTGGAAATGTGCAGGGAAATCAAACAGACTAGGACAGTGGGGGGAGTCCAAGGGGTTAGGGTTTAAAAAATTGGAGTATTTGGGACGGGGAGGGGGGACTGGCGGTGCCGGACCCAGTGGTGATCTCACCGGCCAATTTTGGGGTGAGGGGCTCTAGATCTTTGACACGTGTCCTAGGCTGTATAAATACTATTTTGCACATGTTTGATTTTTCAGTGACTTTTCATTTTACGTTTAGTGCACGTGCAAACGTTTGAGCTTTTACAAGTTTAAAAGATAAATCAATAAAAATATTATATGGCTGAGGGGATTCGAACACAGGGGCTTTGTTACAGCAGTGCAAGACTTTACCAATGAGCTACAAGTGCTTTGTTGCTGTTCAAAAGCAATTTAAATTTATAACTTGTCTTCAGGCTAAGGTATTCTTTTCTGTACTATACAAAAAAAAATTATATAGAAGTTTAGGGTTGTTACAACTTGGGTGCTTAACTCCACTTGGTAAATAGAGAGTTTGAGAGAATTTTTGATAGAATTTTCAGAATGGTAAAGAGCTAGCGGATGGGGTGGTTTTTATAGTGAAATTTGAGAGTATGGAAATTTAAAAAATGAATTAAAAAGAATTAAAATAATATTAATGGGGTATTTGAAAAGTTTCTGATCAATTGCAGAAAAATCAAACAGTATAGGGGAGTAGTGGGGAGTCAAAGGATGCACGGGCAAAGAATAGTGGCGATGGGGGATACTTGGACCGTCGGTAGCGGCCAAAATGAGGATTTGGGTGGTTGGATTTGCTCCATCCACTTCGATATTTGTGCCACGTATTATATTCTGTGTTTACTCCACATTGCACCTGTTTGATTTTTCTGAAACCTTTCGATTCTTCATGATTTACTCGTGGAACTCTTGGGCTTCCAAAAAATTAAAAAGAAAAATCTTAAAAATAATTGAGACTGAGAGAATTCGAACACACAGGCTATATCACAGCAGTGTAGAGGCTTTACCTGTGAGCTACAAATTACTTCTTACTTTTATTAAACAAATTTAATTTATAACTTTATAGCAGGCTGAAATACCTTTTCTATACAATAAACAAGTAATTTTTTGTACAGGGATTTCAGAGTCGTTACATTCTACCATCCTTATAAAAATTTCGTCCTCAAAATTTACACAAAGGACCAATTTTCGAATAGCTGAGGATATCGTGCACGCATATCGTCTTCTCTTTCCCAAATTGATTCTCCTGACGAATCCTTTCTCCACATTACTCGGAACAAGTTCACCTTTTTGTTCCTCAATGTCTTCACCTTTCGGTCTAGGATCTCAACCGGTTGCTACTTACAAGTCAGATCAGTCTGTACAGTAAGCTCTGAGTGATCATTTTTGTGGCTGGGGTCACTCACATATCGTCATAACTGGGATATATAGAACACGTTGTGCACTCCTTCTAATGAGGGTGGTGGTGATAAACGGTATGCCACTTCTCCAATTCGTTTGAATATGTCAAACGGTCCTGTGTATATTGGACTTAATTTACCCTTCTTGCCAAAACAGATCACTCCTCTGTTTGGAGAGATATTCAAGAATACATGCTCTCCGGGTTGAAACTCCAGATATCGACGTTTTGCATCTGCCTAATGTTTATGTCGGTCTTGGTTTTTGCGCATTGATTGATCATGCGAAAAAGATTGTATGTTAATAACCGCAATCAAAACGGTGTCGCTAGTACATAGCCGCGATAGGTACGGGTCGTCCGAAGGGAAACATGAATTGTTTTCTTGCTTTAGACGAGTTGATAAAAGAGATGGTGATTGTTGTTGTTATAATTTAATACGGATATAAAATTTATAATAAAAAGGCTTGAAGAGTTCATAGGACTTAGTAGTTAATGGATGAATATTAAAAATGACTCCTTTTATCTTTAAATATTTTAAAACTAGAGCGATAGTGATAAATGTGGATTAAGGTTCTTGGAGGGAATTAGGGTTTCCCATTACCAACCCTTGTTCGTCCATTGATCTCTATTCATGTCAAGCACTTAATAAAACAAGTGTTTAACCAATCTCAAATCAGGGTCGTAACTATAAATAAATTGATAGCGTGCTCGTTTAGAAGGTTAACATTTATTTTGCTAAAGCTAATAAACTTTAAAATGTTAAAAAGAAATTAAAAGATTTTTCATCCATTATTCTACCCTATCCTACAAACCCTAGAAAGTAAGAAATTACTCTCTCATAGTTAATTTAGAAGAGATGTTGAAGATGAATGAAAGCATAATGAAGATACAGAAAAGTAATGCCTAAAAATAAGTGCAGAAAAAGTAAATGCGGAAAAAGTAAACGCGTAAAATAAATGCAAAAAGAATTAAAATAAAAACTATTTTTATTAATCAACTATTGCATACAACTTTTCTCCTTAGAAAGTAGAATTCAAGAACCCTAGTTTGCTCTAGATCTCTCTCTTTTTGGAAGTATATGAATAGATGATTATGTGATCTTTTGGATAAATTTTGAATGCACAGCTCTCGGTCCTTTATATAGTCCCTGAAACAAGAAACCCTAGATTCCATATGAGAGTAGATGCTGTTAAGATCGTATCCACAAAATCTCACATCGAACGGCCATTAAAGAGCCACGAAACCGCCGCATCTAGTCATGTTTGGCCGCGGTTCAGCCGCATCATAGTGGAACTAGGTTTTGAAATTTCTTCTGGCTTTTTGTGTTGACATTTGAATATCCTTTTGATGTATAGATTCTGAAAATATTGCTCTGAGTCTCTGCCGTTGCTAGATTCCTTGATTTGCTTCTTAAATTTGGCAGATTCGGTTTCGATATCCCGATTTGACTTGGATATCTTACTTGGATTCCAGATCTGAGCTAGTACCTACACAATATCTTAAATCAAAGTATTAGTAGTGTTTGGTAACCTTGAGATATTATTCTAACCATTTATATGATATAATATCTTAAGAATATTGATTAGGAATATCTTGCATGATTTGCATATTTTAATTATTAATATTTCATTTAAATATTATAGCATATATTTTCCGTAATTATATTAATTAAAATGAAGAAACATATGATAATAAACTTTTTCAAATAAATCCACATATGTTCTCTGTTTACAACTAAAACCTTTTCGTAGTTAACAATAGTAGGAAAAATGTTCATACAAACGTGCAATATTTTAGATTAATAAAATACCCCAAATTTATTTTTGATTGTCCCGAGAAAACTAGTTATTAATAAGAAAAGGAAAAACCTAATTAGCACACTTTCGTAGGTAACATGATTGCACTTAGCACATGCAATAAGCCTTTAAAGCTCTAGGTGTCCCTAGTAGGAGGAGTGTTGTCTCCTGAGGGTTTTCAGCGGGCTGCACCCATAAAATCCCACAATAAACGAAAGAATATGAAAGTTACATACAAAGATAAGAATATATAAAAGAAAAAATTTGAAAATAAGTGTTTCAAACTATTCTGGCTTTTTAGTTGCCATGAGCCCTATCTTAATAGTCATGAAAAAAGTCAGAAATCACAGCATCCCTTAATAAAATATCGTTTTTAGTCTTCCTGCCTACCATTCTTCCAAACATCGATCATATACCCTTACGTGTGTGTAAAAGATATCCCTATATTTAGAGAATTCAATTCAAGCAATCATACTCTTTTCCATCTTCCTTAGTACTTTTTAGTCGGTGAAAGATTTTAGATCGAATTGCTCACACATTCTTCATGCGACTGTTAATACTTCTTGAGCTACTAACCAACCAATTACAAAATGTGCTCACTTTTTTAGGCGTAATTAGCAATATTCTAGTCTTGCAACACCCAAACCTTAGCAGTGACTCCCAAACCAGTTGGTCTAAGGCACTAGGTGTTAAGGCACCTTCACTATATTTTTTGTTTGCTAGCTTAAGTAATTAAAAAACCAGTGTTCATTTTTCTTCACCTTTTATATTTATGTATTATTTATATTTTGTTGATTTGTATTTTTTTCTTCATACTAAGTCTTTTAGACAAGAGCATTTTAAGGTATTCTCTACTATCCCAAGTTTCAAGATATATGCAAATGCGTATGGTAGGGTATCAACATTCAGATGCTTGGTCTCAAGAATAGGGACTATTTTTCAGACTTATTTCTAGCCTCAAATTAGTGATTCCCTTCATCTTACTAATCCTTGGGACAACAGCTCATGACTATCTATTACTAGCTTTGTTTTAAAAACATCTAATTTTCATTCTTTTCTTAAATTTCTTCTTTTCTTTTATATGTATTTTTCACTTTCTAACTTTTATTATTAAAAAAAAATTAGTGCTTTTATTTAGTATAATGCAAAATGATGCGTGAATAAGCACAAACCTCCCCCAAACCTATTTGCAGCAGTTTCCTCACTGATGTCATCATTTAATCTTAAAACCTGTAGACTTGAAAGGAAAAGTTCTCAATGATTAGTAAAAGGGGACAAAAGTCAATGACAGTGAAATCCTCCCCCAAACTTATTTTTGACTCACAATCGTGCAAAAAATTTCTTTTATTTCTAGAGCCAAAATATTTTCTCCCCCCCTAAACTTGAGTAAAACGGTTTTTTCATTCATTATTAAGCGTTTAAAATCATAAGAGGGGGGTAAAATTATTGGTCTATGCAAAGCTTTACAAAGACCAAAAGTCATCACCTACCATTCGAATATTTTATCAATGTAATACCATGGTTGGTAGAAGATCATGTTACATATAGACGTGAAGACGTGGGGAGGAGATAAGAGATGTAATTGAACGGGTCTACATCTTGGTTGGTAGAGACGAAACAGTGATGGTGGGTGAAAACGAGAATATGAAAAATAAGGAGTAAGTAGAATATTATCATTCTCATACTTGATAAGAAGAAGGGGTGGCGGTTCAACTTCTTTGGGTGGAGGTTGATTCATCACAATATCCATGTCTTTTAGGAATGCGAGTTCTTCGGCAAAAATGTCTTCAAAACTTTCATTGATATTCCGAATGATAATTGATTGGTTCAAAAAAAAGAATAATAGGTAGTAGTAGTAACCGCAATCAATAACGGTGTCGTATGTAGCAAGCGTTAGTGAATACGGGTCGTCCTCTGGGATTCGAGGAATTAGTAAATTCTTGCTTTAGATGATTCGAAAGAACTAGTAAAGAAATTCAAGAAATAATTCAAGATTTAGTTGAATTTAAAAGTTTCAAGAAATTCAAGAAATTGTTATCAAGAAAGGAAATCAAGAAAATTTCAAGATCTAATTACCAAGAAAATATGAAGAAGGCTTGTAGGATTTGATCGGATTTAGTAGCCATGGATGACTAATAAAAGTAACTCGTCTTTTCTATTGACAGTTTAACGCTAGATTGATGGCGATGAATGCAGATTAGGGTTTTTTTTTGAAAAAACTTGGGTTTCTTCACTATAGTCCCTTGTCCTTTTATTGATCCCATTCATTTTCTAGCCCTTCACAAAAAGATCATCAATCTTATCTCATATCGTGGTCAAGATAATCAATAATTTGATATCGTACCCAATGAGGATGTTAACGATTCTTTTGCGAAGGTTTATAAACTTCATAAGACTAAAGAAAAGTATAGAATTCTATCATCCATCGATCTACCCTAATCCTACGGATCCTGGCAAGTGGAAATTTACTCGCGCGTCCTGAAAATAGAAGAAAGATTAGAAAAAGAACTCATAATGCGGAATTTTAAAAGAAAGCGAAATTGAAACTAATTATCTTCTTTATTATTCAACTTCAAATTACAACTTTTTCAATCCGAGATTACAAGAACAATTGCTTCGATCACTCCCTTGAAGAGGTGATTTTTCCGTTGATCTTTACGTTGCTCGATCACCGTGAGTCTTGGACCTGCCGTGGATCGCATGCTCGATGATGAAGACCGGCTTCGTATAAAGGATCTTTTGTTGAATCGCTTGATGAACTTCTCGATGATTCTTGATTTTGGATCTTAGATTTGATGTTGGCTCTTTTCTTGATTTGATGAATGAATTTAGGGAAAATTAGGAACAAATTGGGTAATAAATTGGGAACCATTTTCTTCATGACCATAGTCCTTTTTATAGCCCCCTCTTTAAGCTTCCCCAACAAGCTAGGTTGTTATAGAGAAGATTTCAGAACAAGATTGTTACAACGAGACTTGCTCAACAAGCTAGGACGTTGAGAAGAAGTTTCCAGAGAGTTCTCGACCCCGAAGCCCTTGAATCAGCCGTAGATCCACGGCGACTCGGCCTGACTCGGTCGCGGTTCCGCGGCCAATTGGTGGCTTCATTGGTTGAAACTTCAGGTATTTTCTTCTGTTGATCTCTGGGTATTTATGTGATATCTGGAATCTTCTTATCTCTTCTTAATTTCTGCCAGTATTTGATTCATCGACTTTCCTGTATTTTATCGACAGATTCCTGATTCCCGATATCTGACCTAAGTTAACTTTGCACAAGAGCTCAATGAAGAATGTGAGATACAAAATATTATGCATAAAAATATTAAACATACAATTTCCTTCATAATGTTGATTATAGTGTATAACACATGGTAAATGATATTTTGCAGATGAACTTCTAATATATGTTATATTTATAGCAAATACCTTTAGATGATTAGAAAAAGTAAAGAAATTGTCATGTTAAAAATGCAATAATTTCGACTGAACAAATTTTCCCAAACTTGACTTTGATCGTCCCGAGCAAACTTTATTTATTCAAGAGAAGGAGAAAAAAAAGAAAGAAAAAGAAAAACTAATTAGCACACTTTCGTAGGAAACACGATTGCACTGAGCACATGCAACAAGCCTTTAAACCTCTAGGTGTCCCTAGTAGGAGGAGTGTTGTCTCTTAAGGGTTTTCAGCGGATTGCACCCACAAAATCCTATAATAAAAGAAAGAGTGTGAAAGTTACATATAAAGATAAGAATTATAAAAGAAAGAACTTGAAAATCAGAGTTTTCAACTACACTAGCTTTTCGGTTGTCATGAGCCCTATCTTAATAGTCATGAAAAGATGTTAGAAATCACATCATCTCTCAACAAAATATCGTCTTTAGTCTTTCTCCCTACCTATCTTCCAAACACCGATCATATATCCCTACGTGTATGTAAAAGACATCCCTAAACCCGGAGAATTCAATTCAAGCTATCATACTCTTGTCCATCTATCTCAGTACTTTTTTAGTCGGTGAATATTTTAGATGGAATTGCTCACACATTTTTCATGCGACCGTTAATACTTGTTGAGGTACTAACCGACCGATTACTAAATGTGCTCACATATTAGGCGTAATTAGTAATTTCCTCGTCTTGCTACACCTAAGGCTTATCAGTGACTCCCAAACTAGTTGGTCTAAAGCACTAGGTGATGAAGCACCCTCGCTATATATTTTTATGCTACCTTGGTGATTACAAAACCAGTGTTTATTTTTCTTCACCATTTTATACTTTTATACTTCATTTATTATATTCTTCGTACTTTGGCTTTTAGACAAAAGCATTTCAAGGTATCCTCTACTATCCCGAGTTTCAAGACGTGTGTAAGTGCGTATAGTAGGGTATCAACGTTCAGATGTTTGGATTTCAGAATAGGAACTATTTTTTAGACTTATTTTTATTCTCAGATTAGTGACTTCCTTCATCTTACTAACCCTTGAGACAACGGCTCATAACTACTTATTACTAGTTTCGTTTCAGAAAATATCTAACTTTCTTATTTTTCTCAAACTTTTCCAATTTTTCACTTTCTAATCTTTCATTATAAAAGAAATTTTTAAAATTTTTGTGCTTATGCAAAGTGTATAATGCAAAGTAATGCGTATATAAGCACAAACCTCCCCCAAATCTGTTTACAGCAGTGTCATCACTGTTGTCATATTTTAAATCTCAAAAACCTATAGACTTGGGAGGAAAAGTTATTAACGGGGACAAGAACAAATGAAAGTGAAAATCTCCACCAAACTTATTTTTAATCATATGGATATTCAGTTATGTCCTATTTAACCCACCTCTATCCTTATGACGAGACAATATTATCGAGACATGGAGGTGAGGCGGAGGAAATTTAGTTATGATAAAGCGGCTCTTGTAAAAACAGGAGCTCCTCCATGGGGTCAGTGGAAAAATATGGTTTTAATCTATGCCCGTTCACTTTAAAAATATAACCGTTCTTAATATTTTCAACTTCAACTGCCTCGTGTGGGTATACATACCGCACTACAAATGGTCCTTTCCAACGAGATTTTGGCTTACCCGCATGAAGATGGAGACAAGAATCGTAAAGAAGGGCTTGTTTTCCCGGGATGAAAATTTTTCTCAAAATATTTTTATCATGAAATACCTTAGTCCGGTTCTTTACTATAACCACATTATCATAAGCTTCATCGCGGAATTCGCTTAGCTCATTTAATTGCAGCTTCCGAAAGTTGCAGGCTTGATTTAAATCGAAGTTAAGTTCTTTAATGGCCCACATTACTTTATGTTTGATCTCGACAGGAAGGTGACAAGCCTTTTCCAAACACTCGGCGGTAAGGAGACATACCAAGATCAGTCTTATAAGCGGTACGAAATGCCTAAAAGGCATCCGTCAATTTGGTTGACCAATCTTTACGGTTTTTAGAAACCGTCTTCTCTAAAATTTGTTTGATTTGCCTATTGGAAATCTCAGCTTGCCCGCTCGTTTGGGGATGATAGGGCGTAGAAAGTTTATGGTTGATTAAATATTTCCGCATCAAAGTCTCGAAAGACGGATTACAGAATTGCGTCCCATTGTCTCTAATTATAGCGCGAGGGTGTCCAAATTGCGAAAAGATATTTTTTTAAGGAACTTAATAACAACCTTGTTTTCATTAGTGCAACATGGTATTTCTTCTACCCATTTTAAGATGTAATCAACCGCTAACAAGATATATAAATTCCCAAAAGAGTTGGGAAAAGGACCCCTAAAATCAATACCCCAAACGTCAAAAATTTCCACAACCAAGATAAGTTGGAGTAGCATCTCATTTTTTCGAGAAATCCGACCCGTGTGTTGACACCGTGGACAAGTTTTGCAATGATCAAATCCATCTTTGAATATTGTAGGCCAGTAAAAACCACATTGCAAAACTTTCTCTGTCGTCTTATGTGGACCAAAGTGACCACCACATGCCTGATCATGACAGAAAGACAAAACACTCTTGAATTCATCATTGGGGACACATCTGTGAATGATTTAGTCGAGACAAAAACAAATAAGGTTCATCCCAGTAAAAATGCTTTACTCGACATAGAAATCGATGATTGTCTTGTTTAGACCATTCGCTGAGAATAAGTCCTGTTGCTAGATAATTCACAATATCAACGAACCAAGGTTCACAGGATACGGTCTAGAGCTGTTCGTCAGGGAAAGAGTCGTTTATTGGTAAGGTCACAGTAGGTGAAGAAGAGATGCGTGAAAGATGGTCGGCTACTACGTTTTCATATCCTCTCTTATCTCGTATGACAAGATCAAATTCTTGTAATAACAAGATCCAACGTATTAACCTAGCCTTAGCATCCTTCTTAGATAAAAAAATGTTTTAGGGCGGAGTGATCGGTGTAAACCACAATCGGTGAGCCAATCAAGTAAGGCCTGAATTTCTCTAATGCAAATACAACTGCCAAGATTTCTTTCTCGGAGTGATGACGTCAAACCTTTGACTGTCACATCAGAAATAGATGATCTATCTCCGCTATATCTGCTTTGGTCTATAAATAGACATAAGCCTGATATCCACCAATGCTTCCGCTGCTCCCACTGACTATGCCAACCCTCTGGCAGAGTCATATAGATGTGCACTTCTAAAATTAGTTTAGAACGGCGCTATACTCATCCTCCTGCCGGGTCTCGCAGCCTGGAACAACAACAATGGCAAGTGTGGGTAAACAAGAACTTCCCTGTCACCGTCCTTGAGGCTACCGGAGTACCTCTCGGGTGCCTGAAGTTACCCACCTTATCTGCGGAGTGGCCAATGGAATGTCAAATCAGACTGAATCTTTAGGTTCCTTATCAAATCTTCAGTAATCGTTTGCGGTTCTGGAATCACTTCCAGTTCTACCATACTCCCACTACTGTTTTTGAAAAAATCCATTTTTAATAAAACTGTGGCGAGTCTAGAACAATATTTCTATTGATCTGCCAAATGGTAGAAAGTCAACCCTCGTCATAGCCTGGGTCAACCCACAAACAGCCATTACAGAAACGTGCCTTGAGTTGTCCAATGTCTGGTTTCAATCATAAGCCGGACAACTCCCCGTACCTTAACAACGTTAAGATATGAACTGTTCTATATCCAATATAGAACCAGAGGCACTGATTTAATTGAACCAGATTCAAATCATGCAGCTATCTCCAGTGCATGTCAACTAAATGGAAGGAGGCCGATCAGCGTTACTCAACTTAGGAATGCTTCCAATTATGAGTAACCTGAAAGAGAAGCAATTTCTCTTTATCATTACTATCAACTGAATACCATACACAAGTATCTACATCTTCGATCACTTTGAAGAATCCCGATACTTGCTAAACCTGGTTCTCTACTCTATTCAAATACCTATAACTCCTCAAAACTTAGACCCTGTGTTTCTACGAAACACATGTCTAAGAACTAAAGAAGTTAAAAGTAAACAGAATATAGTATGAGGACCAACCCCTCTGTCCTAATGGACACTGGACAACATACAATACTCTGTATAAGTCCGCTGAGTCTAATAACTCTTTCACTGTGTGTCGTAGGTTAAAAACTGTACTTATGGTTAAGAAGAATTACACAGCTGTTTAATACTCCTTACCTAACCATCCACTGATATAGGTAAATGTCATCGACATAATATCAAAAGGTATATCTCACTCTATGAAAATAGACGTACAGATATATCAATTTGAAATTGGTGCACAACAGCGGATATTCAAAACCAAACATTTGCCGACCGGCAAACAGCCCAGGCGATCTCCTCAAATATCACCAATTACAACGAATCCCGATATAATGAGGATGATCACCTTATTCCCAATAACTTACTCCCACTCATCATCTGTAAAACCATACAGATGTGAGAATCAAACCTGGTAAATACATACCCTGGAGCAAGTGTCTAATCGGGAAATCAGTTTTCTTTTAACAGTACACAGCTGAACTGAAATATTGAAATGTTTCGATGGGGTATCCGGGTATTCTTAGTAATGCCTCTACCATTATCCAGATTCACAACTATAACCGTATAATTGTTTGCCACCTCTCCAAATCCCTTTATATGTCTTTAGTCATTACCTTCTGCACACCCCTTAGGCCAAATGGTTTTCTTCCTTCCCTACCGTTCGGCACCAGCCTAAGGTTTGGAAGAAGACTATCCAATAAGCATAATGGGTGTACTGTCCTAGTCCTAGGAGCACTCGCAATGCGAGAGAAGGTGAAGATAAAAAACAACCGAATAAACCTTATTCCTATTTCTCCTGGACCAGAATCCATCCCCGAACTGGAACAAGTTCCTTTCGAGTTCGTATATAACCATACGATGGAGTATCCAATAAACTGTGGATCTTCGTAGTGATACGGAGTGTCCTGGAGAAATACAAAGGTGATTTAGGATTGGCGAAGAAATACTTGGTTTGGTCGTGAATATCAGTCGCAATTTACTTTGCCCTCTTACTAATCCCTTGCTTTGTCTTAATCATAATACCTTCTGCACACCTTTTAGGCTAATTGGTTTTCTTCATTCCCTACCGGTCGGCACCAGCCTAAGATTTGGAAGAAGACTATCCAATTTGCGTAATAGGTGTACTATCTCCTAAACAAAGGAGTACTCGTAACTTGAGAGAAGGCAAAAAGGAAAAAACAACTGAATAAACCTTATCCGTTTTCTCCAGAACCGGAAACCATCCTCGAATTCCTTCGAGTTCGTATATAACCATACGATGGTTTTGTCCAATGGAAGTGGGCGTTCGCAGTAATACGGGATGCCCTGGAGAAAAGGGTAAAAGTAGGAGTGGCAATGAGGTCTGCAACTCTGACAATCCAAAAGCCAGTGTTAAGAAGGTTCGGTCAACTTGGTCACTGAGTCATAGTCTTAGGGTCGGGTCAATGGTCGCTGCCAGAGAGAGAGAGAAAAGAAACACTCAGCGTGCACTCTAACCTAGATCAGAATGGTTACCAATTTATCTAATCTGGAAACCTCCCACTGTACCTCAAATTCTCCTCCAAACCTGAAAGAAGAATTAGTCGGGGTCACCCGAGGAGCAAACCAACTCATCAGTGGGAATCGGGATCCAACTATTATCGCATGATAACGTGACGGAATCCGCTCACGGTATCACACTCCAGAAGGTATGCGCATATCTGGCAAGTTTCAGTTCTTTTGAAACTCCCGATGTGATTTTTACCCCATGCTCTTATGACCTTGACGAAGGCCAACAAATCATAAGTCACATGTCAAGTTCTACCCGTCATTCTCCAGGTTGATTTGAACCCACCCGCACAAGCCCTTGACGAAAGCCAACAAGGCTATACGACTGTCCCAAACCAACGCATCTATCTATGCTGCAGAAAGGCAACAAGCAGCTACCATACACTATGCCTTGACGAAGGCCAACAAACATAGCATGAATACTACGTGCTACCCGTCTGAAACGACGGAGGGCTACGAATGGTTTCTGGCGAAAACCTTTAACGTAACGAACTTGATATCGTTGAAGGAACGGATAGCTTTTTAGAAACTATAGTGACGAAAACCTTTACTAAAGAGGTCACTCCCGGTGAAGGGATCTCGGCTCTTTCCCCGTAGAATGGGGTGCAGGATATTCCAAATGAATACCACGATGCAGTGCAAAAGTAATCGGCTATAGTGAAGTTAATGCCCTGACGCAAACTTCTGTCCAAGGGGTCACTCCCGGTGAAGGGATCCCGGCCCTTGCCTCGTCGACTGAGGAGCAGGATATTCCAAATGAATACCACGATGCAAAACAAAAGTGAACGTCCTTGCAATAACAGCTTTTTGAAAAGTGTTCCAACAACATCAGAATGGGTTTGTTTTAACTTGCATTGATCCGAATCAACGCAATCCCATCAATTGATCACACCACAAAGAACGAAAATATACTGATGTACGTATATGCCATCCGCATTCGCCACTGGGTCCCGTCATTACCCGTTAGGTTAGCTAACTAACGACAGAGCGGGGACTGAGCTAGCGCGGATGTAAAACATATACAACATCTACTAATATATATACCAATATATTATATTCGCTCAAGGCGTGATAAAAATGCAACATCACAGAAATGTACAGCATCACAGAACAATACAGACATCTGGGATCCCCGGGTTTCACAGAGCCACTACTGAAACCCGACGTTCCCCTGGTCGTGTGGATAGCTTGTGCAATGAAATCCTAGACCCCTACGGGCGCGGCAAGTTCCCGCCAAAACCTGAAGTGAGGCAGCCCCCTTCAGCACCGTGAATGGACCACCCAGCACTTCACGGAATCCGGTAACTTGGGCACCCCTTCTGGGTCAACCTTTACCCCCTACGAGTGCGGCGAATAGCCCGCCAATTCTAGAGTGAAGCCCCCTCCGTCCCAATGCCATGAGATGCGGGCTTGTTGCCCTCCAGAACCCGGCTATCCATGCACCCCTCCGTGGGGTAATCCTAGTACAGAAAGTAAAATATATATACAACGGGTACATCGACCGCAACCAGGTCGTGCCCCAAAAGAATAATACAAACAGACAGTGACGGCAGTCCACATGTCGGACGCTCGCCCTGCAATATCACATGTACATAATACACCAACACTGCACTAGCATTGCATCCAGGCTATCCCCACGACCGATCCGCAACATCACAGCAAAATCACAGAACATCAACGTGAAAGTCACGTTCGCAAATCCGTCTAACCGGGCTATAGCAGTTAGACCGGATTTACCGATCGAGTGACATTCACGGTCGCAGATTTAATGTAAATACTGTGAAAAATGTGTTTAAAATATCCGATCGATCAAATTTTAACAAGTGGGCCCCCAAGCAATACTGTAGCACTCACAGAAATTCTGGGCCCTATGTTATTATTCCTAAACCCCTAAAATCAGCCCATAAGCCCACTGCAAAAAATTGGTGAGGTGAAGCCAACTTCCTGCGGCGGAACCGCGGCCAAAGAGGGGCTAAGGCCGCGGTTCCGCGGTCGTACGGAAGGATCACGTTACCAAATTTTTGCAGTGTTCTTATAATTCTCTACACATCATTCTGGGATAACCTGAAAAATTTTTGGACTTCAAAAAATTTCGACAGAAACTGATGTGAAGGAAAATACGGTTTTTGGAAAATTGTTCGATCGGAAATGTAAAATACATCAAACAAAGCTAGACTAAGTTAATGGCGAGGCTCTGATACCACTGTAAGTGCACGGCGGCGCCCCGACCGTCAATCCGACGGCCAAATGCGGAAGTGGTGATAAACTTTAATTTTGCGAACTTAGCAAACCGGCACCACCGCGCACTAAACACCCGGATCGGACCATTAAACTAGTTCTAGCTAACTACAAGACGGGTTAGAGATATACCGAGTGATCCGAGTCCTCCAGTCTTCTCGTCGTCGTCCCGATCTCCTGCGGAAACTCCGGTCGTCGCCTCCTTGCCGGAAGGGCACCACATCGCCTGCATCATTTACGGGCTCCCACCTCAATACCGAGGCAACTCGGGCGTGAAGTTGGCTGGCCGACGCGTCCAAGATTTGCTGTAGAATGTGTAGTGTAGAGGCTATGTCTCATTTGGGGTTTTGTTGCCATTTGAAGATGATGGAGGAAACAAGATAAGGAAAAATGGTGCTTGCATTTTTCCTAGCATGAAATGAGATCAAGAAAAATCCCACAAGCTCAAAATGAAACTCTCTTTTTTTCTTCTCTCAAGTGTGGCCAACCCTTCATCCTTAGAATGGTGGAGGAATGAAATATGAATCCATAACAAGAAGGGAGGTGAGTGTAGGAAGAGAGAAAGGGTGACCATATCCAAACATCATCATAACAAACTCACATCAAACTCTAATCACCTTTTAGTGATGTAAAGAGAATCAAATGATGGTTGAAAAGAAAAGATGCCATCATAATCAATCCATATGCAAGAAACCCCTCCACAATATGTTATTTGCAAACTTGCAAATAACACCCTCCATCGAAAAAGTCCGGCCGGGAAAGAACAAAGGAAAACCGGCCGGAACGGAATGCAAACTGGCAACTCCAGAAAACTGGTCCCGTAATAAATTACAGGAAAACCCCGATATTGTGCATACACACCCGCATCTGTATTCCGACCGGATACAAATGTAATGAGACAAAATCTACACTGTACTAAACTAGGATCCGGCTTAAACCAAAACCGGATAGTAATATCCGTTCGATCCTGATCCGTGCAATACCGCACGTATCTGATCGGACCTTGCCATATATCCATACGGCCACTAGTACAAACCGTCCGATCCTGATCCGTGCAATACCGCACGTATCTGATCGGACCCTGCCATATCTCCATACGGCCTCTACAGCGTTTCGCCCGAAAGCTTGAGTAACTGTAAGTGTGGTGGACTCTAAAGACTCGTCAATACTATGGCTGTGGATTTAACCACTAGCACGTCAGAGGTATAAGCCAATACGTGATGGGCCACCAGCTATTGACCAAAAGGAACGTCGATGAGCGAACTCATCCTGACACCCTACTGAGCCTGTCAGTGACAATATCCGTACAGTCCGGTCCGTTCGTCTATGAGCATCGCATGTCGGGCCTAGGGGGTTGGTAAAAGTCATACCCCCAAAAGCGGTACAAGTCGTGTCGGAGTGTAGCCCAGAACACCCTGAGATACTACTGGAATACCTACCAGTAAATCTCCTGCCTTGGCCAAGGACTTTTCATGTTCTGGCTCTCCTCGACACAGCGCGACCTCACCCCCAATACCGGGAGAGACGAACCCCTGAAGATCCGCTCACTGCCTCCATGTGGCTCGGGACTGTACCCAACTAAAACCTGTTTGCACGACTCCTTTGAGCCATGGTAGGGTAGTAATCAAAGCACAGTGGGAACTCACACGAGACAAATGACGATCCCCAGGTCCGATGAACTAACCTGTACACATGTCACCTGGGAACTGCTATCTGACGTCAGGTATAAGACCAACTAGCATGTTCCCGGCGAGTCCTGTCCGGTTTACTCATAACCCAATGAGCACCTGTATACATCTTAGGTGAACCAACTGACACCAGTGGCTTGTAAGACCGGCCACCGCCCCTCGTCGGGGTCTCGACTGTATACACTAGTCTACTCTGGAGAATCGATGCCCTGTCTCGAAACTCCTACGACTAGGGACCTTTTAAGGATGTGCTTATAGACTCCAGCTCTCACTTATATGATCGCCCTCATACTGCTGGCAGTCAAGCAAGAATCCTAGGGGCTCTATCAACGTGCAATAGCGACCTGTCAGGTCACCTAAAGCAGTACACGATGATAAAGGTAAACCAGATAGCATACTATCATCTTGAGTAAGACTGCCCTACCGGGATAGGTCCTCCATCAATCATTGCAATCACGTGCCTGTGATCCAATAATTGACTCTGAGGGCACTATCTCTAACAGATAGGAGAGGTTTCGTCTCTTCCGGTATTGGGGGTTGATGTTGCGCAATATACGATTGGCTATAACAGGAAGTCCCTGGCCTGGGCTGATGAGATTTACTTATAAGTGTTATCAGTAGTTTCTCGATCTGTTATGAGCCATATATCTGTTACTTATATGTATGCCCTAGAGGCCATTACTGTACATGAGATGTATATTGTAGTGGATGCTTGGACATATATAGGGAGGACTTTCTTGCTCGACATGATAGTATGGTATCTGGTTACTATTTATCTTAACATATACACTGATTGTCTCTCTGTTACATGTTGGTAAAGCCCTTATGATGTGTACTTGACTACCTGGATTATGATATGGATCTTACTAGTGGGACAAAGGTAGTCGGTAAGTACATCCTTTAATGTCCCTAGTCGTAGGTGTATCGAGACGGGGCATCGGTATACCAGAGTAGAATAGCGTATAGCTTCTCGACCCATTCAGATGGGCGATGGATGATCCTATATCCATTGGTGTTTGACATCAGAGATGATATATGGGTGCTCAGTGGAGACTGGGTACACTGGACGGACTCCCCGAGAACTCCTAGATGGTATTATACCTCATGTCAGATGGCAGTTCTCTAGTTCTCTGGTGACACTGGTACAGGTTAGTCTGTCGACCCGAGATCGTCATAGAGTCTTGTGAGATTCCCACTGTGCTTTGATTTCCACCTTACCATGTTCAAGAAAATGTGCAAAACGATGGTTTTTGGGTATGGTCCCGAGTCACATGGAGGCAATGAGCGATAAGAAGGGATTTCGTCTCTCCCGGTATTGGGGGTTGATGTTGCGCTGTGCTCGATTGGCCATAACAAGAAGTCCCCGGCCAGGGCTGTTTATGAGATTTACTGGTAAGTGTTATTAGTAGTTTCTCGACCCGTTACGAGCCTCACATCGGCATGACTTATCAATCTATTGGGGTCTGACGTTTACCACCTCCTGGCGAGATATGCGACATATCAGACGAAAAGACCGGACTGTACGGTAGTGTTACTGATCGGAGTCGCAGGAGTATGAGCAGGCATGCTTATTGATTTTCTGATCACTCAATACCTAGGTGGCCGTTACATTTAGCAGACCGCTTGCGGCTTATGGGGTGATATGATCATCACCTACTGCCGGCGTATTGACGAGTCTTTAGAGTCCTACAGAGAGGTTTCCGGTTCATGCGAAATGGAGTAGGAGCACATATGTGATATGTGCGGGACCGAGATTAATGCGCATATGTGATACCGCATTCTATTCTCGCAATTTGTGACATCGGTCGGTTATATGAGATATAGCCGGGTTATCCGATTAAGTGTTGATTCGATAAGTTGTTGCATTTGATATTAGTCGGTCATATGTGATATAGCCGGATTATTAAATCAAGTGTTGATTTAATAATTTAATGTATAATTGTATATTTGATATACTAGATTACATTAACTAATATTAGCTTACTTAAACATTTCTTTTTCTCACAAGTGTGCATTAGTATATATGTGATATATATTAGTGTACATTTTATTGTGTCCTGCTTGATGCCACATGCTACATGGGTGTATGAGATTCACACCATACTAATAATAATGTGAGGGTTTATATTTATTTAAGTAAATCAAAATTAGTGTTAATTAGTCACATGCTTGGAAGCTTGGAGAAGCTTGTAGCATCTTTGACTAAGTCCACTCCTTTTGTTTTACTTGTAGATATTTATTAACCTAACCATTATTCTTAACCATGGTTTAATCTCTACATAGGTTAGTGTATGACACTAACTCACCTATGGTTGTTATTCTCACCTCATTAGTGCATTCTCATCTCTTCTCTTCATCTTTTTCATCCTTGAAAAAAAGCTTTCTAGCTTTTGGAAAAGTGAGAAAATATTGTGAGAAAAATAAAACTAAAGTGAGCTCATTTCCTATTTCTTCATTCTCTACTACTTGTTGTTTAGTATAAGGTGTTTGCTTCACTAATTTCACAATTAGTGAAGAGGTTGCATGAGCTTGAGTCTTCTCGACGTAGATCATCTTCGGCCTCGAAGACTTCGAGCAAGCTTGTTCATTTCTCCGGGAGAACCCTTTCTAGAGTTCGGGTGTTCATGACTTGCAGTGAAGGGACTATTACACGGAGCATTAGAAGTGAAAGACTGGTCTACAAAGGTTGTATTCCTCATTTACTTAGATGTAAAGTAGTTTACATGTTTATTCGTCAGATTTTCTAGTAACGATTCTATGGTTAGAGTTAACTAGAACGACAAATTTTTGAAATTGGCATGGACGATGCCTCCCGAAACCTTGCTACCGTCCTAGGGAACCCTGCAGTGGTATCAGAGCCATGCTAGAAAATTAGACTGATTTTGTTAGATTACGAAACCGAAATGACTCTGAAACTTGAAACACGAAAATGTAGTTTCTGTCGATTTTAAAAGGTGTTCAAATTTTTTTTTAAATAATTGCAGAATGTTGTATGAGATGCAGCATGAACACACAAGAAAATTTATCCCCACTCCTCGGAAATTGGCCGGCCACATGCTCATATATTCCTGCGAGCTCGGTTCTTTAGTGATGGAATGCGTTGAAATTTTTTGTGTGTTCCAGTGACTGGGTTTTGGTGTTTCAAGTGTTTTCTAAGTTTGCAAATGATGTGATCTTACACTATAAGCAATTCGGAGTGTTTTGTATTCGTAGTTTTAACATTGTTTCGGGTATTCATATGTTGTCTAGGCGAAGTTAACAAGTTTGAACGAATATCAAAAACCCATTTTTCCAAGTTAAGGTATTCGGAAAAACATGTAAATAATTCTGTGGACCCTCTAGAAGGATGAAACCCTAACTCGATATAATGACCATGGAACGCTTATGGACCTTAGGGTTTGTGGCAGTTTCGCGGTGCCATTAATGAGGCTTGGGTTTGACCTTCTACGGCTGGTCCATAGGTACTGTGGCATGTTCTGGGTATTTATGAACTATGCTCAAGTGTTGAGCTGTCGGGAAATTGTGGGACTTTGATGAATCGATCGAAAAGTTTAATTTCGTCCAGATATCATGTGATGGGATACAATACTTGGAATCCACACTAATTTGAATTTTATAAATTTAGCAATTTGGTCTCATTTGATCGGTTGCCACGGGATTTTGATGTGATCAACAGCCCATCGCAATCACGTAGCATACGCGGATACTCGCCGAGTAACATTATTAGATAGCCACGCCCCATAGCCCCGACCAAGTGACTGTAGGAGAACCCCGTTGCCAAAAGCATCAGTTCGGGTGCTCGCAGCTGCGGTGTTCCGCCTAAGTGCACTTCGTCGAAGGTATCGGGGGGTGCGGCCGTATACTAAAGTTTCCGACGAGCATTCGATCAGGTTATCGAGAATCTTGTTGAATTACCCTAATTGTTATTGGAAAGTGTTTTCAATATTGAGACTAAAATGCGGGGTTTATAATTGTTAGGCATGTGATGTCTAAGGAATTCATTTGGTTGGGCATGAAATCCAAAGTATGTGATACATTGGGTTTATGATGTCCAAGGTGGTTGCGGATTCCAATTGTTGTAGTTTTTCACTTTCTTTTCTGTGATCATAAGTGTAATATGTGGTGTATCGCCGGTTTCGCTGCTATATGTCAATGACAATTGGGATACGCATATTTACTTACGTTGATGACATACGATGTTATATGTTGCTGGGATATATTATATTGGATCGCTGTGTTTGAATGGCCGGGGTTTTCTTATGTAAGATGAGAGTTTTTCATTTTCATTCATGTAAGAACTTGTATGTAATATTCTTTTATTGGGGCACTTCCGGGTTGAGGAAGATGTCACCGTTGATGTATATTATTTACTTTTCCGCATTAGGATAGACCCAAGGAGGAGAGCATAAGTAACCGGGTTCTAGAGTCCAGTGGGAGACCATCTCGAGGCGTCGAGTCCGGGTCTCCTAACTCTAGAATTGGTAGGGTTGCTTGCCACTCTCGTAGGGGTCTAGAGATGTGTGTTTGGCTATTCATCATAACCGTGGAATCTGTGTTTTATACAGGCTTAATATAAAACCCGGAAATAGTATATCCAATATTTCATATGTTGTTTTCTGCTGCGATATTCTGTGATGTGATCACTTTATATGATGAGATAGATACTGTATATAGTATATGTGATATATTATATAGACGTTGCTTATGTGTTACACCCGCGTTAGCCCTACCCCGCTCTGCCGTTAGTTACCTAACCTAATGGAGCATGACAGGACTTCGAGGCGAATGCGGATGGCATAAGCATACGTTGTATTTATCTGTGATGCTTAGGTAACTTAAATGATGGGACTTCATTAATGAGATTAATGAAAGAAAATAAACCTAAAGATGTTGTGGAATCGAATTTTCAAAAACCGGTTGCTCTAGTTCTTGCTTTGCATAGCGGTATTCCTTGTAGAATATCCAGCACCTTATTCGATAAGGAAAGAGCCGAGATCCCTTCACTGGGAGTGACCTCTTTAGCAATAACTGGCAGATGCTACAAACTCAGATAGTCTTTTGATTGCTTTTATAGTTTTTGCTTAGCATAGTGGTATTTATGAAATATCCTGCACCTTATTTGATAAGGAAAGAGCTGAGATCCCTTCACCGGGAGTGACCTCTTTAGCAAAACTAGTAAAGGCCTCAAAAACACTCCTTTTTATAATCACTCGATTCTACAACGATATCAAGTTCATTACGCAAAGGGTTTTCTTAAAAACCTGTCATAGCCCTCCGTCATTTCAGATAAGTACTACTTAGTATTCGTGCTATGGTAGTTTGGCCTCCGTCAAGGCGTAGTGTGCGGTAGCTATCTAGCGCTTATATGAAGCATGAGATCCGATTGGATTAGGGTATTCGTACGGTGTAGTTTGGCCTCCGTCAAGGATCGTGCGGGTAGGTCTAATTCAATCTAGAAATGAACGGGTTGAACTTGACTAGCGCTCTATGGGTAGTTTAGCCTCCGTCAAGGTCATAGGACGCTCGGGGAAAAATTATCGAGAATTTTAAGTGTTGAAATTTGCAATGAGATTGCATACCTTCTATGAGATAGTTGGATCCCAATACCCACTGCGAGTAATTGTTACTCCTGGGAGAGTTTTACACATTATAATTAGCCGATCAAGTAAGTGTCTAGAAAGGTGTCAACGGGGTTACGCCCATGGGAAAACGAGGTTTATTTTAATTAGATCTGTGCGAAAGCACGGGGAACATCCCTTAAAGTACCGGCACTGGCCTAGCTGAAAGATTGGGGAACTTGTAGGGTGTAATTAATCTCGGCTAGTCTTTCCTTTTAGGGTTTGAATGAAGATTTGATAAAAACAGTGGGAGCTATCCTGATTAGATAAAATAATAACCAATCTGATCTTGCATGAGCATACGCTGAGTGTTTTCTTCTCTCTCTCTTTCTCTCCAGGTAGCGACATTATCACGCCTTAATCAAGATAATAATATGGATGTATTGACCGAACCTGCTTATTATACTATGCTGGGGAACGTTCATCCCGCTCTATCCTATAATTGTTGTAAGACCGAGTAGGAGATAGGGAATACCAGGATTCCCGTGCCGCCCAAATGAAGAAAGTGCATGATGATGCATCTTCTTCGGGTGTGTTCATTACCGAGAACTGTTTCTCGGTATCCTCTACGTCCTGGGTATGAGATATCAGATCAGGATCCCACATATGTAATCTGTTACATGGGCTTCAGATAGGTAGAGAACTGAGAATGGGTGATAAGTTTCAAGAGATGGAAATGGTGCAATTGTTGCAGCCAAGGTGTTGGCAGTTATCACCCTGTATTACCAAATACATTGATTCTGAACGAATGTTATTAGATACTGAACCTGATATGCAACATTATATCATTCTCTTTATTTAGTAAAGATGGATATAATATTGTATTATTGGATAATGTTTTGATCATTTCCTATATCAAGAGTTGATCGGTTCAGGCACGTTATCTAAAAGCATATACGTTCTAAATCAAACTACAGTTCTTAACGTATAGAACACATACAATAGGAAGAGTTCAGAAATGAACGAATCTTTCTTGAGACATTGTAGACTAGGTCATATCAATGCGACCCGACTAGCTAAGTTACATTAAGATGCATATTTAAATCAGTTTGAATTTACATCTTGTGAAACTTACCAGTCATGTCACAAAGATAAGATGACCATAGTTCCGTTTATTGGAAACAGAGAAAGAGTTAGTGAGCTCTTGGGATTGATACATGATGATGTATATAGGTCCCCTGTCTACACATGCCAGGACTGGTTCTTTGCACTTCATTACATTCACTGATGATCTTTCAAAATTCGCACATGTGTTCCTGTTGAAACACAAATCTGAAACTTTTGAGAAATTCATAGAATATAAGTTAGAAGTAGAGAACCAAAACGAGTATAAGTATTATGTCCTTTGATGTGATCAGGGAGGAGAATACTTGAGCACGGAATTCCTGGACTATTCTAAAGGAGAATGAGATTCTCTCTCAGCATTACTCCTCCGTATACACCACATCACAACAGTGTATCGGGGCAGAGCAATCACACCCTATTAGATATGGTGCGCTCTATGATGAGTACTACTGAGTTGCCTATTTCCTTTTAGGGAGTTATGCACTTGAGAAGTTGCATACCTATTGAATAGGGTTTCAACCAAATCGGGTGCCTACCACTCCATATGAGATATGGTATGGGAAGAGCCCATGTCTTAATTAACTTAAGATTTGGGGTTGTTCGGCCTATGTGAAAACAAAATCTGGACAAGCTCGAGGCAAGGTCAGTTCTGTGGAACTTTATTGGATATCCCAAGTATTCCCAAGGGAATATCTTCTACCGCACCCAGGAAAAAAAGGTGTTTTATTTCTCGGCATGCCACCTTTTTAGAAAAGGAATTTCTTATGAAGAAATTAGTGGTCATGAGGAAGAACTGGAAGGAATTCTAGCTATACAAACTACAGCTGATGATTTGGTAGAACCGGAGGATTAAATAGTTCCCGACGAACCTCAACCTCTCCGCCGATCTGGTAGGGTTCCTCATCCGCCTGAGAGATACTTCGGTTTTCTCAATGACAGTTGGAGTGAGGATTGCATCATGAGATGATGACCCAACTAGTTTCGAGCAGGCCATCAAGAGTAGGGACTCTGTAAGAATGGCTGGATGCTATGCGATCTAAGATGGAATCTATATACACCAACAAAGTATGGACTTTGGTTGCTATATCTGAAGGGTTAAATCCCCATCAGGAGTAAGTATATTTTGAGAAGATTACTTGGTGTGGATAGAAAAGTTGAGACTTTCAAAGCTAGTCTTGTTGTAAAAGGTTTTCGTCATCAACCAGGTGTGGATTATGATGAAACCTTTTCTCGAGTGCCTATGCTTAAGTCCATCCGGATCCTACTTGCCATTGCTACATAACATGACTACGATATCTGGCGGTTGGGTGTCATGACTGCTTTTCTAAATAGTGATTTAGAAGAGAGCGTCTATAAGTACACAGCCAGAGGGCTTCGTAGACAGTGGGAGCAGCGGAAATGTGTGCAAGTTGCTTTACGGGTTAAAGCAGGCATCGCGGAGTTGGAAACATCTGTTTTGATGTGGTAGTCAAAGCGTTTGACTTCATCAAAATGGTAGATGAACCTTGTCTATATAAAAAGGTAGTAGAGAGTAAGGTAGTCTTCCTCGTATTGTACGTAGATGACATACTCTTGATAGGGAAGGTGTTTCCTATGCTACACTCGGCCAATCTCCTCTTATCACAAGGATTCTCCATAAATGATAAAAATGATACATCATAAATCCTGGGTTTTAGATCTATAAGATAGATCTAAATGGATGTTAGGATTCTCACTAGGTGTAGTAAGATGGTATCAATCGATCCTGGGAAGAATCACTGGATAGCTTCCAGGGTGGTAAGGATGACTGATTGTCAGACACAGGAATTGTCTTTACCCTCAGTGGAGGGACGGTATGTTGGAAGAGTTCCAAGCTAGATACCGTGGCAAACTAGACGATAAAGGCTGGATACATCGCTACCAAAGATGCTACAAAAGACGAAGTCTCGGTGTATATTAGTTCATGAGATGAACTTCGTTCCTACCATTGTGTGACAATGGAGTTGTGGCATATGCCTAGGAACCCCCATCCCATCAGTGACCCAGACATATTCTAAGGAGGTATCGCCTGATCATGGAGATGGTTGATCTCCAGGGAGATCGAGATTAGGAGAGTAGACTCATAGGACAACACGGCGGATCTACTCATAAAGGCTTTTTCTCAGAGAGAGACTTTTATAGGATGGTTGAGTATGAGATACTACAACCACTGTTATATGATGGCCCTAGTGCAAGCGGGAGATTGTTAGTTATATGTATGCCCTATAGGCCATTACTATACATGAGATGTATATTGTAGTGGATGCTTGGACATATATAGGGAGAACTTTCTTACTCGACATGATAGTATGCTATCTGGTTACTCTTTATCTTAACATGTACACTGATTGTCTCTCTGTTATATGTTGGTAAAGCCCTTAGGATGTGTACTTGACTACCTAGATTATGATGCGGATCATACTAGTGGGACAAAGGTAGTTGGTAAGTACATCCTTTAATGTCCCTAGTTGTGGGTGTATCGACACTGTGCATCGATATACCATAGTAGACTAGCGTATAGCTTCTCGACCCATACAGATGGGCGATGGATGATCCCATATCCATTGGTGTTTGACATCAGAGATGATATACGGGTGCTCAGTGGAGACTGGGTACACTGGACGGACTCGTCGAGAACTCCTAAATGGTATTATACCTCACGTCAGATGGCAGTTCTCTGGTGACACTGGTACAGATTAGTCTGTCAACCCAAGATCGTAATGGAGTCTTGGGTGATTCCCACTGTGCTTTGATTTCCACCTTACCACGTTCAAGAGAACGTGCAAAACGGTGGTTTTTGGGTATAGTCCCGAGTCACATGGAGGCAATGAGCAATAGGAAGGGATTTCGTCTCTCCCGGTATTGGGGGTTGATGTTGCGCTGTGCTCGATTGGCCATAACAGGAAGTCCCTGGCCAGGGCTGTTTATGAGATTTACTGGTAAGTGTTATCAGTAGTTTCTCGACCCGTTATGAGCCTCATATCGGCATGACTTATCAAGCTATTGGGGTCTGACGTTTACCACCTCCAGGCGAGATATGCGACATATCAGACGAAGAGATCGGACTGTAAGGTAATATTACTGATTGGATTCGTAGGAGTATAAGCAGGCATGCTTGTTGATCTTCTGATCTCTCAATACCGGGTGGCCGTTATGTTTAGCAGACCGCTTGCGGCTTGTGGGTGTTTGATTTGATCATCACCTACTGCCGGCGTATTGACGAATCTTTAGAGTCCTACACAGAGGTTTCCTGGTTCATGCGAAACGGAGTAGGAGCACATATGTGATATGTGCGGGACCGAGATTAATGCGCGTATGTGATACCACATTCTTTTCTCGCGATTTGTGACATCGGTCAGTTATATGAGATATAGCCGGGTTATCGGATCAAGTGTTGATTTGATAAGTTGTTGCATTTGATATTAGTCGGTTATATATGATATAGCCGGATTATTAAATAAATTGTTGATTTAATAATTTAATATATAATTGTATATTTGATATACTAGATTACATTAATTAATATTAGCTCACTTAAACATTTCATTTTATCACAAGTGTGCATTAGTATATATATGATATATATTAGTGTACATTTTATTGTGTCATGCTTGATGCCACATGCTGCATGGGTGTATGATACTCACACCATACTAATAATAATGTGAGATTTTATATTTATTTAAGTAAATCAAAATTAGTGTTAATTAGTCACATGCTTGGAAGCTTGGAGAAGCTTGTAGCATCTTTGACTAAGTCCACTCCTTTTGTTTTACTTATAGATATTTATTAACCTAATCATTATTGTTAGCCATGGTTTAATCTCTACATGGGTTAGCGTATGACACTAACTCACCCATGGTTGTTATTCTCATCTCATTGGTCTATTCTCATCTCTTCTCTTTATCTTCTTCATCCTTGAAAAAAGCTTTCTAGCTTTTGGAAAAGTGAGAAAATATTGTGAGAAAAATAAAACTAAAGTGAGCCCATTTCCTGCTTCATCATCCTCTACTACTTGCCATTTAGTATAGGGTGTTTACTTCATTAATTTCACAATTAGTGAGGAGATGACATGAGCTTGAGTCTCCTCGACGTAGATCATTTTCGGCCTCGAAGACTTCGAGCAAGCTTGTTCATTTTTCCGGGAGAACCCTTTCTAGAGTTCGGGTGTTCATGACTTGCAACGAAAGGACTACTAAACGGACCATTAGAAGTGAAGGATGGATCTACAAAAGTTGTATTTCTCATTCACTTAGATGTAAAGTAGTTTACATGTTTATTCGTCGGATTTTCTAGTAACGATTCTATGGTTAGAGTTAACTAGAACGGCAAATTTTTGAAATTGGCATGGACGATGCCTCCCGAAACCTTGCTGCCGTCCTAGGGAACCCTGTAATATCAGTATGACTTATTGAGTTATTGGGGTCGACGATACCATCCCTAGACTCGATATGCAGCATATTTGACGAAGAGACCGGACTGTACGGTAAGTGTTGCCAGTTGGCTCGACGGGGGTTTTGACAGGTTCGCTTGTATTACTTCTGATCGCTCAATACCTGGGAGCCATTACGTATAGCTTGTGCCACTGACGGTTTGTGGATATGTGATGTGATCACTGCCAACTGCTAGCGTATTTACGAATCTTAGAGTCCCACAAAGGGGTCTCCTAACTCAGACGAAAAGATGTGGGGTGCATATGGGATATGCGTGGGAGCTCGATTAAATACGTGTATTTGATACCGTATTTTAATCGGGAGTTTACTATTGGACGGGTCGTATGTGATATTACCGGGTTATTAAATCAAGTGTTGATTTAATATTAAGTCCATTAGCTCATTTATTAAAACCTATTTCTTTATGATGCATGCATGAGTGTATGTATATGTTGATATGGATGCACACATGCAAGCATACATGTGTCATGGTTGATGATACATTGGTGGTGGCAATGCAAGACTCACATGGTAACATATTTATATATTTTGATTATTTAAGAAAAGCAAAATGGGGAATAAAATCATGGTTGACTATTCAACTCTCTTCTCTTGTGTTGACTAAAGTCAATGCCATGGTTTCATTGCCCATGGTTTTGTAGCCCCTCGTTTTGCTTAAACTCAAGTCATAAAATATCTAGATATTTTGTAACCACGGTTAAGGATGATATAATTCACTTACTCTCTTTGGATTATGTTGAGATCATTATCACTTGAGTCAAGTTTAGCCTCTCATCTTCTTCTTCCTCCTTCAAGCTCTCTAGGGTTTCAAAAGTGAGTGAAGAAAATAAAACAAAAAGGTTTTTAAGTGAGATCCAAACCCATATCACCAATCTATATTAGTTTAGCCCGCTAGTGTAGATTGTTTGCTCCACTTCTTCAAAGATCAAGTGAAGCTAGGAGCTTGAGCAAAGGGTCTTCATGGTGGATCATCGTGGACTTGAAGGATTCGAGCGAACCGGTTCAAACCCTACTAGATCTAAGGAGTCACAAGAGGAGGTCTACAAAGGTTGTATTACTTACTTCTTAGTGTTAGACACTTGTAGTATGTGATACTTGTAGTTGTTACTCTAATTTTCTAGTTTGTTCGTTGGTATTGTTTAGCACCTCCTAAATTTTTATTATAGCATATGTGATGCAACCCAAAACCTAGGATGGTGCTAGAGAATCCCTACAGTGGTCTCAGAGCCAAGCTAGAACTTTAAAGTAACCTAGACGACATTAAAAACTTCGAACGAACATCGATTTCTCCAAAAAATTGTTCTCTGGAAAATTTTCAAAATTTTGGCATTTTTCACATTAAAAATATTCCAAAAATCATGCAGGTAATTTTATGGACCCTCTAGAAGAACGATACCCTAACTCGATCAAATGACCGCGGAACCACGGCCAAAACGCGCTTTTGGCGGCGGTTCAGCGGCGCCATTTGTGAGGCACGGGCGGCCCTTCTGCGGTTGGTTCATAGGTACTAGGTCATGCTTCTGGGTATTTTTAATAATACTCAAATGTTGAGCTTCTCTTTGAATTTTTGGGTAATCGATTAATCAATCGTATGGTTTAACATCGCCTAGTTTTTGTGAATGTGATACAATAATTGGAATCTACACTAATTAGTTTTGTGAAAAGTAATTAGTTGGGTGTATATATAATATTTTAGCATCGGTAGAATCGGGAATCTTGTTGAATTACCCAACATCTTTTGAAAAGATGTTTTCATAGTTGAGACCCAAATGTATGATTTGCATCCTTAGGTATGAAATCCAGAATATGTGATATTCCGGGTTTATGATGTCTAATGGCAGTGTTGATTCTAATTGTTGTAGTTTTTCACTTTCTTTTCTGCGACCGTAAATGTAGTATGTGGTGTATCGCCGGTTTTGTTGCTATACATCAACGACAATTGGGGTACACATACTTGCTTACGTTGATTATATGTGATATTATGTGTTGCTGAGATATGATGTACAGGATCGTCGTGAATGAATGGCCGGGAATTTTATGTGAGATGAGAATTTTTCTTTTCATTCATGTAAAATTAATTGTATGTAATATTCTTTTATTGGGGCACATATAGGTTGAGGATGTTGTCACCATTGTTGTATATTATTTACTTTTCTACATTAGGATAGTCCCAAGGAGGGGAGCACAAGTGACCGGGTTCTAGGGTTCAGTATGAGGCCATCTCGAGGAGTCGAGACCGGGTATCCTAAATTCTAGAATTGGTAGGGTCACTTGCCGCTCTCGTAGGGGTCCAGGGGTGTGGGATTGGCTATTCATCGCGACCGTGGAATCCGTATTTTCTATTGTTGGCTAAATACAAAATACGGACCTTCTAGTATATCCTGTATTTTCATATATGTACTTCTGTTGTTGATATTCTGTGATGTGATCACTTAATATGTTGAGACGAATGATGTATTATATATATGATATATAATAAACGTTGCTTATGTTTTGGATCCGCGCTAGTCCCTTCCCGTTATACCGTTAGTTAAGTAACCTAACGGTACATAACAGGACATTGTGGCGAATGCGGAATGCATAAGTGTACGTTCGATTTTCTTTTCTTTTTCTGTAATGGCTTAAGGACTTAAATGACGGAACTACATTAATAAGATTAATGTAAACAAAAAGGAACCTAAAAAGATATTGTAGAATCAGATTTGAAACCTACTCGGCTTTTTATGAAAAAGCAAGTTTTCAAATTGCGGAGCTTAAGCCACTCCTTTTAAAACCATTGGATTCTACAACGATATCAAGTTCAAAGAGTTAACGGTTTTATTAAAAACTATTCGCAACCCTCCGTCATTTTAGGAAGTAGAGTACTTAGTATTCGTGTTGCGTATTTTGACTATAGTTAAGGCGCAGTGTACAGTAGCTAAGTGATGTCTTCCTACACCGCATATGTTACGATTAGTTAGGACATTCATATGATTATGTTGACTATAGTTAAGAGTCATATGGGTGCATCTAGTTAATCACGAAATGACGGAAAGAACTTGACCAGTACTTATGATATGTTGACTATAGTTAAGGTCATGAGTGCTAGGGGTAATAACCATATCGGGAGTTTCAAGAGTTGAAATTTGCAATGAGATTGCATGCCTTCTATGTGATAATAGGATCCCGATCCCACTGTGAGCAAAAGTTGCTCCCGGGAGAGTTTTGCACTTTACAATTAGCTAACCCATTTGGTGTCTAGAAAAGTGTCAACGGGGTTACGCCTCTGGGAAAATGAGGTTTATTTTAATTAGGTCCGTGCGAAAGCACGGGGAACCTCCCTCAGAAGTACCGGTACTGGCCTGGCTGAACAGTTAGCGAAATTGTACAATGTAATTAATCCTAACTAAATTTTCTTTTTAAGATTTGAAGGAAAATTTGATAATAGCAGTGGGAGACATCGATTAGATAAGATAAATAACCAATATGATCTTTGTAAGAGCTTTCGCTGAGTGTATTCTTTTCTCTCTCTTATTGGCAGATAACAATGACAGGACTTAAGCCGCTGTTAGAGAAAAATAAGCTTACCGGGACGAATTATAAAGACTGGTTGAGGAACATTAACATTGCTCTCATATATGATAAAGTATCATATGTCCTCACTGCCTCAGCCCCGCCCAGCCCAGGCCCCGAATCTTCTGTTGTAGATAAAGAGATCCGCAAAATGTGGGATATTGACTGTACAACTACCAAAATGCCTCGCGCTTGCATAGATGGACAATACACATCAAAGCAGCACGAGGAGATGGATGTTCAATCCATCTTTCTCCATACAAAAGAGTTGTATGGGGAGCAATCTCATATCCTACAATACGAAGCGTCTCGAAAGCTGTTTCAGATGCGGATGGCTCCTGGCACACCAGTAGGTGACCACATTTTGAAGATGATAGCTCTTATTGTAGAGCTTGAGGGCCTCGGATGGACAATGGAGAACGAGCAATATACGGATATTGTTATACAGTCTCTTCCCTCTGCCTTTGCTCCATTCATAGTGAATTTCAACATGTATAACATGGAGAAGTCACTACCTGAACTTCTCAATATGTTGAGAAATGCGGAGAGCACGCTTATAACGAAGTCCCCCTCTCTGATTGTTGGACAATCTTTCTCTTCCGTCCCAAAAACCAAGGCCAAGGGAAAGAATAAGAAGAAATCCACCAAACCGAGAGGTGGAATCAAAAAGGCACAAGGAAGAGACAAATCCAAGGTTGACAAGTCGGGAAAAGGAGAATGTTTCTATTGCAAGAAGACAGGGCATTTGAAGCGGAATTATGTCGCATATATTGCTGATCTCAACAAAAAGAAGCATGGTGATGCTTTTGCCTCAGGTGTGTTTGTGACTGAAAACTGTTTTTCTATAAACTCTGCTTCCTGGGTATTAGATACAGGTTCGGGTTCTCATATCTGAAATTCTTTGCAGGGCTTGAGAAATAGCACAGTTTTGAAGACCGGTGATCACACTCTCCGAGTTGGAAATAGTTCCAATGCACATGCTGTTTCATTGGGAGAGTATCACCTAGGGTTGCCATCGGGTTATATATTGGTTTTGAACCCATGTTATTTTGTACCTAGCATGCTTTGTAATATAATATCCGTTTCTTTGTTAGACAATGAAGAATATCATTTTGTATTGCAGCACAATATTATGAACATTAATCTAAATCAAGAGTTGATTGGTTCTGGTTTACTTAATAACGGGATATATGTCCTAAATCAACACAAAATTTTAAACATACAACACACAAATAAAAGGAAATTTGCAGATATAAACGATGCTTTTCTTTGGCATTGTAGACTTGGTCATATTAATGAAACAAGACTAAACAAGCTTCATAAAGATGGATATTTAAATCCTTTTGAGTATAAATCTTATGCGATTTGTCAGTCTTGTATCAAAGGAAAAATGACCAAAACTCCGTTTATTAGACACGGAGAAAGAGCTACAGAGCTCTTGGGCCTCATATATAGTGACGAATGTGGGCCAATGTCTACACATGTGAGAGGCGGTTTTTCTTACTTCATAACTTTTACCTACCTGATTCATCTTAACTTACCCCTTACTAAGTCGACCAAGGGGCTTTCTGGGCTCTGATGATTTCTCGAGATGCGGTCTTGTGTTTTTATTACAGCATAAGTCAGAAGCTTTCGAGAAATTCAAGGAGTACAAACTTGACGTAGAAAAACAAACTGGAATGAGTATCAAAACACTTCGATCAGATCGAGGTGGAGAGTATCTTAGTACAGAGTTTTCGAACATCCTAAAAGAGAATGGGATTCTCTCTCAGCTCACTCCCCCTTACACACCACAGCACAACGGTGTGTCAGAGCAGTGGAATCGTACCCTATTAGATTTGGTACGATCTATGATGAGTGATGCTGAGTTGCCTTTCTTCTTTTGGGGGCATGCATTGGAGACTGCAGATTTTCTGTTGAACAAAGTTCCAACCAAGACCATGTCTACCACTCCATATGACATATGGTATGGGAAGAGACCATCTCTTAAACGAGTTAAGATTTGGGGTTGTCCAGCTTTTGTTAAAAAGCAGAATCCAGACAAACTCGAGACACTATCGGTCAAGTGTATATTTGTGGGATATCCAAAACATTCGTTTGGATATCTGTTCTACCATAAGGAGGAACAAAAGGTGTTTGTTTCTCAGTATGCCACATTTTTAGAAAATGAGATTTTTCTAAATGATACTGATGGCAATACTAGAAGAAGTTCTAGAGACACAAGTTACAAATGACGATTTGGTTGAACCTGATGTTGCAACAGAAACTTATGAACCTCAGCCACTCCATAGATCTGGTAGGACTTCTCACCCATCGGAGAGAGACTACGGTTTTCTCGTTGATGGTGATGGAGAAGATTGCATCATGGATGGTGATGACCCTACCAGTTTTCAACAAGCTATAACGAGTGGTGACTCTATGAAGTGGCTGGATGCCATGAGATCCGAAATGGAGTCTATGTACACCAACAAAGTATGGACTTTGGATGTTGTACCCTCTAGGATAAAACACGTAGGGTGAAAATGGATCTTTAAGAGAAAGATCGGTGTAGGTGGAGACCTATAAGGAAAGGCTTGTGGCGAAAGGATTTCTTCAAAGACCAGGACTAGACTATGAAGAAACCTTTTCTCCTGTAGCCATGCTTGAATCCATTCGGATCCTACTTGCTATTGTTGCTCACTACGACTATGAAATCTGGCAGATGGACGTTAAAACTGCTTTTCTAAATGGTGATTTAGAAGAATGAGTTTATATAGATCAGCCAGAGGGCTTCATTGATAGTGGGAGCAACGGGAAAGCATGTAGGTTGCTTAAATCCATGTATGGATTAAAACAGGTATTACGGAGTTGGAACATCTGTTTTGATGATGTTATCAAAGAGTTTGATTTCGTCAAAAATCCAGATGAACCTTGTGTTTATAAAAAGATTGTAGGAAGTACTGTCACATTCGTCGTATTGTACGTGGATGACATTCTTCTGATAGGAAACGATGTTCCTATGCTACAATCGGTCAAACTGTTCTTATCACAAAGGTTCTCCATGAATGACCTGGGTGATGCCTCGTACATATTGGGCATGAAGATCTATAAGGATAGATCTAAAAGGTTGTTGGGATTGTCCCAAACCAGGTACATTAACACAATCCTAAAGAGGTTTAGTATGGAAGACTCCAAGCGGGGTGCCTTACCCGCTAGTCATAGAGTCACTCTCTCCAAGGACTTTTGCCTAAAGACTGATGAAGAGAGAGCTCTCATGAGCATTATATCTTACGCCTCAGCTGTAGGATCTATAATTTATATGATGTTATGTACATGCCCTGATGTAGCTTATGCACTGGGTGTAGTAAGCAGGTATCAATCCAACCTAGGGAAGAATCACTGGACAGCTGTGAAGAATGTTCTTAAGTACTTGCGAAGGACTAAAGAAATGTTCTTGGTGTATGGTAACGGGGATCTCCAAATGGAGGCCTTTACCGATTCGAGCTTCCAGAGTGATAAGGATGACATCAAATCTATCTCAGGGTTTGTGTTTACCATCATTGGAGGGATGGTATGTTAGAAGAGTTCCAAACAGGATACCGTTGCAGACTCCACGATGGAAGCTGAGTATATTGCTGCAAATGATGCTGCCAAGGAAGCCGTCTGGATGACGAAGTTCATCTCGGAGCTAGGAGTAGTCCCAACCATTATTAATCCAATACTATTGTATTATGATAATAATGGGGCTATGGCGTTAGCTAAAGAGCCCAGGTCTCATCAGCGATCTAGACACATCCTAAGGCGATATTATCTGATCCGGGAGATAGTTGATCGCCACGAGATCGAGATTCGAAGAGTAGATACAAAGAATAACACCGCGGATCAACTCACCAAGGACCTCCCTATGACGCAGCATGAGCGACTTTTTGAGATGTTGGGTATGAGATACGCCAATAATTGGCCTTACTTCAAGTGGGAGATTGTTGGATATATGTATACCCTAGAGGCCATTATATGATAGTGTATATACCGGTGTGTGTGTGCGTGTATTCAGGGGACATTCTTGCTCGACATGATAGTATGCTATCTGGTTGTACTTTATCTTGACATGTTCATTTGATCATGCATCTTACTCATTTGGTACATGTTAATAAAGCCCTTAGGATATTTGCTTGACTACTGGGATTATGATCATACTAGTGGGACATGTGTAGTTTATAAGCATATCCTTGAAATGTTCCTAGTCGTGTGTGTATCGAGACGGGGCATCGATATTCCAGAGTAGGCTAGCGTATACATTACTTGACCCATATGATGGATGATCGATGATCCCATATCCATTGGTGTGGTGACACCAAAGACTGTATATGGGTGCTCAGTGAGATTGGGTACTCTGAACGGACTCGCCGAGAACTCCTATATGGTATTATATCTATCGTCGGATAGGAGTTCTTAGGTGACACTGGTACAGGTTAGTCTGTAGACCCGAGATCGTCATAGAGTCTTGTGTGTCCTCCCACTGCACTTTGATCTCCACCCTACCACGGCTCTACTGATTCGTGCAAACAGGTGGATTTTAGGTACATTCCCGAGGCACATGGAGGCAATGAGCGATAGGAGGGGTTTCGTCTCTCGCGGTATTGGGGGTTGATGTTGCGCAATATACGATTGGCTATAACAGGAAGTCCCTAGCCAGGGCTGATGAGATTTACTGATAAGTGTTATCAGTAATTTCTCAATCTGTTTTGAGCCATATACCGGCATGACTTATTGAGTTATTAGGGTCGACGATACCATCCCTAGACTCGATATGCAACATATTTGACTAAGAGACCGGACTGTACGGTAAGTGTTGCCAGTTGGCTCGACGGGAGTTTTGACAGATTCGCTTGTGTTTCTTCTGATCGTTCAATACCTGGGAGCCGTTACATACAGCTTGTGCCACTGACGGTTTATGGGTATGTGATGTGATCGCTGCCTACTTTTAGCGTATTGAAGAGTCTTAAAGTCCCACAAAGAGGTCTCCTAGCTCAGGCGAAAAGATGTGCGGTGCATATGGGATATGCGTAGGAGCTCGATTAAATGCGTGTATTTGATACCGTATTTTAATTGGGTGTTTACTATTGGACAGGTCGTATGTGATATGACCGGGTTATTAAATCAAGTGTTGATTTAATATTACGTACATTATCTCATTTATTAAAACCTATTTCTTTATGATGCCTGCATGAGTGTATGTATATGTTGATATAGATGCATACATGCAAGCATACACATGGTTGATGATACATTGGTGGGGGCAATGCAAGACACACATGGTAACATATTTATATATTTTGATTATTTGAGAAAAGCAAAATGGGGAATAAAATCATGGTTGGCTATTCAACTTTCTTCTCTTATGTTGACCAAAGTCAATACCATGATTTCATTGCCTATGGTTTTGTATCCCATGATTTTACTTAAACTCAAGTCACAAAATATCTAGATATTTTGCAACCATGGTTAAGGATGATATAATTCACTTACTCTCTTTGGATTATGTTGAGATCATCATCACTTGAGTCAAGTTTAGCCTCTCATCTTCTTCTTCCTCCTTCAAGCTCTCTAGGGTTTCAAAAGTGAGTGAAGAAAATAAAACGAAAAGGTTTTTAAGTGAGATCCAAACCCATATCACCAATCTATATTAGTCTAGCCCACTAGTGTAGGTTGTTTGCTCCACTTCTTCAAATATCAAGTGAAGCAAGGACCTTGAATAAAGGGACTTCGTGGTGGATCATCGTGGACTTAGAAGGATTCGAGCGAACCGGTTCAAACCCTAATAATTCCAAGGAGTCACAAGATGAGGTCTAAAAATGTTGTATTACCTACCTCTTAGTGTTATCCACTTCTAGTATGTGATACTTGTAGTTGTTACTCTAATTTTCTAGTTCGATTCATGATTGGTATTGTTTAGCACCCCCTAAATTTTTATTATAGCATATGTGATACAACCCAAAACCTAGGATGGTGCTGGAGAATCCCTACAGTGGTATCAGAGCCAAGCTAGAACTTTAAATTAAGCTAGACGACGTTAAAAACTTCGAACGAATATCGATTGCTCCGAAAAATTGTTCTCTGGAAAATTTTCAAAATGTTGGAATTTTTCACATTAAAATATTCAAAAAATCATGCAGGTAATTCTATGGACCCTCTAGAAGAATGATACCCTAAATCGATCAAATGACCATGGAACTGCGGCCAAAACGTGCTTTTGGCGGCGGTTCCACGGTGCCAATTGTGAGGCACGGGTCGGCCCTTCTACGGTTGGTTCATAGGTACTAGGTCATGCTTCTGGGTATTTTTAATACTGTTCAAATGTTGAGCTTCTCTGTGAATTTTTGGGTAATCGATTAATCAATCGAATGGTTTAATATTTCCTAGTTTTTGTGAATCTGATACAATAATTGGAATCTACACTAAATAGTTTTATGAAAAGTAATTAGTTGAGTGTAAATCTAATATTTTGGCATCGGTATAATCGGGAATCTTGTTGAATTACCCGACTTCTTTTGAAAAGGTGTTTTCATAGTTGAGACCCAAATGTATAATTTGCATCGTTAGGCATGAAATCCAGAATATGTGATATTCCGGGTTTATGATGTCTAAAGGCAGTATTGATTCCTATTGTTGTAGTTTTTCACTTTCTTTTCTGCGACCGTAAGTGTAGTATGTGGTGAATCGCTGGTTTCGTTGCTTTACATCAACGAAAATTGGGGTACGCATACTTGCTTACGTTGATAATATGTGATTTTATGTGTTGCTGAGATATGATGTACAGAATCGTCGTGAATGAATGGCCGGGGCTTTTATGTAAGATGAGAGTTTTTCTTTTCATTTATGTAAAATTAATTGTATGTAATATTCTTTTATTGGGGCACTTCCGGGTTTAGGATGATGTCATCATTGTTGTATATTATTACTTTTCCGTATTAGGATAGACCCAAGGAGGGGAGCACAAGTGACCGGGTTCTAGGGTTCAGTGGAAGGCCATCTCGAGGAGTAGAGACCGGATCTCCTAAACTCTAGAATTGGTAGGGTCACTTGCCACTCTCGTAGGGGTCTAGGGTGAGGGCTTGGCTATTCATCGCGACCGTGGAATCCGTATGTTCTATTGTTGGCTAAATACAAAATACGGACCTCCTAGTATATCCTATATTTTCATATATATGCTTCTGCTGTTGATATTCTGTGATGTGATCACTTTATATGTTGAGTCGAATGATATATTATATATATGATATATAATAAACGTTGCTTATATTTTGCATCCGCGCTAGTCCCGCCCCTCTATGCCGTTAGTTAAGTAACCTAAAGGCACATAATGGGAAATTGTGGCGAATGCGGGTGGCATAAGCGTACGTTCTATTTTCGTTTCTTTTTCTGTAATGGCTTAAGGACATAAATGATAGACTACATTAATAAGATTAATGTAAACAAAAAGGAGCTCAAAGCGTTAAAGCATTAAGCCACTCCTTTTAAAGCAAGTTTTCAAATTGCGAAGCTTAAGCCACTCCTTTTAAAACCATTGGATTCTACAACGATATCAAGTTCAAAGCGTTAAAGGTTTTCTTAAAAACTATTTGTAACCCTCCGTCATTTTAGGAAGTAGAGTACTTAGTATTCGTGCTGAGTATTTTGACTATTGTTAAAGTGCGGTGTATGGTAGCTAAGTGATGTCTTCCTACACCGCATATGATATGATTAGTTAGGACATTCATATGATTATGTTGACTATAGTTAGGGTCATATGGGTGGGTCTAGTTAATTACGAAATGACGGGAAGAACATGACTAGTACTTATGATATGTTGATTATAGTTAAGGTCATGAGTGCTAGGGGTAAAAACTATATCGGTAGTTTCAAGATTTGAAATTTGCAATGAGATTGCATACCTTCTATGTGATAGTAGAATCCCGATCCCACTGTGAGTAAAAGTTGCTCTCGGGAGAGTTTTGCACTTTACAATTAGCTAACCCATTAGGTGTCTAGAAAGATGTGAAAGGGGGTACGTCTCTGGGAAAATGAGATTTATTTTATTAGGTCCGTGCGAAAGCACGGGGAACCTCCCTCAGAAGTACCGGCAATGGCCTGGCTAAACGGTTAGTGAAGTTGTAGAATATAATTAATCCTGGCTAAATTTTCTTTTTAAGATTTGAAGGAAAATTTGATAATAGTAGGGGGAGACATCGATTAGATAAGATAAATAACCAATCTGATCTTTGCAAGAGCTTTCGCTGAGTGTATTCTTTTCTCTCTCCTAATGGCAGATAACCATGACTGGACTTAAGCTACTGTTATAGAAAAATAAGCTTACCGGGCCGAATTATAAAGACTAGTTGAGGAACATTAACATTGCTCTCACATATGATAAAGTATCATATGTCCCCACTGTCTCAGCCCCGCCCAGCCCAGGCCCCGAATCTTCTGTTGCAGATAAAGAGATCCGCAAAACATGGGATATTGACTGTTCTACTACCAAATGCCTCGCGCTTGCATCGATGGACAATACACATCAAAAGCAGTACGAGGAGATGGATGTTCAATCCATTTTTCTCCTTACAAAAGAGTTGTATGAAGAGCAATCTCGTATCCTACGATACGAAACCTCTCGAAAACTATTTCAGATGCGAATGGTTCCTGGCACACCAGTAGGTGACCACGTTTTGAAGATGATAGCTCTTATTGAAGAGCTTAAGGACCTCGGATGGACAATGGAGAACGAGCAATATACGGATATTGTTCTACAGTCTCTTCCCTCTGCCTTTTCTCCATTCATAGTGAACTTCAACAGGCATAACATGGAGAAGTCACTGCCCAAACTTCTCAATATGTTGAGAAATGCGGAGAGCACGCTTAATACGAAGTCCCCCTCTCTAATTGTTGGACAATATTTCTCTTCCGTCCCAAAAACCAAGGCCAAGGGAAAGAATAAGAAGAAATCCACCAAACCGAGAGGTGGAATCAAGAAGGCACAAAGAAGAGACAAATCCAAGGTTGAAAAGTCGGGAAAAAGAGAATGTTTCTATTGCAAGAATACAGGGCATTGGAAGCGGAATTGTGTCGCGTATATTGCTGATCTCAACAAAAAGAAGCATGGTGATGCTTCTGCTTTAGGTGTGTTTGTGACTGAAAACTGTTTTTCTATAAACTCTGTATCGTGGGTATTAGATATCGGTTCGGGTTCTCATATCTGAAATTCTGTGCAGGGATTAAGAAATAGCAGAGTTTTGAAGACCGGTGATCACACTCTCCGAGTTGGAAATGGTTCCAATGTACATGCAGTTTCAGTAGGAGAGTATCACCTAGGGTTGCCATCGGGTCGTATAATTGTTTTGAACCAATATTATTTTGTACCTAGCATGCTTTGTAATATAATATCTGTTTCTTTGTTAGATAATGAAGGATATCATTTTGTATTGCAACACAATGTTATGAACATTAAACTAAATCAAGAGTTGATTGGTTCTGGTATACTTAATAACGAGATATACGTCCTAAATCAACACACAGTTTTCAATATACAACATACAAATAAAAGAAACTTTTCAGATATAAACGAAGCTTTTCTTTGGCATTGTAGACTTGGTCATATTAATAAAACAAGACTAAACAAGTTTCATAAAGATGGATATTTAAATCCTTTTGAGAATAAATTTTATGCGACTTGTCAGTCTTGTATCAAAGGGGAAATGACCAAAACTCTGTTTACTGTACACGGAGAAAGAGCTACAGAGCTCTTGGACCTCATACATAGTGATGTATGTGGGTCAATGTCTACACATGCGAGAGGCGGTTTTTCTTACTTCATAACTTTTACTAATGATTTCTCGAGATTCGGTCATGTATTTTTATTAAAGAATAAGTCAGAAGCATTCGAGAAATTCAAGGAGTACAAACTTGAAGTAGAAAAACAAACTGGAATGAGTATCAAAATACTCCGATCAGATCGAGGTGGAGAGTATCTTAGTACAGAGTTTTCGAACTTCCTAAAAGAGAATGGGATTCTCTCTCAGCTCACTCCCCCTTACACACCACAATACAATGGTGTGTCAGAGCGGTGGAATCGTACCCTATTAGATATGGTATGATCCATGATAACTGATGCTGAGTTTCCTCTCTCCTTTTGGGGGGCATGCATTGGAAACTGCAGCTTTTCTGTTAAGAAAAGTTCCAACTAAGACCGTATCTACCACTCCATATAAGATATGGTATGGGAAGAGACCATCTCTTAAACGAGTTAAGATTTGGGGTTGTCCAACTTTTTGTTAAAAAGCAGAATCCAGACAAACTCGAGACATGATCGGTCAAGTGTATATTTGTGGGATATCCAAAACATTCGTTTGGATATTTGTTCTACCACATGGAGGAACAAAAGGTGTTTGTTTCTCAGTATGCCACATTTTTAGAAAATGAGATTTTTCCAAATGATACTGATGGAAATGTGGTAAATCTAGAAGAGGTTCTAGAGACACAAGTTATAAATGACGACTTGGTTGAACCTGATGTTGCAACAGAAACTTATGAAACTCAGCCACTCCGTAGATCTGGTAGGACTTCTCGCCCACCGGAGAGATACTACGGTTTTCTCGTTGATGGTAATGGAGAAGATTGCATCATGGATGGTGATGACCCTACCAGTTTTCAGCAAGCTATCACGAATGGTGAATCTGTGAAGTGGCTGGATGCCATGAGATCTGAAATGGAGTCTATGTACACCAACAAAGTATGGACTTTGGATGTTGTACCCTCTGGGGTAAAACTCGTAGGGTGCAAATGGATCTTTTAGAGAAAGATTGGTGTAGATAGGCAGGTGGAGACCTATAAGGCAAGGCTTGTGGCATAAGGATTAATTTCATCAAAGACCAGGATTGGACTATGGCGAAACCTTTTTCCTGTAGCCATGCTTGAATCCATTCGGATCCTACTTGCTATTACTGCTCACTACAACTATGAAATCTGGCAGATGGACATTAAAACTGTTTTTCTAAATGGTGATTTAGAAGAATGCGTTTATACGGATCAGCCAGAAGGCTTCATTGATAGTGGGAACAGTGGAAAAGCATGTAGGTTTCTTAAATCCATTTATGGATTAAAGCAGGCATCACGGAGTTGGAACATCTATTTTGATGATGTTATCAAAGAGTTTGATTTCGTCAAAAATCCAGATGAACCTTGTGTTTAGAAAAAGATTGTAGGAAGTACTGTCACATTCGTTGTATTGTACGTGGATGACATTCTTCTGATAGGAAACGATGTTCCTATGCTACAATCTGTCAAATTGTTCTTATCACAAATGTTCTTCATGAAGGACCTGGGTGATGCCTCGTACATATTGGGCATGGAGATCTATAGGGATAGATCTAAAAGTTTGTTGGGATTGTCCCAAACCAGGTACTTGAACATTATCCTAAAGAGGTTTAGTATGGAAGACTCTAAGCGGGGTGCCTTACCCGCTAGTCATGGAGTCACTCTCTCCAAAGACTTTTGCCCAAAGACTGAAGAGAGAGCTCGAATGAGTATTATACCCTATGCCTCAGTTATAGGATTTATAATGTATGCGATGTTATTTACATGTCCTGATGTAGCTTATGCACTGGGTGTAGTAAGCAGGTATCAATCCAACCCAGGGAAGAATCACTGGACAGATGTGAAGAACATTCTTAAGTACTTATGAAGGACTAAAGAAATGTTCTTGCTGTATGGTAACGGGGATCTCCAAATGGAGTCCTTTACCGATTCGAGCTTCCAGAGTGATAAGGATGACATCGAATCTATCTCAGGGTTTGTGTTTACCCCTAATGGAGGGGCGGTACGTTGGAAGAGTTCTAAACAGGATACCGTTGCAGACTCCACGATAGAAGCTGAGTATATTGCTGCAAATGATGCTGCCAAGGAAGCCGTCTTGATGAGAAAGTTCATCTCGGAGTTAGGAGTAGTTCCAACCATTATTGATCCAATACAATTGTATTGTGATATTAATAGGGTTATGGCGTTGGCCAAAGGGCCCAGGTCCCATCAGCGATCCAAACACATCCTAATGCAATATCATCTGATCCGGAATATAGTTGATCGCCGCGAGATCGAGATTCGGAGAGTAGATACAAAGAATAATAACGAGGATCCACTCACCAAGGCCCTCCCTCTGCCGCAGCATGAGCGACTTTTTGGGATGTTGGGTATGAGATACGCCAATAATTGGTCTTACTGCAAGTGGGAGATTGTTGGATATATGTTTGCCCTAGAGGCCATTATATGATAGTGTATGTACCGGTGTGTGTGTGTGTGTATTCAGGGGACTGTGTGTGTATTCAAAAGACATTCTTGCTCGACATGATAGTATGCTATCCGGTTGTACTTTATCTTGACATGTTCATTTGATCATGCATCTTACTCATTTGGTATATGTTGATAAAGCTCTTAGGATATTTACTTGACTACTGGGATTATGATGCGGATCATACTAGTGGGACATGTGTAGTTTATAAGCATATCCTTGAAATGTTCCTTGTCGTGGGTGCATCGAGACGGGGCATCGATATTCCAGAGTAGACTAGCATATACATTACTTGACCCATATGATGGGCGATAGATGATCCCATATCCATTGGTGTGGTGACACCAAAGACTGTATACGGGTGCTCAGTGAGACTGGGTACACTGAACGGACTCTACGAGAACTCCTATGTGGTATTATATCTATCGTTGGATAGCAGTTCTCAGGTGACACTTATACAGGTTAGTGTGTAGACTCGAGATCGTCATAGAGTCTTATGTGTCCTCCTAGTGCACTTTGATCTCCACCCTACCATGGCTCTACTGAGTCGTGCAAACAGGTGAATTTTGGGTACAGTCCTGAGGCACATGGAGGCAATAAGTGATAGGAGGGGTTTCGTCTCTCCCGGTATTTGGGGTTGATGTTGCGCAATGTACAATTGGCTATAACAGGAAGTCCCTGGCCAGGGCTGATGAGATTTACTGATAAGCGTTATCAGTAGTTTTTCGATCTGTTATGAGCCATATACCGGCATGACTTATTGAGTTATTGGGGTCGATGATACCATCCCTAGACTCGATAAGCAGCATATTTGATGAAGAGACCGGACTGTACGGTAAGTGTTGCCAATTGGCTCGACGGGAGTTTTGACAGGTTCGCTTGTGTTTCTTCTGATCGCTCAATACCTGGGAGCCGTTACGTACAGCTTGTTTCACTGACGGTTTGTGGGTATGTGATGTGATCACTGCCTACCGCTAGCATATTGATGAGTCTTAGAGTCACACAAAGAGGTCTTTTACCTCAGGCGAAAAGATGTAGGGTGCATATGGGATATGCGCGGGAGCTCGATTAAATGTATGTATTTGATACCGTATTTTAATCGGGCGTTTACTATTGGACGGGTCGTATGTGATATGACCGGGTTATTAAATCAAGTGTTGATTTAATATTAAGTCCATTATCTCATTTATTAAAACCTATTTTTTTATGCATGCATGTGTAAGTCCACGTTGCCCACCTCGGTGCTTACAGGGAGGCGGAAACGGTATAAAAAATCGATTTTTAGAACTCTAGGCAACATGGACTAAAAGGAGGATCTTTGCTAAACATAAACTAATAACCAACCTAAGAGATTTAGCTACTCGGTTAAAGGGTTATACCTAAGTCTTGAAGTCCTTCTCTTCTTGCTCCTTGGAATGGGATGAACGGGTCGTCCTTGTCGCCTACTCTTGCCGAAGAAAGATCCACCCGAGGGCCTCTACCTTTGGCTCCTACCTCAACCTAGAGGAAACTAAAGTGCTTGGTGTGCTAAACCTAGAACCTTAGAAAGAGTAGAGAATGATTTTGGTGTTTTATCTCAAAAGCTTAATGGTTCTCAACTCATGAGAGGGAGAGCTTTGAGAGAGAGGAAGAGGATGAGAGAGAATGAGCATGAGAGAATGAGGATAATATCAACCATTCTCACATATATGTGAATTATGATAATTAAATAATTAATCAAAGATAATAGTGATGGTTAACTTGAAATGACCATTATCATTTCACATTAATGAATTTTGCATGAATCAAAGAGTATCTTTCATGTGAAATGATGATGGTCAATATGTCAACATAGGTCAACAAGTCAACCAGAGTCAAATGGTCAACAACCCTAACCATAACACAATTATAATTAATTAATATTAATAATCATATTTCATATATACATTAGGGTTAAGAAAAAAGAGAACGGTCATCAACCCTAATGAAAGTCCTCTGCCTCTGCCTCAGTCAACTGTGCATACACATCCGTATCCGTGTTCCGAGGAACACGAATACAATGAGATAAAACAAATTCCAAAACATATACTAGGATCTGGCTTAAACCAAAACCCGCTAGTATCAACTGTCCGGACACCAAACGTGCACAAGTGCGCGGATGTGAACGAACCCTGTCGCAAAATCATGCGACATCTACTCTGTTTTGCCTAAAGGCGAATAACCCTCTGTGTGGGACTCTAAAGACTCGACACTACGCTGGCAGTGGTTTTAACTACAGACCGCAAGCGGCACTAGCTGTACGTAACGGTCCCCAGGTAGATGCCGATAAGAAGACTGACGAGGTGAACCCATCTGAACTCCTACTGAGCCTGAATGTGACAGTCTACATACAGTCCGATCTGTTCGTCTAAGAATATCGCATGGCGGGCCTAGGGGGCGGTAAACGTCAGTCCCCTAATAGCGGTACAAGTCATGTCAGAGTGTAGCCCAGAACACCCTGAGATAACACTAGAAACCTACCAGTATATCTCGCTTGCCCTGTTCAAGGACTTTGTGTAATGGCTCTCCTAAACACAGCGCGATATCAACCCCCAATACCGGGAGAGACGAATCATGTCTAACCGTCACCGCCTCTAAGTGCTTCGGGACTGCACCCAACTGCTACCTATTTGCACGACTCCTTTGAGCCGTGGTAGGGTAGCAATCTAAGAACAGTGGGAACACACTCGAGGCGAAGTGACAGTGTCAAGTCAGCGGACTAAGCTGTACTCATGTCACCTAGAAACTGATAACTGACGATAGGTATAATACCAACCAACAGTTCCCGACGAGTCCTGTCCAGTGTACTCGTAACCTAACGAGCACTCGCATACTATCTCAAGTACGACGTACTGACGGCTGTGGGACAGACCGTCTCCCAAGCTGGGATGAGAAGCGCATACGCTAGTCTACTCTGGAGTATCGATGCCCTGTCTCGATAGTCCTACGACTAGGGAGCTGCATAAGGATGTGCTTGTGGATTACCCAGCCCCCACGAGTGTGACTGCCATCACAACGCTGGTAATCAAGCAAAGATCCTAAGGGCTCCACTAATGTGTAAAGGCGATATGCTATAAGAAACACATGCACACATTAAAGTAGAAACAAACCAAGTAGCATACTACTATTTCGAGCAAGATTGTCTATACAAGGTGAATATCCCAAGCTTCAATTAAGTAATATACAAACTAGTATGATACAGTAATGGCCTCTAGGGCATATACACTAACAATCTCCCACTTGCACTAATGCCATGTACTAGCGTATCGAAGACCTATCATCTCGATCAGCCGCTCGAACTGAGTCTGGGGTAAGGCCTTCGTGAATGGATCAACAGTGTTATCTTCTGTAGCAACTCTCCGAACCTCGATCTCCTGGCGACCCACGATCTCCCTGATCAGGTGATACCGCTTCAAGATGTGTCTGGACTTCTGATGGGACCTGGGTTCCTTCGCTAAAGCTATAGCCCCATTGTTGTCGCAATACAGCGGTATTGGATCAACAATGGACGGAACCACCTGAAGTTCTGTCAAGAACTTCCTTATCCAGACGGCTTCTTTTGCGGCATCTGCAGCAGCGATATATTCCGCTTCCATCGTCGAGTCAGCAATGGCTTCCTGCTTGGAACTCTTCCAACACACCGCCCCTCCATTGAGGGTAAAGACATAATCCGACATGGACTTGGAATCATCCCTGTCACTCTGGAAGCTGGAGTCAGCAAAGGCCTCGATCTGGAGGTCTTTTCCGCCATACACCAAGAACATCTCCTTAGTCCTTCTTAGGTACTTGAGAATGTTCTTTACCGCTATCCAGTGTTTCTCCCCAGGGTTTGACTGATACCGGCTGACCACACTCAGTGCATAAGCTACATCCGGTCTGGTACACAACATCGCATACATTATAGAGCCTACCGCAGAAGCGTAGGGTATAATAGACATGCGATCCCTTTCCAAATCAGTCTTGGGAGACATCTCTTTGGAGAGGGTGATCCCGTGACAAGCCGGTAGATTACCGCGCTTGGAATCTTCCATACTGAATCTTTTCAGTATGGTGTCGATGTACCTGGACTGTGAAAATCCTAATATCCTCTTGGATCTGTCACGATAGATCCGGATCCCCAGAATGTAAGAGGCATCACCCAGGTCTTTCATGGAGAACCTGTGTGACAAGAACCGTTTGACAGATTGTAGCATAGGAATATCATTTCCTATTAAGAGAATGTCATCCACGTACAAAACGAGGAATACGACAGTTCTTGCTACAAATCTACTATAGATGCATGGTTCATCTGGATTTTTGATAAAGCCAAATTCTTTGACCGTCTCATCAAAACAGATGTTCCAACTCCGCGATGCGTGCTTTAGTCCATAGATGGACTTAAGCAGCTTGCACACCTTTCCGCTGCTTCCACTCTGAATGAAACCCTCTGGTTGGTCCATATAGACACACTCCTCTAAATTTCCATTTAGAAAAGCGGTCTTTACGTCCATCTGCCAAATCTCATAATCGTGGAAGGCAGCAATGGCAAGGAGGATCCGAATGGATTTCAGCATAGTCACTGGAGAAAAGGTTTCGTCATAGTCCAAACCAGGTCTTTGACGAAAACCCTTTGCAACAAGTCTAGCCTTATAGGTCTCAACCTGTCCATCTACACCAATCTTCTTTTTGAAGATCCACTTGCATCCTATGGGTTTTACCCCATCTGGAGCAACGTCCAACGTCCATACTTTGTTGGTGTACATGGACTACATTTCGGTCCGCATTGTATCCAGCCATTTTACCGAGTCAATGCTCTGAATGGCCTGCTGGAAGCTAGTCAGCTCATCATAATCAATGATGCAATCCTCTCTATCCCCGTCTATGAGAAAACCGTAGTATCTCTCGGGCGGATGAGACTGCCTACTACTCCTGCGGAGCGGCGCAGGAATGTCCTGATCTTTCGAACCCTCTGGTTCTACTAAGCTTTCAGTAATAGCTCGTGGTTCTGGAATTTCTTCCAGTTCTATTGCGCTCCCACTTATCTGATTTTCCAAAAACTCAGTTTTCAAGAAGTGGGCATGACAAGAAACAAAAACCTTTTGTTCCTCTTCGCAATAGAATAAATATCCCTTGGAGTTCTTTGGATATCCCACAAACTTGCACTGTACTGAGCGTGCCTCGAGTCTGTCCGCATGCTGCTTTTTGACAAAAGCTGGACATCCCCATGTCTTAATATGCTTAAGATAGGGTTTCTTCCCACACCACATCTGATATGGTTTGGTAGGCACAGTCTTAGTTGGAACTCGGTTCAAAAGGTATGCAGCTGATTTTAGCGCATATTCCCAGAATGATCGCGGTAACTCAGCGTTACTCATCATGGAACGCACCATATCCAATAGGGTTCGGTTCCGTCTCTCCAATACACCGTTATGTTGCGGAGTGTACGGAGGAGTAAGCTGAGAGAGAATTCTATTCTCTTTTAGGCAATCCAGGAACTCGGAACTTAAGTATTCACCACCTCGATCAGATCTCAGTGTCTTGATACTTTTGCCGGTTTGTTTTTCTACTTCATTCTTATATTCCTGGAATTTTCCAAAGGCTTCGGATTTATGTTTCATTAAGAAGACATATCCGTACCTTGAAAAGTCATCCGTAAAAGTAATGAAGTAAGAATAACCGCTTCGTGCATGCATAGACATTGGACCGCACACGTCGCTGTGTACGAGTCCCAAGAGCTCGCTCGCTCTTACTCCGTGTCCAGTGAACGGAGTCTTTGTCATCTTTCTTTTGAGACAGGATTGACAAGTTGAATATGATTGATATTCGAACGGATCCAAATATCCTTCTGTATGTAACTTCGTCAACCTTCTCTCATTGATGTGACCCAGTGTACAATGCCATAAGAAAGCCTGATTTGTTTCCGGAGACTTTCTTTTGTGTGTATTCTGGACATTGAAAATCTGTGGTTGGTTTAATACGTATATACCATTGCTTAATGTACCTGACCCAATCAGAACTTGATTAAGGTGAATGTTTACAATATTGCTTACAAATGCAAATTCATAACCTTCTTTAGATATTAAAGATACAGAAATGATATTACAAGTTGCATTGGGTATAAAATAACAATTACGTAAAACCAAAACATGTCCATCTGACATTCCCAGGTGATAGTCCCCCACGGCCTCAGCATCCATGCTAGCTCCGTTTGCAACTCTAAGGGTCATATCACCTGCCTTCAAAACCCTACGCTTTCTCAGTTCCTGCAAAGAATTACAGATATGAGATCCTGATCCGGTATCCAATACCTAAGAAGTAGAGTTTATTGATAGACAGTTTTCAATAACATACACACCTGAAGCTGAAGCCACAACTTGCTTCAGATCCTGGTTTCTGGCCTTCCAAGCCCTGCAATTCTTTTTCCAGTGTCCACTCTTGTGACAGTAAAAGCACTCTTCCTTCCCCACAAGGTTTCCCGCTACCTTTGTTGCCTTTGCCTTTCCCTTCGTATCCACTTTACTAACACCGCCCCTTGGTTTGGTGGGGGTTTTCATCTTCTTTCCCTTGGCTTTCGCCTTGGACCTAGAAGAGGAAGATCCTCCTACAAACAAAGTGGATGTTTCCCTACCTTTCTGTAGGGTGTTCTCTGCACTGCTCAGCATGTTGAGGAGTTCTGAAAGTTCAACCTCCTTTTCTTGCAAGTTGAAGTTCAGGATAAACTGGGCGTAAGTGGAAGGAAGGGACTGGAGAATCAAGTCCGTGTAGAGCCCGTTCTCTAACATGGTCCTAAAGTCCGCGAGCTCTTCTATATAGCCAATAATTTTAAGCACGTGTTCCGCTACCGATGATCCGACGGCCAATCTCGCCGAAAACAGCTTTTTCGAGACTTCGTATCTGGCGATACGGGATTGCTCTCCATACATTTCTTTTGTGTGAAGAAATATGGATTCGAGGTCCATATTCTCGTGCTTCATCTGATGTTTATTGTCCATAGAGGCAAGCACGAGGCACTTGGCCTTCGCGCAGTCGATTTCCCAGGTCTTACAGATTTCCCTATCCGCGACGCTGGTTTTGGGACCTGGGACAGGGGGAGCTTTGGTGGTAAGGAGATACCCCAACTTGTCATAAGTGATTGCCATTTTGACATTTCTGAGCCAATCTTTGTAGTTTGGCCCTGTCAGTATGTTTTTATCTAGTAGTAACTTAAGTCCAGTCATGATGTTTGGTCGCTGAAATTAGGAGAGAGAGAAGAAACACTTTAGCATGATGCTCTTGCAAGTTTAGAGTGGTTTTTAATTTGTCTAAACAGGATGGCTCCCACTGTCTCTCGAATCCCTCCTCAAACCATAAAAGGAAGAATTAGTCGGGATCAATCTCGCCGTACAATACTTACTTAACCGTTCAGCCATGCCAGTGTTGGTACTTCGAGGGAGGTTTTCCAACGCTTTCGCGAAGTTCCTTAATTAAATAACCTCTTTTCCCTGTGGGCGTAGCTCCGCTAACACCTTTCTAGACACCTACTTGGTTTATAGCATTGATCGTTAAGTGAGAAATTTCCCGAGGAGTAGCATATACTCACAGTAGGATCGGGATCCAAATATCATTGCGTGACAAAACTGAAGGAATCCTACCAGAATCATCACACTCCAAATGGTATGCAGCGCTAGCAAGTTTCAGTTTCTTTTGAAACTCCCGATGTGGATTTTTCCCCCATACTCTTATGACTTAAACTTTGGCCAACAAATCATAAGTCATATGTCAAGTTCTACCCGTCGTTCTCCAGGTTAATTTGAACCCACCCGTACCTACCCTTGACTTTGACCAACAAGGCAGTACGACTGTCCCAAACCAACACATCTATCTAAGCTGCACATGAATACCCAATAGCTACCAATCACTATGCTTTGACTTTGGCCAACAAACATAGCTTGAATACTATTGACTATCCATGTGAAACGACGGAGGGCTACGAATGGTTTTGGCGAAACCGTGAACGTAGTGAACTTGATATAATCGATGGAACGAGATAGCTTTTAAAAGGAGTGGTTCAAGCTCCGCATTTAAAAGTTGGTTTGTTTGAAAAGAACCGAGTGGTTTTGAAAGTGTTCCAATGACTTTTACTTGGTTTATTTTCTTGCATTAATTTTAATGTGTCCAATCATTTAATCCTACCATTGCAAAAAACAACGAAAATATGACGTACGCTTATGCCATCCGCATTCGCCACGGGGTCTCGTCATCACCCGTTAGGTTACTTAACTAACGACAGAGCGGGGGCTGGACTAGTGCGGATGCAAAACATAAGCAACGCCTAAATAGATATCATATATAGATATATATACATTTGTCACATGCAATGATAGCCATTCCAGATCACAGATGAACATATTGGATATAATAGGAATCCACATTCCGTACGAGCCTGTAATGAAGAGCGGATTGCACGGTCGCGATGAATAGCCAAACCCCACCCTAGACCCCTACGGGTGCGGCAAACTACCCGCCAAGTATTCGAAGTGAAGCAACCTCCCTCAACAACGTGAGTAGTCCACTCGGCACTTCGAGGTACCCGGTAGTTTGTGCACCCCACCTTGGGTCTATCCTAGGAGCAAAAACAGTAAAAGAAATTATACAATGACGGCTACAACCCCATCCAGGTTGTGTGGCCATATAAATAATATTACATCAAATTACATATTACATGAATTGAAAGATAAAGAAAACTCTCATCTCACAACCCCCCGGCTATTCATCCGCGATAATCCAACGAATTCATATACACAAACCATCAACATTACAGATCACAGATATGTATAACCCCCACTAATTGACGTATAGCGATTAGCAGACGTTCAATACATATATCACATCACAGATATAACCCATTAGCCAAAGTCTAGAGAAGTTCGATCAAAATACGGATTTGTAACCACCCCAAAAACAAATTTGTTCTCTGGAAAATCTGGGCAGAAACAAACCATCCTAAAAATCCCAAAACATCAATATAAGAACACTACAGGAGAAACGACCCACGGCCGAGTCAACTCGGCCGCGGATCCGTGGCAAGAACATGCTCTTGCCGCGGTTCCGCGGTGAGTTGGTCAACTCGCTGGATCGTTTTTCTTGGGTGTTCTGTAAAAACCCTGAGCCGATTTTTAGTGTATGATTTATTATTTTTAAAGCAGGTTTAAAAATCGGCAGAAAGTTAGGTTTTTGAAACTTGTTTTGCGATTTTTCTCTAATCGAAATTCTAGATACTTTGCTAACTTGCTATTTTGTGTTTAGCTAGGCTCTGATACCACTGTAAGTCCACGTTTCCCACCCCGGTGCTTACGGGGAGGCGGAAACGGTATAAAAAATCGATTTTTAGAACTCTAGGCAACATGGAATAAAAGGAGGATCTTTTCTAAACATAAACTAACAACCAAGCTAAGAGATTTAGCTACTCGGTTAAAGGGTTATACCTAAGTCTTGAAGTCCTTCTCTTCTTGCTCCTTGGAGTGGGATGAACGGGTCGTCCTCGTCGCCTTCTCTTGCCGAAGAAAGATCCACCCGAGGGCCTCTACCTTTGGCTCCTACCTCAACCTAGAGGTAACTAAAGTGCTTGGTGTGCTAAACCTAGAACCTTAGAAAGAGTAGAGAATGATTTTGGTGTTTTATCTCAAAAGCTTAATGGTTCTCAACTCATGAGAGGGAGAGCTTTGAGAGAGAGGAAGAGGATGAGAGAGAATGAGCATGAGAGAATGAGGATAATATCAACCATTCTCATATATATGTGAATTATGATAATTAAATAATTAATCAAAGATAACAGTGATGGTTAACTTGAAATGACCATTATCATTTCACATTAATGAATTTTGCAAGAATCAAAGAGCATCTTTCATGTGAAATGATGATGGTCAATATGTCAACATAGGTCAACAAGTCAACCAGAGTCAAATGGTCAACAACCCTAACCATAACACAATTATAATTAATTAATATTAATAATCATATTTCACATATACATTAGGGTTAAGAAAAAAGACAACGGTTATCAACCCTAATGAAAGTCCTCTGCCTCTGCCTCGGTCAACTGTGCATACACACTCGTATCCGTGTTCCGAGGAACACGAATACAATGAGATAAAACCAATCCCAAAACATATACTAGGATCAGGCTTAAACTAAAGCCCGCTAGTATCAACTGTCCGGACACCAAACGTGCACAAGTGCACGGATGTGAAGGAACCCTGTCGCAAAACCATGCGACCTCTACTCTGTTTTTCCTAAAGGCGAATAACCCTCTGTGTGGGACTCCAAAGACTTGACACTACGGTGGCAGTGGGTTTAACCACAGACCGCAAGCGGCACTAGCTGTACATAACGGTCCTCAGGTAGATGTCGATAAGAAGACAGACGAGGTGAACCTATCTGAACTCCTACTGAGCCTGAATGTGACAGTCTCCATATAGTCCGTTCTGTTCGTCTAAGAATATAGCATGGCGGGCCTAGGGGGCGGTAAACGTCAGTCCCCTAATAGCGGTACAAGTCGTGTCGGAGTATAGCCCAAAACACCCTAAGATAACACTGGAAACCTACCAGTATATCTCACTTGCCCTGGCCAGGGACTTTGTGTAATGGCTCTCCTAGACACAGCGCGATATCAACCCCCAATACCGGGAGAGACGAATCCTGTCTAACCGTCACTGCCTCCAAGTGCTTTGGGACTGCACCCAACTGCTGCCTGTTTGCACGACTCCTTTGAGCCATGGTAGGGTAGCAATCTAAGAACAGTGGGAACACACTCGAGGCGAAGTGACAGTGTCAAGTCAGCGGACTAAGCTGTACTCATGTCACCTAGGAACTGATAACTGACGATAGGTATAATACCAACCAACAGTTCCCGACGAGTCCTGTCCAGTGTACTTGTAACCTAACGAGCACCCGCATACTATCTCAAGTACGACGTACTGACGGCTGTGGGACAGACCGTCTCCCAAGCTGGGATGAGAAGCACATATGCTAGTCTACTCCGAAGTATCGATGCCCTGTCTCGATAGTCCTACGACTAGGGAGCTTCATAAGGATGTGCTTGTAGATTACCCAGCCCCCACGAGTGTGACTGCCATCACAACGCTGGTAATCAAGCAAAGATCCTAAGGGCTCCACTAATGTGTAAAGGCGATATGCTATAAGAAACACATGCACACATTAAAGTAGAAACAAACCAAGTAGCATACTACTATTTCGAGCAAGATTGTCTATACAAGGTGAATATCCCAAGCTTCCATTAAGTAATATACAAACTAGTATGATATAGTAATGGCCTCTAGGGCATATACCCTAACAGCATGAGTGTATGTATATGTTGATATGGATGCACACATGCAAGCATACATGTGTCATGGTTGATGATACATTGGTGGTGGCAATGCAAGACTCACATAGTAACATATTTATATATTTTGATTATTTGAGAAAAGTAAAATGGGGAATAAAATCATGGTTGACTATTCAACTCTCTTCTCTTGTGTTGACCAAAGTCAATACCATGGTTTCATTGCCCATGGTTTTGTTTAAACTCAAGTCATAAAATATCTAGATATTTTATAACCATGGTTAAGGATGACATAATTCACTTACTCTCTTTGGGTTATGTTGAGATCATTATCACTTGAGTCAAGTTTAGCTTCTCATCTTCTTCTTCCTCCTTCAAGCTCTCTAGGGTTTCAAAAGTGAGTGAAGAAAATAAAAAGAAAAGGTTTTTAAGTGAGATCCAAACCCACATCACCAATCTAGATTAGTCTAGCCCACTAGTGTAGGTTGTTTGCTCCACTTCTTCAAAGATCAAGTGAAGCTAGGAGCTTGAGCAAAGGGACTACGTGGTGGATCATCATGGACTTGGAAGGATTCGAGCGATCCGGTTCAAACCCTACTAGATCCAAGGAGTCACAATTATACAAGATTGTATTACTTACTTCTTAGTGTTAGACACTTGTAGTATGTGATACTTGTAGTTGTTACTCTAATTTTCTAGTTCGATTCATGGTTGGTATTGTTTAGCACCCCCTAAATTTTTATTATAGCATATGTGATGCAACCCAAAATCTAGGATGGTGCTATAGAATCTCTACAATCAACACATCCTCAAGCTCACCCCTAGGTTTGGTGATAGATCGATCTGCCATCTTGAGAGTGCAATGGGCAGGTTTCTACTCTCCAATACCTAACTGTTCGTAGACAGTGTAAAGAAGCAGGTTAACACTCGCGCCAAGGTCGTGTAGAGCACGGATAATATTTTTACCCCCAATAGAAATAGAGATTATAGGACAGCCAGGGTCCTTACGTTTCTTTAGTAATTGATGGGTAAAAGCTGTGCTAACATTACTCATCATGAACACTTTTTTCGGCACTTGAGTTCTTCTCTTCCTAGTGCACAAGTCCTTAAGTCGAATAAGACAGAACTTGTTGGATAGTATCTATGAGAGGGATATTTATGTTAACCTATTTAAACATTTCCATAATCTTCTCCATTTGTGCGTTAGGTTTGTTGGCCCTCAATCTATTTGGATAAGGAGCTTTATCAATAATAGTTGGGTCCAACATTTGTGGTGAAGTTCATGTGGGTAGAACGGATCCCAGAATTGGAGCAGGGATCGTTTTAGGTTGACTCAACGAGGTGGGGGGAGGGTTCGAGCCTAAGGGAAAACGGAGAATAGATTTGGAAGAAGATGAACTAGGGTCAGAAGTGGAAGTGGAAGCCGGGGTGTCATTGATTGATTCATCATTATCCACCTGTTCACCGACTTGGTTATTCAGCACTCTTCCGGATCTCAATGTGGTAATGACATTCATATTATGATATTGTAAGTGGCCAGGATTTGGTAAGGGTTGAGATGGAAGTTTCCCTCTCTTTCTAGCACTCATTGCGGCATTTAATTGTGCAATTTGTGCTTCTATCGGTTTAATATTATCGCCGTGTAAGGCGGAGTCCTTCTTTATGGTATCAATAGAAGACCTTATATCAGCCGATATTTGCATGGAATGTTTCATAAACAAATCTAAGGTTCGTTCGAGTGAAGAGGAGTTTTCGGTACCAGCCATTTGGAAAGAGTTATTATAAGGTGCAGAATTGTTGGCTGGATTTTGAAAATTTTGTGGTTGAAAAGGGTGCTGATTTTGTGGTGGTTGTTGTTGCTGTGGAGGAACCCTTTGATAGTTATTTTGGTTTGGAACCGTATATTGAGTTTGGTGTTGATTCCAAGCAAAATTAGAGTGATTCCTCCAACCTTAATTATATGTGGAAGAATAAGGATCATTTCTAAGTCGTTGCTGAAAAGCAGTATTAGTGTGTTCTTGACCTTGAAACGGAGAATTTAAAGGACATTCTTTCGTCAGATGTGATGGATCGGAACAGCATCCACACAGGGTTTTAGGGAGCGTCACCTAATTTAGGGAGGCTAATAAAAATTTGTTTTCCATAGTTTTGAGTTTCTTTTGCAATGCTGCCATTTCGTCTTTTACGGCAATGGAAACATTAAGTTGATGGATACCTCCCCTAGATGATGGACTAACGCTTTGCCATTGCAAAGTGTTTTCAGCAAAATCTTCCACGAATTTCCAGGCTTCACCATCGTCTTTAGACATGAAATTGCCTTGACACATGATTTCAAGCATCTGCTTTGTCGTTGGATTAATGCCCTCATATATAATTCGGCACAGATCCCATCTATGAATTCCATGATGAGGACATTGGACAAGCAGATCCTTGAACTGTTCAAAACATTTCCAAAATGGTTCATTGGGAAGCTGGGTAAATTGGTTGATTTCACTCCTAACATGGACGGTCTTATAATTAGGATAAAATTTCTTAAGGAATGCTATAATGAATTCATCCCAATTGGAAATAGCGTGTGCGGTCGTGTTATAAAGCCATTTTTCGGCTAAATCGCACAAAGTAAACGGGAGAAGACGTAAACGCATAGCATCCACAGAAAGTTGTGAAGTGCCCATTATAGCACATACGTTTTCGAATTTGATGATAAAAACGTATGCGTCTTCAGACTCTAAACCGTGAAATTTAGGCAAAAGATTGATAAAGTGTAGTTTGATTTCAAAATTATCCCCATTGGCTGGTGGAATAGAAAGACAAGTAGAAAGAGGACCACGTATAAGATAGTATCTCTCTTGGAGAGATATACGCGGTAGATTCTGCGCACCTGCGCGTAGTGGTAGAGTGGTGTTATTGAAATTTAATGGAGAACCGTCCATCTCGGTGGATGTTGTGGGTGGTGAGAAAAAAGAAGATGAAGAAATACCGATTTCGGAGTTGATAGAAGAAACGCGGATAAGATGGGCACTAGAATCTCGTTTCCAGCCGAGCATGCACTAAGCGGGTTTAGCGCAAGTGGCAGCGTATGTGTAAATTAAAAGAAAGTTTGTTTTATGGTTTGTTTTGAAAAAGACGGATTTAGACAAATCACAAAAATGCATAATCAACCCTAGATCTAAGGTCTCCTAGGTCAAGTCACTAGACCGCTCCTAGACTTCCAGGGGACAAATCGCAGGATAAATTCTCTACTATCTCGTTATCCCTCTTGTGGCCAGGTAAGTGCCAGTTAAGTGGGAGGTATCCGCTATATAAATAGCGGGCCTAATTAAGTAACCACTTGCCTTAGACACACTTTCCTAGAGACCACAAAAGAAATGCGGATTAGCAGTAGATTACCCACGACCTTCCTCTGTCGTAATTGAGTACGACGGTTCTTAGAGTCTTGGTCTAGATATTTTTTAATTAATGAAGAATGATGCAGATGCTAGTTTTGTGATTTGTGGAGCTTAGGAAGGGTAATGAAATCCCCACCTAATCTGAATTTGGTCTTTGCCCCTTAACTTTTCGTATTACAATATGCAAAAACAACCAATATCAAAGCACGCAACAAAAAAAAATTTAAGCGGCGAATTTTTGCAAAGAATCCTACAGAAAAATTGTTATTGGACTTTTCAGAGAAGAGAGAAGAAGATAGGAAATATACCAGTGAGAGATGAAGCCAAGAATCACTTATCCCAGTGCGGTTCCGCCGCGAAAATAGCCCTAATGTCGCGGTTCCACGGCCAAGTTGAGAGTTCTTGAAAATATTTTTTCTATACTTGCTTCACTTGCTCCTTTGGTCTTGATAAAATGATCTGAATCTTTATCTTTCTGCTACAATGATTCCAGATTCTCTTGCAAAAAATTCACACACTAATCGTTAAGCACACGATACGTTCTTGATTTATATTTCGATAGAATAATAATACTTCAACCCAAATAGCAAGAAAGAACAAATTACGCACGTATCCCCGGCAACGGCGCCATTTGATTGGTTCAAAAAAGAATAATAGGTAGTAGTAGTAACCGCAATCAATAACGGTGTCGCGTGTAGCGAGTGTTAGTGAGTACGGGTCGTCCTCTGTGATTCGAGAAATTCGTAAATTCTTGCTTTAGATGAGTCGAAAGAACTAGTAAAGAAATTCAAGAAATAGTTCAAGATTTAGTTGAATTTAATAGTTTCAAGAAATTGTTTTCAAGAAAGGAAATCAAGAAAATGTTGGAGATTTAATTACCAAGAAAAAATGAAGAAGGCTTGTAGGATTCGATCGGATTTAGTAGCCATGGATGACTAATAAAAGTAACTCATCTTTTCTATTGACAGTTTAACGCTAGATTGATGGCGATGAATTCGGATTAGGGTTTTTTTTAGAAGAAACTAGGGTTCTTCGCTATAGTCCTTTGTCCTTACATTGATCCCATTCATTTTCTAGCCCTTCACAAAAAGATCGTCAATCTTATCTCACATCGTGGTCAAGATAATCAATAATTTGATATCGTACCGAATGAGGATGTTAACGATTCTTTTGCGAAGATTTGTGATCGTGGTCAAGATAATCAATAATTTGATATCGTACCGAATGAGGATGTTAACGATTCTTTTGCAAAGATTTGTAAACTTCATAAGACTAAAGAAAAGTATAGAATTCTATCATCCATCGATTTACCCTAATCTTACGGATCCTAGCAAGCGGAGATTTACTCGCGCATTCTGAAAATAGAAGAAAGATTAGAAAAAGAACTTATAATGCGGAATTTTAAAAGAAAGCGAAATTGAAACTAATTATCATATTTATTATTCAACTTCAAATTACAACTTTTTCAATCCGAGATTACAAGAACAATTGCTCTCGATCACTCCCTTGAAGAAGTAATTTTTCCGTTGATCTTTACGTTGCTCGATTACCGTGAGTCTTGGACCTGTTGTGGATCGCGTGCTCGATGATGAAGATCGGCTTCGTATAAAGAATCTTTTGTTGAATCGCTTGATGAACTTCTCGATGATTCTTGATTTTGGATCTTGGATTTGATGTTGGCTCTTTTCTTGATTTGATTTGATGAATGAATTTAGGGAAAATTAGGAACTAATTGGGTAATAAATTGGGAACCCTTTTCTTCATGACCTTGGTTCTTTTTATAGCCCCCTCTTTAAGCTTCCCCGACAAGCTAGATTGTTATAGAGAAGTTTCCAGAACAAGCTTGTTACAACGAGGCTTCCTCAACAAGCTAGGACGTTGAGAAGAAGTTTCCAGAGAGTTCTCGACCCCGAAGCCTTTGAATCGGCCGTGGATCCACGGCGACTCGGCCTGACTCGGTCGCGGTTCCGCGGCCAATTGCTGGCTTCATTGGTTGAAACTTCAGGTGTTTTCTTCTGTTGATCTCTGGGTATTTATGTGATATCTGGATTCTTCTTATCTCTTCTGAATTTCTGCCAGTATTTGATTCTTCAACTTTCCTGTATTTTATCGGCAGATTCCTGATTCCTGATATATGACCTAAGTTAAGTTTGCATAAGATCTCAATGAAGAATGTAAGATACAAATTATTATGCGTAAAAATATTAAACATACAATTTTCTTCATAATGTTGATTATAATATTTAACACATGGTAAATGATATTTTGCAGATGAACAACTAGTATGCGTTATATTTATAGCAAATACCTTTGGATGATTAGAAAAAGTAAGGAAATTGTCATGTTAAAAATACAATAATTTTGACTGAACAATAATCTCATCGGAAAGAAAGGTATGATACTCGAATAGCTCAACTAAATCATTTGACAAGTCGAAGGATTCAGACTTGGGTGTGGACTTGTTGACAGAAGGGTCCTCACGTGTATAATAAATAGTAAGATTAAACAATAACGCACTAGTGGCGTCATGAAGCTCCTCAAATTTGTAACTGTCGGAAGCTATCTTATCGACAGAACATACATTAATTATATGAGCAAGGTTCGGAGGGCTGACTTCCTAACTTGTAGATGTTAAGCTCAATTGTCATCTTCCCAAAGGACATGTTCATTGAATCGTTACGGCAATTGATTATCGCGTTGGAAGTTGCTAAATAGGTCGATCTAGAATCACCGGAATTTAGTTCCGTAGGTTTGCTATAGGCTTTGTATCTATAACTATAAAGTCCACAGGGAATATAAATTTCCCAATTTTGATGAACTCGTCCTCTAGCTCACCCCTAAGATAGGTGATAGATCGATCGGCCATCTGGAGAGTGTAGTGCACAGTTTTCAACTCTCCTATGCCTAATTGCTCATAAACAGAATACGGAAGTAAGTTAACACTAGAACCTAAATCGAGTAGAGCGCGATTAATATTTTTACCCCCAATAGTAATAGATATTGTAGGACAACCGGGATGCTTACATTTCTTAGGCACATATTAGGTAAGAGAATTGCTCATATTACTCCTTAAGAAAACATTTTTAGGCACTTGAATTTTCCTTTTCCTAGTACACAAGTCCTTTAGAATTTTTTCATATGATGGAACTTGTTGGATAACATCTAAGAGACGAATATTTATGTTTTAAAAATTTCTACAATCTTCTCCATTTATGGACTTGGTATGTTGCCCCTCAACCTGTTTGGAAAATGAGCTTTATCAATAAGGGTTGGGTCCAACATTTGAGGAGAAGTTTGTGCGGATGGAATGGATTCCAAAATTGGATTTAAGATGGTCTTAGATGGTAATTCCTTCAAGAAAGTTAGCTGGGGTTCGAGCCTAGTGAAGAACGGAGAAAAGGCTCAGAAGAAGATGATGGATTAGACTAAATAGGAGTAGAAGTAGTAGCCGGGGTATCATTTTTATCAGTAACTTGTTCACCAACCTGATTATTCAGCACTCTTTCCGATCTCAATATGGTTACGGCACTCACATTATAATTTTGAAGGATGAGATTTACACTTTGTGAGTGGCCAGGATTTAGTAGAGCTTGAGATGGAGTTTCCCTTTCTCTCTTTCACTCATAACGACATTTAACTGTGCAATTTGTGCTTTGATAGATTTTATGCTTTCGTCGTGTGAAGCAGTTTATTGCATTAGCGTTTGGATAGATGATGTTAAATTAGCCGTCGTTTGTGTGGATTGTTAAATAAACGTTTCTAAAGTTCGTTCAAGTGCAGAGATTTTATTGATATCGGCCGTCGAAATATTATTATAAGGAGCAAAGTTGTTGGCCGGAATTTGAAAAGCTTGCGATTGAAAGGGCTGCTGAATTTGTTGTTGTGGAGGTTGTTGCTGTGGAGGAACCCTTTAATAGTTATTTTAGCTTGGGAACTGATTTTGATTTTGTGATTGGTTTTGGTTCAAAGCAAAATTAGGATGATTCCTCCATCCCTGATTATATGTAGATGAATAAGGGCCATTCCTAGATTGTTGCTAAAAAGCAGCATTGGTTTGTTCATGACCTTCAGACGGAGAATTAAAAGGAAATTATTCTGTTAAATGTGATGGGTTAAAACAGCAACCACATACGGTTTTGAGGAGCGTAATTTGGTTTAGGGAGGCTGAAGAGAATTTGCTTTTCATAGCATCGAGTTTCTTTTGCATCGCAGCCATTTCATCTTTCATTACGATGGAAGTTTCAAGCTGATGGATACCTGCCCTAGATGAAGACGATGTTGGTCTAGTGCTCTCCCACTGCAATGTCTATTCGGCAAGATCTTCCAGAAATTGCCACGCTTCGCCATCGTCTTTTGACATGAAATGACATTGACAAATGGTTTTTAGCATTTGATTTGTCGCTGGATTAACACCCTCATATATAATTCGGCAAAGTTGCCATCTATCGATTCCGTGATGAGGGTATTGGACAACAAGATCTTTAAACCGTTCAAAGCATTTCCAAAAGGGTTCATTGGGAAGTTGGGCAAACTGGTTAATCTCGCTCTTAATACGGGCGGTCTTGTGATGATGATAGAATTTCTTAAGAAATGCTATAACGAATTCATCCCATTTAGCGATAGAATGTGCAGCGGTGCTATAAAGTCACTTTTCTGCGAGATCGCACAAGGATAAAGGGAGAAGACGTAATCGCAGAGCATCCCCTGAAAGTTGGGCTGTGCTGATCATTGCAAATACGTTTTCGAATTTGGTTATAAAAATGTATGCGTCTTCGGATTCAAGCCTGTGAAATTTGGGCAACAAGTTGATGAAGTGGGGTTTAATTTTGAAATTATCCCCATTAGCTGGTGGAAGAGACAGACACATAGGAAGAGGTTTGCGTACGGGATAGCATCTGTCTTGAAGAGTGATGCGTGGTGGATTTTGTGCACCTACGGGTGGTGGCAGGGTGGTGTCGTTAAAACCCGATAGAGATCTGTCCATTTCGGGAGATGTAGTAGGTGGAGGAGAAATAGAAGATGAAGAAGCACTGACTTCGGAGTCAATATCAAAAACGCGGACTAGACGGGCACTAGAATCCCATGTCCAGCCGATCATGCACTAAGCGGATTTAGTGCACGTGGCAGCGTGTGTGAGAACGATTTAGAGGGCTTGTTTTGAAAAAGATGTCGGATGTGAGGCTTGACTCAACAAATCAAAAAATGCACAATTAATCCTTAGAGCTAGGGTCACCTAGGTCAAGTCACTAGACCGCTTCTAGACTTCCAAAGGACAAGTCATAGGATCAATTCTCTACCACCTCCTTATAAATCTTGCGGCCAAGTAAGTGCCAGGTAATTAGGATGTATCCGCTATACGAATCACCAAAATAGCGGGCCTAATTAAGTAACCACTTTCCTTAGTAACATTTGCCTTAGACACCACAAGAAAAATGCAGATAAGCGATAAATTACCTACGACCCTCCTCTGTCCTAATTGATCGTGAATGTCCTTAGGAGCTAGGTCTAGATAATTTTTATTAATGTAGGGTGATAGTATGCTCGTTTGTGATTTGTGGGGTATAGGAAGGGTGATGAAATCCCCACCTAATCTGAATTTAGGTTTATTGCCCCTTAATGTCTGTTTTAGATGTGCAAAAACAAACCGAAATCAAAACATGCAAAAATATTTTTAAGCGGCGATGTTTGCAAAGAATGCTGCAGGTAAAATCAGATTATTGGAGGTTTAGAGGAGAGAGAAAGATAATAGAAAAATACCAGAGGATTTTAGGGGACCAATTCTCCCAAAGCACCGTGGTTCCACCGCCAATTGCGCCTAAGCGTCGTGGTTCCGCCGCCAATGCACCCAAGCGCCGTGGTTCCGTCGCCATGTGGGAGGTTCTTTTGCTAAATTTTCTTCAGAGCACCCCTATGCTCCTCTGGTCCAAGTTGAAAGTCTTCGAATCTCTGTTGTCTTGCTCTAGTTACTCCAGATTTTCTTGCAAAACTCACACAATGATCGTTATAAACACAAGATGCGGTTTTGGTTCTCTTTTATTTTATGTTCGCTGGTTTTAATAAGAACTCAACCCGAATAACAAGAAAAAAATCACAACCGTTTCCCCGGTAGCGGCGCCATTTGATTGATCGTGCGAAAAAAGTGTGTATGTTAATAACTGCAATCAAAACGGTGTCGCTAGTACCTAGCCGCGATGAGTACAGATCGTCCGCAGGGAAACGTGAACTCTTTTCTTGCTTTAGACGGGTTAATAAAAGAGATGGTGATTGTTGTCGTTCTAATTTAATACGGATATAAAATTTATAATAAAAAGGCTTATAGAGTTCATAAATCTTAGTAGTTAATGGATGAATATTAAAAATGACTCTTTTTATTTTTTAATAGTTTAAAACTGGAGCAATAGTGATGAATGTGGAAGGGTTTCCCACTACCAACCCTTGTCCGTCCATTGATCTCTATTATTGTCAAGCCCTTAACAAAACAAGTATTTAACCAATCTCAAATCGTGGTCGTGACTATCAATAAATTGATAGCGCGCCCGATTAGGAGGTTAATATTTATTTTGCTAAAATTTATAAAATTTTAAATGTTATAAAGAAGTTAAAAGATTTTTCATCCATTATTCTACCCTATCCTACAAACTCTAGCAAGTAAAGAATTACTCGCTCATGGTTAATTTAGAAGAGATGTTGAAGATGAATGAAAGCATAATGAAGATGCAAAAAAGTAATGCGTAAAAGTAAGTGAAGAAAAAGTAAATGCGGAAAAAGTAAATGCGTAAAATAAATGCAAAAAGAATTAAAATAAAAACTACCTTTATTAATCAACTATTGCATACAAATTTTCTCCTTAGAAAGTAGAATACAAGAACCCTAGTTTGCTCTAGATCTCTCTCTTTTTGGAAGTAGATGAATAGATGATTATGTAATCCTTTGGATAAATTTTGAATGCACAGCTCTCGGTCCTTTATATAATCCCCAAAACCAGAAACCCTAGATTCCATATGAGAGTAGATGCTGTTAAGATCAGATCCACAAAATCCCACATCGAACGGCCATCAAAGTGCAGCGAAACCGCCGCATCTAGTCATGTTTGGTCATGGTTCAGCCGCATCATAGTGGAACTAGGTTTTGAGATTTCTTCTGGCTTTTGTGTTGACATTTGAAGATCCTTTTGATGTATAGATTCTGAAAATATTGCTCTGAGTCTCTGTCGTTGCTAGATTCCTTGATTTGCTTCTAAAATTTGGCAGATTCGGTTTCAATATTCCGATTTGACTTAGATCTCTTACTTGGATTTCAGACCTGAGCTAGTATCTCAAATCAAAATATTAGTAGCATTTGGTAACCTTGAAATATTATTCTAACCATTTATATGATATAATATCTTAAGAATATTGATTGGGAATATCTTGCATGATTTGCATATTTTAATTATTAATATTTCATTTAAATATTATATGCATATATTTTCCCTAATTATATTAATTAAAATGAAGAAATATATGATAATAAACTTTTACAAATAAATCCACATATGTTCTCTTTTTATAATTAATACATTTTCGTAGTTAACAATAGTAGGGAAAATGTTCATACAAATGTGCAATATTTTAGACTAATCACGCATCCTTTCCCTGATCGTGCGAACCATGTCCACTGTTGCCATAATCATCTCTTGTCCAAGGAGTTTATGATCTCCAATGTCATCCCAACTCGGCGAGGAACGACATTTCCGTCCGTAGAGTACTGCGAATGGTGTCATCCCAATACTGGCCTGATAGCTATTGTTGTATGAAAACTCTACTAGGTGTAGGTGGTCTTGCCATGAACCTCTGATGTCTAACATACAGGCTCTCAGCATGTCTTCCAGAATCTGAATTGTTCGCTCGGACTGTCCTTCCGTTTATGGATGATACGCCGTGCTGAAATTCAGACTCGTCCCCAGGCTAGCTTGCAGACTCTGCCAAAACTGTGATCGGAGTCTTGTATCACGATCGGAGACGATGAAAACAGGTACCCCATGTAATCTCACAATCTTCTGCTTGTGTTTATGGGTGTCAAGATAAGTATGGTACATCTTGAAAGTATAAATCTTACTTTAGATTTTTACTCACCTCCATGTACTTTCTTTCTAACGTTTCAGTTGACTGGTCAACTCTGAATGGAATAAAGTGAGCCGACTTGGTGAGTCAATCCACAATAACCTAAATTGCGTCGTTACCCTTCATGCTGCGAGGGAGAGCAGTCACGACATCCATGATAATGTGCTACCATTTCCATTATGGGATTGGTAACGAATGAAGTAGACCAGCAGTTCTGTGATGTTCAGCCTTCATTTGCGGAGACACCAAACACTTTGCTACGCTTCTAGCTACTTCGTGTTTCATTCCATGCCACTAGTAGTGTTTTCATAGATCCTTATACATCTTCGTGCCACCGGGGTGTACAGAATAAGAAGAGCTGTGGGCTTCTTTCATCAACTCTTCTCGAACAGGGCCGACTGGTACGCATAAACAGCTCCCATACCGTAAGGATCCATCTTCGTGAATGATGAAGTCAGTTCGAAGTCCACTTTCTACTTGTTCTCGGATCTTTTGTAGCTTGGCATCATTTGCTTGAGCTACCTTGATCTGATTGATAAGAGTGGACTGGACTTATAAGTTCATCAAAGATGAGGCGTTACCTAGCATAACTACTTCAATCTCCAATCCGTGCAATTCTTGTTGTAGCTTCTACTGAGCGGTGGTGTTCATTGCTAATGGCCGGCGACTAAGTGCATCAGGAACTGCGTTCACCTTCCCAGGATAATACTGTAGGTTGATGTCGAAGTCCGCCATGAGTTCTAGCCATCTTCTCTGTCGTATGTTGAGTTCCTTCTGAGTAAATACATACATCAGACTCTTATGGTCAGTGTATATATCCACTCGCTCTCCCAAAAGATAGTGGCACCAAATCTTGAGTGTGAAGATGACAGCTGCCGATTCCAGATCATGTGTTGGACAGTTGCGCTCATAAACCTTTAGTTATCTTGATGCAAAAGCCACAGCCTTTCCATGCTGGTGTAGAACACATCATAATCCTTTGCCGGACGCATCATAATGCATAACGAATCCACCAGATTGATCTGGTATTACGAGAATAGGGGAAAAGGTTAATCTCGACTAGAGTTCTACAAAAGCATTCTCACATGCTTCTAACCACACGAATGTTTCGTCTTCGCATATGAGCTTGGTCAGAGGTGCTGCGATCTTTGAGAATCCTTCAATGAATCTCCGATAGTATCCTGCTAAGCCCAAGAAACTTCTTATTTCACCGTCTTTGGTCTCGACCACTCGCAAACAGCTGACACCTTAGCTGGATCTAAAGAGATTCCTTCGCCTGAAACGATATGTCCGAGAAATCCAACTTGATCTAGCTAAAATTCACACTTTCTATACTTGGCGTAATGTCTCCGGGACAATCCGTAAGTGCTCGGCGTGCTCTTTCCGATTCTTTGAATACACCAAGATGTCATCAATGAAGATAACAACAAACCTGTCTATATACTCTCGGAAAACTTGGTTCATTAAATTCATAAAGATGGCAGGTGCATTGGTCACTCAAAATGGCATTACGAAGTATTCGTAATGACCATAATGAGTCCTAAATGTCGTCTTTGGAATGTTGGACTCCTTGACTTTCACATGATGATATTCTGAACGAAGATTTAACTTTGAAAAGACATGAGATCCACTTAACTGATTGAAAAGGTCATCGATACAGGGTAATGGATACTTATTCTTAATTGTCACCTTGTTCAGAGCTCGATAATCCACTCACATCCGGTAGGTACCTTCTTTCTTCTTCACCAGTAGCACCGAAGATCTCAAACTTGAAGTTCTGGGTCGGATCCAACCTTTCTTCAAGAGTTTGTCCAACTGAATACGGGTCTCTTTCAATCTCTCCGGACTTAATCGATACGGAGCTTTTATTACCGGTTGTGCGCCAGGTTGTAAATCGATGCTGAATTCAAGAGCTTGATCGGGAGGAAAACCTGATATATCTTCCGGGAATACATCCTCAAACTCTCGAACTATCTCTGGCTTTGATCCTTCCGCTTACAATGCTGCAATCTCTACCTTCTTTGGTTTTGCTCTGTAGATACTATGCTCCAAGGTCCGGTTTCCACTTTTGAATTAGAACACTGAGTGATCTGGTATTTCAAAAACTACCATCCTTTGGCGACAGTCAATAGTAGCGAAGAAAGTTCCCAGCCAGTCCATTCCCAAGACTATATCAAAATTCGGTATGTCCAGCACCTTGAAGTCCACATAGAATTCTCGACTGCAAACGACCACTGGACATAGATCGTATCCTAAGGTTGCTTTAAGAACGTCGTTCCCTGAATTAACGTTCCAGTTAGATACAAGCGGTTTAATTAGGATCGCATGAGTTCGGAAGAACCATTAATACATAAAGCAATGTGATGCCCCATTGTCGAAGAACGCGAGTGCGGATAGGGAGGCTGCTAAGATTGTACCTAAGTTGCGTAGGATATGTTTAAGTATAACAAATATAAGATGGTTATGAATTGAAAGGACTTGAAAGAGAATAGGAGAAGAGATTTACCAGTGATAACCTGACTCGTAGCTTCGGCCTCTTCGACCTACATAATGAATGCTTGGCATCGCGGCACTTTCCTCTGTACCTGGTTAAACATTCGGCGATGGGGTTGAGCGGTTTGGGTGTGGGGAGCTGGAGCTGGTAAAGCTAACCGGGTAGGAGTGTTGGGATTTCCTAGCGCCCTGACTATCTATTGTGGCCATTGCGGAACAAATTTTTTTTAGGGTTTGAAAACCGGCGCTAGAAAAACCCATCTTAGAATCTACCATAAACCGAAACTAGCGAACATGAGGAGATCTTTAACTACTATGATAGAAGTTTTTCACCAAAAGGTTCGTGTCCTTCGGTCTTCTATCCTCTTCGTTTGCTCCTAAAGATCTCCTTAATCGAGCTTGTTCGTCTTTCCTTACTCCTTGAGTTCTCCTGGATCGAGCTTGATCATCGGTCCTCCTTCGTCGAAGATGATCCACCCGAGGGATGTGGTCCATGGCTCTAGCTTCACACTAAGAGTCTAGTGGAGCAACTTGAGACTTTAGATTGCTAATCTAAAGTATCTAGGATGTAGTGTAAGGTTCTATGTGTGTATCTATCTCACCTCCTCTCTTGATTCTCAACATATGAGATTGTAGAGAGGAGGTTGAAGATGATGGTGGAGGAGCTCAAGAAAAGTAGTGAGGAGAGTGAAGCAAATGGTGAAAATGAATGATTAACCATGAGAGAGAAAAACCAACCATAGTTTTGTAAAACTATATTTCCAATATAAAAAATCCAACCATGCTTGAATAGTTTGCACAATTCAATTCATTTGCCAATACTATTGAAGCATGGTTCTCACCATACTCTCCTTACCAATTTTACACCTCATTTTCCATTTAAATATAAATGGATAAAACTAAAATGAGGTGTCCACCTTCTAGAATGTTTTTCGTATAAATACGGATTACACTCTACTGTATATATTTACATGTATTTGTATCAAAAAATGAATACCCAAAGAGATAGAATAACACAAAGAACATAATACTAGAATATACATATCGAAATATATATATGTAAATTACTAAATCAATACCTGATTTAATAATCCGGCTCAATCCCAAGCCGGCTAGTATTATCAACTGTCCGATCGAAAATCCGAGTAACTAGTACAATCAATCGATCGGAACCCTGCACATATTCAATACGGCCACTACATCATTTCGCCTGAACCAGGGAAACCCTCTGTGTGGGACTATAAAGACTCGACAATACGCCAGCAGTGAGTTACTGGATAAATCCATAACAACAAGCACGTCAGCCGCACTATCTGTACGTAACGGCTACCCGGGTACGTATCGAAAAGGAAGGCCGATGAGCAAACTCATCCGGATCCCTACTGAGCCTATCTGTGAAAATATCCGTACAGTCCGGTCTCTTCGTCTGTGAGTATCGCATACCGGGTCTAGGGCGTGGTAAACGTCAGACCCTAATAACCCGATATTTCGTGCTGATGTGGCTCAGGACCAATCCGGGAAACTAATAATCAACCTATCAGTAAATGTAACAACCCTAAACTTTCTGTACATATTTTTTCAAAGTACAGAGAGGAGCATCTAATCCTGAGCGCAAGTTATAAATTTAATTTTCTTTTGAACAGCAGGAAAGCACTTGTAACTCATTGGTAAAGCCTTGCATTGCTGTGACGTAGCCCCTGTGTTCAAATCCCCCCAGCCACATATTATTTTTATTTTTTTTAAACTTTTAGAAGCCCAAAAGTTTACACGTGCAAAACACGTAAAATGAAAAGTCACAATAAAAACAAACATGTGGAAAATGATATATGAACAGGCAGGGACACGTGGCAAAGATCCAAGCCCAACCTACTGGATTTGGACCGGCGAGATGCTCTTAGGGACCAGCACCACCGTTTTTCTACGTAGGGAATACTCTGTAATTTTAACCCTAGCATCCCTTGGCCTACCCCACTACCCCTATATTGTTTGAATTCTTTTCAATTATCCAGAGAGTGACAATTTCTCTCTTAAATCCATTTTAATGCACATTTTAATTACATTCTTCATTACCCTAAACCTTAATTCTATCCTATAAATACCCCCTACACCATAGTCGTCTACATTTTGAAAATTATGACAAAAACTCTCTAAAATTTCCAAGTTCAAAAGTGGTATAAGTGGAGTTAGCAAAGATCGAAGCTCCGGCGACGTTTTGGGAAGAATACGGTGACGAAACGACTACCCGACGATCCCAAAATCCCCCCTACCTCTTCTCTCTAATTCCAATCTATAAGTCCCCTCTCCCCTTCTCAATCTCTAATCTAAAACTTCCACTTTTCAAAACTCGTCGGAAGCGGAGTTATTCCGACTTTCGATTCTCTTTTCTCTAAAAACTCAAATTTTTCTTAAACAACAAATTACCATCTCTTCTTATATTGTTTAACAAACATAAAACAATATTCACAACAAATTTCAGTTCAAAATAATATGTATTGTAACTTCTATTTCATTTTTACGGTAAAATACTATCATGTTTACATACAACATTGCTTATTCATTTTGATCATATTACCTTTAGAAAACTCACGAGGTAATGACCTACCTCATCACAACGTATATTTTTGACATAGCACGATGACTTTTGGAACATTAGTTTGTGGGAAAATATGAGTTTACATTTAAATACCACAAACATTCAAAAATCATTTTCTTTAAAAGTGTATTATTTAATTCCTTACAAATACGCCTCTACAACCCATTTTGGGGAACTCCGATCGGGATGGTGCGAGTTATCGCACATCCTTGGGCCTAGTAGAGAGAGATGCAGACCTCCTCATGGAGCATCCGATCTTGATGGAATTTTTAATGCAATTTTTTAGAAAAATGAGATTTCTACTTAATAAATAAATTTTATTTTTATTAAATATATATATGAATATTATCAAAATACCTACTATAAATATTATATATATATTCCATGTTTTTCTAAATCAAAGGAATCACAAATTTCATGAAACTACCATTACAGATCAATACAATTCCAATATTACACTAAAATACCATATACAATGAAATCTAGGTTATATTCATTAGAATATTTCACTTTATAAAAATTAAAATTATGAAAACCCTAAAAACGATAATTAAATACTTGAGGTGTATTTTGAAAATATATCAAAACTATTTTTCATAAAACCCTCTCAAGTTATATTAATTTACAATAAGGACCCTAATAAATATAGGTTTAAGCGGAACCAGTTCTCTTGAGCCTCAGGGAGCCGGAGAATATGGATGCTTCCCTATCTAAGGCAGACAACCTAAAAATGGTGTTATCAATACGGTAATTGTCTTGGAAAAAGACACAAATCCTGTCGTCCATATGCAGCAGTTACCGATAACATCAAAACCAATTCAGGACTTCAATTCGTTTTAAAATGTCTGACTCGGGTAGAGTCTCAGTCTAATATGAAACCAATCTATCCTTGAATATGATTCAAGTATAATTCATATTCAACATGAATCCATTTATACCAGAATTTCATCTATATCAACATGACTCAACTGAACCGAACCATGAATATACTCTGATTACATGACTATCCATTTGTATCCATTCCGTTTTTATGATATCATGGTTTCGGCAAGTCCATCCGTCACGCCCCTCTTCCCAGTATACGGGAAGAGGATGCGTCGATGCCGCTACGTATTTACTCTGAAGAAAACACGCTAAGTGTATCTAAGCAATATAAAGGAAAATAAACATAAGAGACAAATGTGAATGAACATAATTGAACAACAAATTTATTTATTAAACAATCTTTTTACAATACATCTGAAAAGTAAATATATAGAATGAAAATCAATGCCTAAATAGTAGCATAACAGAAATGGAAAATACTGAAATGAAATGTACAAGTAACTAGAGCTCCGGGTCGAAGGCTAGCTGATCTAAGTCCTCGCCGGTGGGCTCGATCTCCAAAGAATCACCTGATGATATTCCAAAGAAGAAGAAAGAGAATGTCATCATTGAACAAATCGCTTGGTAAGTCCCGTAAATAGATAAGAATGGAATAGACAGAATAGAGAGTATATTGTTATAATGTTGTATTTAATTTTAACGATGTTGTTTGTAGCTTGGTACAGAAGAATGCCAGTGTATACGAGAGGAGTCCCACTATTCCAGAGACTACGGTATACGGAGCACAAGGAACCGTTCAGCTACGGTACAACGGCAATTGAATTCAGGTTAAGTGTATTTTGGTTACAGTCTCGTGTCACTTTTAACACCTTCCGTACCAGTCCACCCCTTATAAACCCCGCGATGTCTTGATTGTATTGATGTATTATTTGTATTGTATATTGAATATAGATGGGTGACTTGCCGAAACCATGATATCAGTAATGGAACAGATATAATGGATGAACATGTATATGGAATATATCCATGGTTCGGCTCAGTCAATATAGATTCAATAGATTGAACAGATTGAATATATGGATTCATATTGAGTTGTAGTTTATACTTGAATCATATTCAAGTTAGATTTATTATATCGAGACTCAGTCTGAGTCAGACAATTAGAAAAGAAATTGAATCCTGAATTATATTTTGGTGCTATCGGTAACTGTTGCACATGGACGGCAGAATTTGTGTCTTTTTCAAAGACAATTACCGTGTTGATAACACCATTTGTTAAGTTGTCTACCTTAAATAGCCAAGCACCCATATCTCCGGCTCCCTGATGCTCAAGAGACCAGTCCCGCTTAAACCTATGTTTACTAGGGTCCTTATTGTAATTTAGTATAACTTGAGAGGGGTTTTATGTAAAAATAATTTTGTTATATTTTCAAAATACACCTCAAGTATTTTATTATCGTCTTTAGAGTTTTCATAGATGTTTCTTTTATCAATGTGTCATTTCTAGCGAATAAAACCTAAATTCATAATATATGGTATTTATTTGTAATATTGGAATTGTATGGTATTTTCTTGTAAATGGAATGTTTTTCTTGAATTTTGGAAATGTGGAATATTATAAATATTAAAAATAGATATTTTGATATTAATTCAATATATATTTATTTATTAAAATATAATTTTTATTTATAATAGAAATCACATTTTCTAAAGAAAATTGTATTTTAAATCTTTCGAGATCGTATGCTCCTTGCGGAGGTCTGCATCTCACTCTGCTAGGTCCAAGGATGTGCGATAATCCGCACCATACCGAACGAGTTCCCCAAAATGGGTTGTAGAGGCGCAATTGCAAAGATTTGTTAAAATACACATCTTGTAGGAAAATGTTTTTATAAGTCGGAGATAGTTATGTGTAAAAACGTATTTTCCCCAAATCTATGTTCCCAAATTTCATCGTGCTATGTTAGATATGTGTTTTATAAGGAGGTAGGTCATTACCTCGTGAATTTTCTAAGGTAATACGGTTTAAAAAGTTCAAGTATGTCGAAATGAAACATGAAGGTATTTTAATGTAAAATTGCGATAAAAGATGCATATAACAAACTTTTATGATGAAACTTGTTAAAGATATTTATTAATATTTAATGAACAATATATGATGATATGAATGTATCTTGATTAAGAAAAATTATAGTTATTAAAGAAAAACCGAATCGGAAGTCGGACTAACTCCGCTTCCGTCGGGTTTTCGTTTTGAATATTTTTAGAATAGAGAAAAGAAGGAAAAGTAGGGAATTACTAGATGATTGGCTAGAGGACAGAAAGTGGAAGAGGTGGGAGTTGCCGGTGCGTCGTTTTGTCGTCGAAAACTCCTCGGATTGCCGTAGGAAGCTCGTCGGAGCTTCGCCCTTTTGCCTACTCCACTTGCACACAAAAGGTTTGAGAATTTTCTTGAGAGTTTGGGCAGAGATTTGGGAGTGAGGAGGGATGATTTAAGGGTGGTATTTATAGGAAAAATTAGGGTTTTAGTGTAGTGAAAGGGTGTATTAAAAATTTGTATTAAAATAGATTAAATGTGTGTTTTATGGTGCTCTGTAAATGTGCAGTAAAAACAAATAATACAGGGGTTATGGGGGGAGTTCAAGAGTCGCCAGAGTTGAAGAAAAATGGGATTTCGGCTGAGTCAGACCGGCGGCACCGGCCGAGTCAACGAGTTCGCCAGCCCGAGTCAGGCGAGTCGGGGCTCATCTTGGTGTCACGTGTCCCTGATACTTGGTCTAGCCTCGTGGACATGTTTATTTAGGCTGTGACTCTTGGTTTTACTGGTTGTGCACGTGTATACCTTTGAGCTTCTAAAAGATTAAAATAATTTTAAATAAAAAGAATGCGTGGCTGATAGGAGTTGAACTCTAGTGCTTTGGTTCAGCAGTGCAAGGTCTTACAATGAGCAACAAGCTCCTTCTTGCTGTTCAAAAGCAAATCAAACTTATAACTTGTGCTCAGGCTCAAGTAACTGTTTCTGTATTTTGAAAAAAAATCGTACAGAAAGTTTAGGGTTGTTACACCATCTACAAATTACTACAAACAATACAATCAATACAAAAGATATTACAGGGTTTTAAAGGGGTAGACCAGTACGGAATGTGTTAAAAGTGGCACGAGATGGCCATTAAAAGACATAACTATACATCCATTGTCGTTATTCCGTAGTTTTATCGACAGAGCCTTGTACTACGGGTTACCAAATTTCACGGTGTAAGTTGAACTCTTCTCGTATAAACTGGCATATTCTGTACCAAACTACAAACAACTGCGTTAACATAACAAACTACAATACACCAGTTTTATTCTCCTATATGTCTGTCTATTCTATTCCTACTTTTCTTTGGGACTTACCGAGCGATTGTTCGCTGACAACATTCCTTCTCTTCTTTCTTTGAAATGTTGATAGGAGGACCCAACTCCGAGGAGTTCGAGACCAGCCAGGAGCAATTGGAGCATACCACTGAGCAGCACAACCATTAGTCTTCACTTGTACTTACCTTACTTTCATGTTCATGCCATTATTTAGGCATTGCTTTCCATTTCTGTATTTACATTTTCAGTTGTACTTTTAAAGAAATGTTTAATAAATAAAAGTTTTTGTTCTTTTACACTTCATGTCTTCTTGTGTTTATTTACATTATATTGCTTAGTTACGCTTAGCGTATTTACTTCTGAGTAAATACCTAGGGGCCTCGTCGCGTCTTCTTACCCATACACTAGGAAGCGGGGCGTGACGGTACATCCCAACTGCCTTAGCCAAGGTCTTATGGTGCTGGCCAATCGAACACAGTGCGATATCGACTCCCTATTCGAGGAAAGACGAATCCCCAACAATCGCTTACTGCCTCTATGTGGCTCGGGACTGTACCCAACCAAAATCTGTTTGCACGACTCAGTAGAGCCGTGGTAGGGTAGTGATCAAAATACAGTGAGAACTCACACGGGACAAATGATGATCTCAGGTCTGAAGACTAACATGTACTCATGCTACCTGAGAACTGCTATCTGACGATAGGTACCATCTAGAAATTCTCGGCGAGTCCGTCCAGTGTACTCACTCCCAGTGAGCACATGTATACAATCTTAGGTGCAAAAGACCAATGGTTGTGGTCCCAACCATCATCCCTCGTCGGGGTCTAGAAACATATACACTAGTCTACTCTGGAATATCGATACTCAGTCTCAACACTCCCACGACTAGGGAACTTTTAAGGACGTGCTTATCGACTACCCAGCTCCCACAAGTATGATCGCCATCACAACGCCGATAGTCAAGAAATGATCCTATGGGCTTCATCAACATGTATAAATGATACTTAATAACAAGTAAAACATATGCACATGTTAAGATAAAGACAAACCAAATAGCATACTATCATATCGAGCAAGATTGTCCTGTACATACTTATGTCCAAGTATCCACATGTATACATATACAATAATGGCCTCTAAGGCATACATATCCAATAAGGAGGTGCTTGGATCACCGGTCTAGCAGGAGGGTTGTTGGGTCCTCGGTTCCGGGGATATGCTCCAATAGTGTGAGTAGAAGACCCATAGATCAGGCACAAGTTTTTTGCCCTGCGACAGTTCTTCATAAGGTACCATGTTCTTTTGCAATAAATGCAAAAGTCTAGCCTGCTGTTGGCAAATGATCCTACTGGCCTTCGAGATGGTCCATTGAAAGCTGGCCTGGAAGAGGCCCCTCCCGTGATCTGGTGCACAGGATGTTTCAAACCGGCAGTTTATGGTCTGCCCTTCTTCTTCACAACTGCCTCATAGTATCGGGCAGCCTTCAAAGCAAGCTCATGGGTAAGGAAATCCCCTGTAGCGAGTGCAGCTTGGATTTCAGGGTCCAACCTTGCTGAAATCGTCGTACCCGGATCTTAGCAGTAGGAATAAGTTATGCAGCGAACCTGTTACGACCTTGTGTTAGCAGTGTTGTAAGTGAGATAAGAAAATTGAATTTAAGACTATATCTTACCTGTCAAGCATGGTAAACTCAGTATCATATTCATCCACCGACTTGAACCACACCGAGCCTTGCTGTAAATGGATGAATTGCTGCTCCATGTCAAAGTGGACAGTCCCTGGAAAGTACTTGGCATCGAAGAGGTCTCGGAATGTTCTCCATTCTATCGGTTGCGTAAGACGTCTCTCCTCATCCTTACACCAAACTCTGGTGTTATCGGTCAGTTGCAACTTAGCAACTCTTACCCAGGCTATATCTGGCACTTGAGCCACTGCCATATCATCCTAGATCGCTTGAGCCCATTCTTCTGCCTCAAGCGGGCTCTCCTTACCTGAGAAGTTCTTTGGGTGTAGTGCTCGAAACTGCTTAACTCCGGGTGCTTCGGCTTCGGGATTGTGCATAGCATTCTGCTGCTGCTGACCCTCTATAATGACTCTAAAATCTTGTACAAAAATTTTACTGTTAATATTACAGCCTGAGTTTGAGTTATAAGTCAATTTTGTGAAATAACAGTAAGAAACAACTTGTAGCTCACCGGTAAAACCCCTGCACTGCTGTGACGTAGCCCCTGTGTTCGATTCCCATCAGATACAATTATTTTTTCTGAATATTTTTTGAACTTTTTGGAAGCCCAAAAGATTTCATGTACAATACGCGAGGAAATGAAAAGTTCAGAAAAATAAAACATGTGCAAAATGGTTTAAACAGAGAATTAATCAAGTGGCACAAATCTCGAGGCAAATGCCTCGAGATCGACCGGCCAAAAACGCATTAAGACTAGCGCCGACGGTCACGATAAGGCCAATGAAACCCGGGCTTTGCGCACACACCTCTTCAGCTACCCCTGACCCCTCTGCACTGTTTGATTTCCCTGCAATCAAATAGAGACCTTTCATTTCATAATTAAACACAATTTTAATACTTTTAATCCACATTTTCAATTCCCAAACCCTAATTTTCCACTATAAATACCACCCCACATTTTGGCTCTGCGCCATTCTGAAAATTCTAGCTAAAACTCTATAAAAAGTTCCTAGTGCAAGTGAAGTAAAGAGGAGTTAGCGAACAAGTTGGTTCCGGCGAAGATCGAAGCCCATTCCGGAGCTCCCGCGGCGCCACGACGACCATCCACTATTCCTTACCTTTTTTTGAGCTTTCTAAATGGTAAGTCCCTCTCAAACACCCTTTCTCTTCATTGGATTTCTTTTTTAAACAAAATCGGTAAAAGTGGAGTTATTACCGATATCATCTTTTCTAAAACCGATAAATCCATTCTCCTTTATCATTTGGACAATCTAATTTTATCACTTCATTTGTAATCTTAATACCAATGTTTAGAATAAATGTTACCTAAGAATCTCATGTAAAACAACCATATTTGAACTTTTACATTAAAATACCTTGAACTTTGTTATCACATCTTTTCGACAAAATTTCTTAACAATACCTTTAGGAAAACTTCACGGGGTAACGACTTACCCCACACGCACACTTGGATCCATAGTATGATACCTCTTTTGTATGAATTTTTGTTATGAATAAAAATTTACAATAAAATACCACATAATTCTAAAACCAGATTTCTTTTAAATGCGGTATTTCATTTCCTTAGCGATTATGTATCTACAACCCTCTTTAGGGGATCTGATACTGGATGGTGCAGATTATCGCACATCCTTGGGCTAGTAGAGCAGGATGCAGACCTCCTCACGGAGCATTCGATCTCGAAAGGATTTAAATACGTTTTTAAGAAATACGAATTTTCTAAATAAAATAAAATTATTTTTAAAATTAAAATTATAGAAAATTATAAATTCATATTTTCAAAATATAATAAATTTATATTTTTCAAAAAATAAAAAGATTAACAAATGTCAATAAAATACCATCAAGATACCAAAAGGGCAAGTTTTTCAATAAAATACCATGAACTTCCCAAGCTAAGTAATTATCACTAAAATACCCCAATACTTAAAATCCATACTCATGAAAACCCTAAAGTAATATTAATTAACCTCGAGATTTACTTTTTAATCTATATTAAAATATTTTTCATAAAACCTCCACGAGATATATAAAACACTATTTAAGGACTTTAGTAAATATAGGTTTAAGCGAGATCAATTCTCTTGAGCCCCAGGGAGACGGAGAAAGTGAGTGCTTACCTATTTAAGATATACAACATAATAGAGTTATCAATGGTAATTGTTTTCGAAAAAACACAAATCTTGCCGTCCATGTGCAGCAGTTACCGATGAATCCCAAACTTAATTCAAGAGCTAAATCTGTTATAAGTGTCTGACTCGGTCTGAGTCCAATTCAATCCTGAATCCAAAATCAAATATGAATACTTTATTATGAACATGAATACTCGAATCCAAACATCAATATCAAACATTTATACTTGACCTGACTTGACCGAACCATGGTTATAACTTGACATGACTACTTGAATACTTGACTATATCCTGAACATGAATACTTGAACAATTTGTATCCATGATTTCAAAAAGACTTGTAAATATAATTGATATAATACATCACGCGGGGATAAAGGGGTAGATCGGTACGAAACGTATATCGTAGCACGAGAGGTCACTTAAAAGACACCTACATGAATTCACGTGTCGTTGTCCCATGGTTTATGATGGGGACTTGTACTATATGTTACCATAGTCCATGGGGTAAGATGAACCCCTATCGTATACATGAATACCTTTTTTACCAAACTACAAATAGCCACATTATAATAACTGTAATATATCAGTAATCAATCATACACAACTTACCTGTTCATTTCACATTACTTGCTATATTCTCTTTCTTCTTTTGGGACTTTCCGAGCGTTAGTTCGCTGACGACATTCCTTCTGTTTCTTTCTTTGGAATGTTCGTTAGGAGGACTGAACTCTTAGGAGATCGAGCCTAACCAGGAGGACTTGGACCAGCTTGCGGCACAGCCTGACTTCAAGTTCCTTATACTTACTTTCCTGAATGCCACTGTTTAGGCATTTCTTTGCCCATTGTATCTTTTCTTTTCAAACAATTGTATGTAAAGATGAATGTAAAAAAGTTTCTGTTTATTTTATTATGCTTGTCATTATTGTTCATTTTATATATTTCTTAATTACTCTTAACATATTTATTTCTTAGTAAATACGTTGCGGCCTGCCACTTCATCGTTTCTGTCTACTGGGAAGCAGGGCGTAACAGGTTTTGTTGGCGGCCCCAAGCAGGTCAGTTCCGCGTGAAGTCTTAAGTAATATATCACAAGAATTATAAGAATCAGCAACTATACATTGCTTACATTTCAAATTTCTTGAATCTATCCTAACCATTCCTTTTCTATCAAGGTCATGGATTCTCCGAACAACACCAATACCAATGCCAATGGCAATACACCACAGCCTACTCTACCACCACCACCACCTACCGTTGCATCTCCCATCAATGAGCAAACGGTACTACTTAAGGCTATCAAGTGCCTATTGGAGGGTCAACAGCAGCAGACTGCTATCCTCATGCACCGCCCTGAAGCCGAGGCATCCGGAGTCAAACAATTTTAGGCACTGCATCCGAAACACTTCTCAGGAAAAGAGTGCCCACTAGAGGCGGAAGAATGGGCTCAATCGATAGAAGATGATCTGGCAGCGGCTCAAGTGCCAGATATTGCCAGGGTGAGGGTTGCTAAGCTGCAACTGACAGACAACGCCAGAATCTGGTGGACGGCTGAAGAAAGCCGTCTCACCCAACCTATTGAGTGGAAGACATTTCACGATCTGTTCGATGCGAAGTACTTTCCTGAGACTGCCTGTTTTGACATAGAGCAGCAGTTCATTCATCTACAACAAGGCTCAATATGGGTTAAGTCTGTAGATGAATATGATGCTGAGTTTACCATGCTTACCGGGTTCGCTGCACACCTTATTCCTACTGCTGAGATCCGGGCACGAAGATTTCAGCAAGGGTTAGACCCGGAAATCCAAGCTGCGCTCGCTATAGGGGATTTCCTAACCCATGAACTTGCTTTGAAAGCTACCCGACGCTATGAGGCAGTTGTGAAGAAGAAGGGCAGACCTCAGACTGCCGGTGTGAAATGCCTTGCTACACAGATTGTAGGGTTCCTAGGAACACTAATGAAGTCTCACAACAGATCAAACATGCCCAATTCAAATTTTTCATGTGCCTACAAACCCTAATACGGATCGTTAACTAGATAATGAGGCGATGCAAGCAATTTAACGGCTTTAACTAAGAGTGAACGAATATACAACCTTTGTAGATCCGGTCCTCCACCTCCATGGCTCCGTGTTGACGTCTCTCCGCTGTACCCATCGGAATCCAAGACTCTCACGGTGGTTTCATCGGAGAAAAGATCGGGCTAGGTCGCCGACTTCGATGCCGAAGATGATCTACGTTGAGGCAACTCAAGATCAAACTCCAACTTCACCAAGTCATGAAACTTGTGAAGAAAACACCCTATACTACTTGGCAAGTGGTAGAGGATGAAGAAATAGGAAGTGGGTTTACTTTAGAGTTGGATTTCTCACTCTTTTTCTTATGTTGCCATTGATGGATACAAGCTTTCTTCTTTGTTGAAGAAGAAGAAGAAGATGGAATATGATAAGTATTATTCAAAATAGAAAAATAAATTGATACTTATCATATTTGCAACCATAGTTAGGTGTAGAGAATAAACTAGGGTTAGGTTGAATGGTTAGGGTTAATCATGAAACAAAAATTGTGGACTTATTCAAAGCTTCAACTAGAAAACAAATCAAGCCACCATTTCTCTTTACCTTTCAAAAAATGAATAAATAAATAAATGAATAGATAAGTAAATCAAAACCCTAACCATTAACATAACCATGGTTTAAACTAAACATACACCCAAACATTCATGTATCATCAAACATGATACAATCTTGTGCACAAAAATATATCACATATACAATGTGCATTTCAAGTGAGAAAATCCATTTAAAGTGAACCAATACTAGTTAATGCAAAGTAATATATCAAATATATAATTATGCATTAAATCATTAAATCGATACTTGATTTAACGATCCGGTCATATCGCATATAACCGACTAATATCCAATGTATCGGCTTATCGAATCAATCCTTGATTCGATAACTAGGTTATATCGCATACAACCAATCGATACATTCATCGCGAGAATAGAATACGATATCACATACATGCATTATTCTCGGTCCCGCACATATCTCATATGCGCTCCTATTTCGTTTCGCTTGAGCCAGGAAACCTCTGTGTAGGACTCTAAAGACTCGTCAATACGCCGGCAGCAGGTGATGATCATATCAAACACCCACAAGCCGCAAGCGGTCTGCTAAACGTAACGGCCACCTGGGTATTGAGCGATCAGACGATCGACGAGCAAGCCCGCTCACACTCCTGTGAATCCAACCAGTAACACTTACCGTACAGTCCGGTCTGTTCGTCTGATATGTCGTATATCTCGCCTAGGGGTGGTAAACGTCAGACCCCAATAGCTCGATAAGTCATGCCGACGTGAGGTCCATAACAATCGTGAAACTACTGATAACTCTTACCAGTATATCACAGCAACCCTGGCCAGGGATTTCCTGTTATGGCCAGTCGTGCATTGCGCAACATCAACCCCCAATACCGGGAGAGACGAATCCCCTCCTATCGCTCATTGCCTCCATGTGAATCGGGACTGTACCCAAAAACCACCTGTTTGCACGACTCAGTAGAGCCGTGGTAGGGTGGAAATCAAAGCAAAGTGGGAGACACACAAGACTCTATGACGATCTCGGGTCATCAGACTAAGCTGTACCAGTGTCACCAGAGAACTGCCATCTGACATGAGGTATAATACCATCTGGGAGTTCTCGGCGAGTCCGTTCAGTATACCCAGTCTCCACTGAGCACCCGCATACCATCTCTGATGTCAAACACCAATGGATATGGGATCATCCATCGCCCATCACATGGGTCGAGAAGATATATGCTAGTCTACTCTGGAATATCGATGCGCCGTCTCGATATTCCCATGACTAGGAACATTGAAGGATGTACTCATGGACTATCCAGGCCCCACTAGTATGATCTGCATCATAGTCCTGGAAGTCGAGTACACATCCTAAGGGCTTTATCAACATGTAACAGAGAGACAGAAAGTATACATGTTAAGATAAAGAGCAACCAGATAGCGTACTATCATGTCGAGTAAGAAAGTCCTACCTATATATGTCCCAGAATCCACTACAATATACATCCAATATACAGTAATGGCCTCTAGGGCATACATATAACTAACAATCTCCCACTTGCACTAGGGCCATCTGTAGCAGTAGTTGTAGTATTTAATACTCAACCATCCCCTAAAAGTCTCTCTTTGGGAAAAGGCCTTCGTGAGTGGATCTTCCGTGTTGTCCTCTGAGTATACTCTCCTAACCTCGATCAACCTGGAGATCAACTATCTCCATGATCAGGTGATGCTGCCTCAGAATATGTCTGGGTCACTGATGGGACCAGGGTTCCAGGGCCAAAGCCACTCTTCCACTGTCACACAATGGTAGGAACTTAGTTCATCTCATGAACCAATATACACCCAAACTGCCTCTTTGGTAGTATCTTTAATAGCGATGTTACCAGCCTTTATCGTCTAGTTTGTCACGGTATCTAGCTTGGAACTCTTCCAACATACCGTCCCTCTAGTGAGGGTGAAGACAATAGCTGCGACTGACACTCAGTCGTGCTTATCAGTGTGGAACTTTTCCAGTGATTCTCCCAGTATCGATTGATACAATCTCACTATGCCTAGTGAGAACCCTAACATCCCTTTAAATCTATCTTATAGATCCAAATCTCAGGATTTAGGAGGTATCATCTTTATCCTATTGGAGAATCCATGTGATAAGAGGAGATCGACCGATCATAGTATAGGAAACTCTTTTCCTATCAAGAGTATGTTGTCTACGTACAATACGAGGATGACCACCTTACTCTCTACTACCTTTTTGTACATACAAGGTTCATCTACCATTTTGATGAAGTCAAACACTTCGACTACCACATCAAAACAGACGTTCCAACTCCGCGATACCTGTTTTATTCTGTAAAGCAACTTGCACGCGTTTCCGCTGCTCCCACTGTTTACGAAGCTCTCTGGCTGTGTTCTTATAGACGTTCTCTTCTAAATCATTTTAGAAAAGCAGTCATGGCACCTAACCACCAAATATCGTAATCATGTAGCAATGGCAAGCAGGATCTGGATGGATTTAAGCATAGTCCCTGGAAAAGGTTTCATCATTATCCACACCTGGTTGATGACTAAAACCTTTAACAAGTCTAGCTTTGAAAGTCTCAACTTTTCCATCTACACCGAGTAATCTTCTCAAGATATACTTGCTCCTGATGGGGATTTAACCCTTCAGATATAGCAGCCAAAGTCCATACTTTGCTGGTGTACATGGATTCCATGTAAGATCGCTAAGCATCCAGCCATTCTTACAGAGTCCCTACTCCCGATGGCGTGCTCGAAACTAGTTGGGTCATCATCTCATGATGCATTCCTCACTCCCACTGTCATCGAGAAACCAAAGTATCTCTCAGGCAGGTGAGGAACCCTGCTAGATCGGCGAAGAGGCTGAGGTTCGTTGGGGACTTTTGAATCCTTTGGTTCTGTCAAATCATCAGCAGTTTTGTATAGCTGGAATCTTTCCAGTTCTACAGAACTGTCCTTGCCTCGATCTTGTCCGGATTTTGCTTTAGACATAGGCCGGACAATCCTAAATCTTAACTTACTTAAGAGATAAGCTCTTCCCATACTATATCTTATATGGAGTGGTAGGCACTGATTTGATTCGAACCTAATTTAATAGGTATGCAGCTTCTCAAGTGCACAACCCCAAAAGGAAATAGGTAACTCAGTAATACTCATCATAGAGCACACCATATCTAATATTTTGCAATTGCTCCACCCCGATACACTGTTGTGCTGTGGTGTATTCAGAGGAGTAATACTCAGAGAGAATCTCATTTTCCTTTAGAATAGTCCAAGGATTCCATGCACAAGTATTCTCCTCCCTGATCTTATCATAGAACATAATACTTATACCCGTATTTTGGTTCTCTACTTCCAACTTATATTCTGTGAATACCTCAAAAGCTTCGAACTTATGTTTCAACAGGAACATATGACTGAATCTTGAGAGATTATCAGAGAATACAATGAAGTACAAAGAACCGGTCCTGGCATGTGTAGACAGGGGAGTTTACATACATCATCATATATAAGTCCCAAGAGTTTACTAACTCTTTCTCTGTTTCTAATAAACAGAGCTATGGTCATCTAATCTTTGTGACATGACTGGGAAGTTTCACAAGATGTTAATTCAAACTGATTTAAATATGCATCTAAAATGTAACTTGAGCCAGTCGGGTCGCATTGATGTGACCTAGTCTAAAATGCCTCAAGAAGGATCCGTTCATTTCTGAACTCTTCCTCTTATGTGTGTTCTGTATACTAAGAATTGTAGTTTGATTTAGAACGTTAACGCTTTTAGATAACGCGCCTGAACCGATCAAATTTTGATATAGGAAATGTTCAAAACATTATCCATCAATACAGAATTATATCCTTCTTTACTAATAAAGAGACTGATATGATTTTGTATATCAGGTTCGGTATCTAATAGCATTTGTTCAGAATCAATGTACTGGTAATACAGGGTGACAGTGACCAACAGACTTGGCTGCAACACTTACCCCGTTTTCTGTCTCATGAAACTTATCACCCGTTCTCAGTTTTTCTACCTTTCGGTAGTCCTATGTAACAGATTACATATCTGGGATCTTGATCTGGTATCATATACCCAGGACGCAGAGGATACTGAGAAACAGTTCTTTGTAATGAACACACCCGAAGGAGATGCATCATATGCACTTTCTTCGTTTGGGCGGCATAAGAATTCTGGTATTCCCCTATTTCCTGCTCTGTCTTATAACAATTATAAGTTGGAGCGGGACCAACGTTCCCCAGCTCAGTATAAAAAGCGGGTTCGTTCAATACATCTATATTATTATCTTGATTAAGGCGTGACATGGTAGAAACCTGGAGAGAGAGAGAAGAAAACACTCAGCGTGCGCTCTTGCAAGATCAGATTGGTTATATATTTTATCTAATCAGGATGGCTCCCACTGTTTTTATCAAATCTTCCTTCAAAACTTAAAAGGAAAGACTAGCCGGGATTAATTACACTCTACAAGTTCGCCAATCTTTCAGCCAGGCCAGTGTCGGTACTTTGAGGGAGGTTCCCCGTGCTTTCACACGGACCTAATTACAGTAAATCTCGTTTTCCCAGAGGCGTAACCCCGTTGACACCTTTCTAGACACCTACTTGATCGGCTAATTGCAAAGTGCAAAACTCTCCCAGGAGTAACAATTACTCGCAGTGGGTATCGGGATCCAACTATCACATAAAAGGTATGCAATCTCATTGCAAATTTCAACACTTAAAACTCCCGATAAAGATTTTTACCCCTAGCACTTATGACCTTAACTATGGTCAACAAATCATAAGTACTAGTCAAGTTCTACCCATCATTTCGTGATTAATTAGACCCACCCACATGACCCTTAACTAAGGTCAACAAAGTCACGCGACTATCCTAACTAATCGCATCATATGCGGTGTAGGAAGACATCACTTAGCTACCGTACACTGTGCCTTAACTAAGGTCAACAAACACAGCACGAATACTAAGTACTCTACTTCCTAAAACGACGGAGGGTTGCGAATGGTTTTTATGAAAACCTTTAACGCTTTGAACTTGATCTCGTTGCGGAATCAAATGGTTTTTAAATGGAATGTTTTTTAGGCTTTTCTAGTTTTGCTAAAAGGGTCACTCCCGGTGAAGGGATCGTCGGCCCTTTCCTCGTCGAATGAGGTGCGGGATATATCATATATATCACTGTGCAAAGCAGAAACTATAGAAGCAATCAAATGACAAACCGAGGGTTGTAGCAACTGCCAGTTATTGCCAAAGGAGTCACTCCCGGTGAAGGGATCTCGGTCCTTTCCTCATCGAATAAGGTGCAGGATGTTCTACAATGAACACCGCGATGCAAAGCAAGAACTGTAGCTACCTGTTTTATTTTGAAATTCGATTCCACAACATCAATTAGGTTTATTTTCTTTCATTAATCTCATTAATGAAGTCCCATCATTTAAGTCCACCTAAACATCACAGATAAATATAACGTACGCTTATGCCATCCGCATTCGCCTCGATGTCCCGTCTGCACTGTTAGGTTAGGTAACTAACGCCAGAGCGAGGCAGGGCTAGCGCGGGTGTAAAACATAAGCAACGTCTATATAATATATCATATATAATATATATAATATCTATCTGAACATATCACATGATCACATCACAGATAACGCAGCAGAAAGTATCATATGAAATATTGAATATACTAGGACGTCCGTGTTTTCAATATGAGTCAGTATAAAACACGGATTTCACGGTCGTGATGAATAGCCAATCCCACACCCTTAGACCCCTACGAGAGCGGCAAGCAACCCTACCAATTCTAGGGTTAGGAGACCCGGACTCGACTCCTCGAGATGGTCTCCCACTGGACCCTAGAACCCGGTTACTTGTGCTCCCCTCCTTGGGTCTATCCTAATGCAGAAAAGTAAATAATATACAAATTGTGACATCATCCGCAACCAGAAAGTGCCCCAATAAAAGAATATTACATACAAGTTTTTACATGAATGAAAATGAAAAACACTCATCTCACATAAAAAACCCAGGCTATTCAAACACGACAATCCAATATAACATATCCAGCAACACATAACATCACATGTCATCAACGAAAGTAAATATGCGGATCCCAATTGTCGTTGACATATAGCAACGAAACCGGCGATATCACATATTACACTTACGGTCACAGAAAAGAAAGTGTAAAACTACAACAGTTGGAACCCGTAACCTCTTTAGACATCGCATGCCTAATCAAATGAAATGCTTAGTGGAATCAGGAGTATGAGCTTACTGTGCAAATTAAAAATTCCCAGAAAACTCAGCACCTGAAGAGACAACTTACTGTGCAAAAATTGAAGTCTAATCTCATCATTTGGCCGCGGAACCGCCGCAGAAGCCAAGCTTCTGCCGCGGTTCCGCCGCGCTTTAGTGGAATCAGGAGTATGAGCTTCACAGTAATTCTTAGAATCTCGTGCTTATTTTTCTGCATATTTTTAATTCTCAAAAATCCCCGATTTAAAAAAATGTACATAGAGCAAATTTGGATTAGGGTTTCGGTTCGATCAGACTTCTAACTCCGTCTACACATCGCCTAAGGCTCTAGCTAGGCTCTGATACCACTGTAGGGTTCCTAGGCACACTAATGAAGTCTCACAACAGATCAAACATACCCAATTCAAATTTTTCATGTGCCTACAAACCCTAATACGGATCGTTCACTAGATAATGAGGCGATGCAAGCAAGTTAACAGCTTTAACTAAGAGTGAACGAACATACAACCTTTGTAGATCCGGTCCTCCACCTCCATGGCTCCGTGTTGACGTCTCTCCGCTGTACCCATCGGAATCCAAGACTCTCACGGTGGTTTCATCGGAGAAAAGATCGGGCTAGGTCGCCGACTTCGATGCCGAAGATGATCTACGTCGAGGCAACTCAAGATCAAACTCCAACTTCACCAAGTCATGAAACTTGTGAAGAAAACACCCTATACTACTTGGCAAGTGGTAGAGGATGAAGAAATAGGAAGTGGGTTCACTTTAGAATTGGATTTCTCACTCTTTTTCTCATGTTGCCATTGATGGATACAAGCTTTCTTCTTTGTTGAAGAAGAAGAAGAAGGAATATGATAAGTATTATTCAAAATAGAAAAATAAATTGATACTTATCATATTTGCAACCATAGTTAGGTGTAGAGAATAAACTAGGGTTAGGTTGAATGGTTAGGGTTAAGCATGAAACAAAAATGGTGGACTTATTCAAAGCTTCATGAAGCTTCAACTAGAAAACAAATCAAGCCACCATTTCTCTTTACCTTTCAAAAAATGAATAAATAAATAAATGAATAGATAAGTAAATCAAAATCCTAACCATTAACATAACCATGGTTTAAACTAAACATACACCCAAACATTCATGTATCATCAAACATGATACAATCTTGTGCACAAAAATATATCACATATACAATGTGCATTTCAAGTGAGAAAATCCATTTAAAGTGAACCAATACTAGTTAATGCAAAGTAATATATCAAATATATAATTATGCATTAAATCATTAAATCGATACTTGATTTAACGATCCGGTCATATCGCATATAACCGACTAATATCCAATGTATCGGCTTATCGAATCAATCCTTGATTCGATAACTAGGTTATATCGCATACAACCAATTGATACATTCATCGCGAGAATAGAATACGATATCACATACATGAATTATTCTCGGTCCCGCACATATCTCATATGCGCTCCTATTTCGTTTCGCTTGAGCCAGGAAACCTCTGTGTAGGACTCTAAAGACTCGTCAATACGCCGGCAGCAGGTGATGATCATATCAAACACCCACAAGCCGCAAGCGGTCTGCTAAACGTAACGGCCACCTGGGTATTGAGCGATCAGACGATCGACGAGCAAGCCCGCTCACACTCCTGTGAATCCAACCAGTAACACTTACCGTACAGTCCGGTCTGTTCGTCTGATATGTCGCATATCTCGCCTAGGGGTGGTAAACGTCAGACCCCAATAGCTCGATAAGTCATGCCGACGTGAGGTCCATAACAATCGTGAAACTACTGATAACTCTTACCAGTATATCACAGTAACCCTGGCCAGGGATTTCCTGTTATGGCCAGTCGTGCATTGCGCAACATCAACCCCCAATACCGGGAGAGACGAATCCCCTCCTATCGCTCATTGCCTCCATGTGAATCGGGACTGTACCCAAAAACCACTTGTTTGCACGCTCAGTAGAGCCGTGGTAGGGTGGAAATCAAAGCACAGTGGGAGACACACAAGACTCTATGACGATCTCGGGTCATCAGACTAAGCTGTACCAGTGTCACCAGAGAACTGCCATCTGACATGAGGTATAATACCATCTGGGAGTTCTCGGCGAGTCCGTTCAGTATACCCAGTCTCCACTGAGCACCCGCATACCATCTCTGATGTGAAATACCAATGGATATGGGATCATCCATCGCCCATCACATGGGTCGAGAAGATATACGCTAGTCTACTCTGGAATATCGATGCCCCGTCTCGATATTCCCATGACTAGGAACATTGAAGGATATACTCATGGACTATCCAGGCCCCATTAGTATGATCTGCATCATATTCCTGGAAGTCGAGTACACATCCTAAGGGCTTTATCAACATGTAACAGAGAGACAGAAAGTATACATGTTAAGATAAAGAGCAACCAGATAGCGTACTATCATGTCGAGCAAGAAAGTCCTACCTATATATGTCCCAGCATCCACTACAATATACATCCAATGTACAGTAATGGCCTCTAGGGCATACATATAACTAACACAGATATCAGGAGGAGCCTCTTCCAAGACAACTTTTGCACCCAGGAGAACAGGAGGATCATTTAACCGGTCCAGTACAGACTTTTGTTTCTACTGCAAGAGGACGGGACACTTGGCGAAGGACTGTAGGCGTGCAAATGGCATGTGTTTGATTTGCAGCGCATCTACCCACGCAATAGGAGCATGTCCATATCGTATCAACACAGCACTAGCACCTAGACCCGCAATCACATTCCCGCAGCGTCCAGTCATTCAGGCTCCTGCACCTCGTTTAACTCTCCCTGCACCGGCTCCACATGAACCTCCTGCACAGCCTCAACATCAATTCCATCAGCCATAAAGAAACATGCCTCAAGGGCAGAGAAACATGCCCCAAGGACAGAGCAATGTGCCTCCAGCAAGGAGGAATGTACCACGACATCAAGATTTCACAATGATGGTCGAGGAGGCCGAAGCCACAGGCCAAGTCATCACTGGTAATTCCTAATCCTTTCAATCCTTGTATATCCTTATACTTTTCCTATATTTAAACCCAACCTCACAGAACTTAGGTACAATCCTAGTAGCTTCCCTACCTGCTCTAGCACTCTTCGACATTGGAGCATCGCATCGCTTTATGTCGCAATGGTTCATCCGATCTCATGTGATTCCAGTTAAACTTCTTGTATCCAGCTGGAATGTCAGTTCAGGAAACAGCGTTCTAAAAGCAACTTTGGGATACGTTCTGTGTCCAGTGGTCGTCTGCAATAGAGAATTTTATGCGAAATTCAAGGTGTTGGACATACCAAACTTCGACGTAGTCTTGGGAATGGACTGTCTGGGAACTTTCTTCACTACCATCGACTGTCGCCAAAGGAGGGTAGTGTTCGAAATACCAGATCATACAGTGTTCTATTTCAAGAGTGGAGACCGTACCATGGAACCTAGCGTCTACAATGCAAAACCAAAGAAGGCAGTGATTACAGCATTACAAGAGAAATAATCGAAGCCAGAAGTAGTTCGAGAGTTCGAGGACGTATTCCCGAAAGATATATCAGTTTTGCTTCCTGATCGAGCTCTTGAATTCAGTATCGATTTACAACCCGGCACATAACCGGTAATCAAAGCTCCATACCGACTAAGTCCAAAAGGATTGAAGGAGATTCACATTCAGTTGGACGAACTCCTGAAGAAGGGTTGGATTCGTCCCGGTACTTCAAGCTGGGGATCTCCAGTATTACTTGTGAAGAAGAAAGAAGGTTGATACAGGATGTGTGTGGATTATCGAGCTCTGAACGAAGTGACGATTAAGAACAAGTATCCACTACCATGCATCAATGATCTATTCGATCAGTTAAGTAGGTCTTGTGTATTTTCGAAGCTAGATCTTCGTTCAGGTTATCATGAGGTGAAGGCCAAAGAGTCCGACATTCCGAAGACGGCGTTTAAGAATCGATATGGTTATTATGAATATCTCTTAATGCCATTTGGAGTGACCAATGTACCTGCCATCTTTATGAACCTGAAGAACGATGTTTTCCGAGAGTACTTAGAAAGGTTCGTTGTCATCTTCATCGACGACATCCTGGTGTAATCAAAAAATCAGAAAGAACACGTCGAGCACTTACGGATTGTCCTGGAGACATTGCGACAACATCAGCTCTACGCCTCTACGCCAAGTACAGCAAGTGTGAATTTTGGCTAGATCAAGTCAGATTTCTCGAACATATCGTTTCAGACGAAGGAAATTCAGTAGATCCAGCTAAGGTGTCAGCTGTCAGTGAGTGGCCGACACCAAAGACGGTGAAAGATATATGAAGTTTCTTGGGATTAGAATGATACTACCGATGATTCATTGAAGACTTCTCAAAGATTGCAGCACCCTTGACTAAGCTCACACGTAAAGATGAAGCATTCGTGTGGTCAGAAGCATGTGAAAAAGGTTTTGTAGAACTCAAATCAAGATTAACCTCTGCTCCTATCCTCGTAATACCGGATCAATCTGTAGGATTCGTTGTGTATTATGATGCGTCCGGTAAAGAATTAGGATGTGTTCTACACCAGCATGGAAAAGTTGTGGCCTTTGCATCAAGACAAATGAAGGTTCATAAGCGTAACTATCCAACACATGATCTGGAGTTGGCAGCCGTCGTCTTCGCACTTAAGATTTGGTGCCACTACCTCTTGAGAGAACGAGTGGATATATACACTGACCACAAGAGTCTGAAGTAAGTATTTACTTAGAAGGAACTAAACATGCGGCAAAGAAAATGGCTAGAACTCATGACGGACTTCGACATGAACCTACAGTATCATCCTGGGAAGGTGAGCGTAGTTCCTGATGCACTTAGCTGCCAGCTATTAGCAATGAATCTCACCGCTCAGTAGAAGCTACAGCAAGAATTGCACGGATTGGCGATCGAAGTAGTTATTCCAAGTAACGCTTCAGATTTGATGAGCTTACAAGTCCAGTCTGTTAGTGATATATGCCCTAGAGGCCATTATTATATAGTACTGGATTGTATATTTCATTTTGGAAGCTTGGGATATTCACAGATATAATAACAGTCTTGCTCAAAATGGTAGTATGCTACTTGGTTTGATTATACCTCAATATGTGTATATGTTTCTTTTAGCATATCGCTAATATATATTGGTAGAACCCTTAGGATCTTTGCTTGACTGACAGCGTTGTGATGGCAGTCACACTAGTGGGGGCTGGATAGTCTATAAGTACATCCTTATATAGGTCCCTAGTCGTAGGATTATTAAGACGGGGCATCGATACTCTAGAGTAGAATAGTGTATACGCTTCTCATCCCAGCAGGGGAGATGGTATGTTCCATAGCCATTGGTATGTCGTACCGGAGATAGTATACAGGTGCTAATTGGGTTATGAGTTATACTGGAAGGGCTCGTTGGGAACTGCTGGTTGGTATTATACCTATCGTCAGGTAGCAGTTCCCGGGTGGCATGAGTACAGGTTAGTCCATTGACTTGACATCACTATTCGTCTCGTTTTCTCATTGTACTTAGATCACTACCCTACCACGGCTCAAATGAGTCGTGCAAACAGGTAGTGGTTGGGTGCAGTCCCGAAGCACTTGGAGGCAGTAGTGGTTAGATAGGATTCGTCTCTCCCGGTATTGGGGGTTAATATTGCGCTGTGTTCGGAAAGCTATTACACAAAGTCCCTGGCCAGGGCAAGCGAGATTTACTGGTAGGTACTCCAGTTGTTTCTCAAGGTGTATTGGGCTCTACCCCGGCACGACACATTGCGCTATTAGGGGTCTGACGGTTACCATCTCCCTAGGCCTGATATGCGAGTATCTTAGACGAGCAGACCGGACTGTACGGAGATTATCACAGATAGGCTCAGTAGGAGTTCGGATGAGTTTATTCATCGGCCTTCTTATCGACAGATACCTGGGTAGCCATTACGTGCAGTTAGTACCGTTGACGGACTTATGGTTAAACCCATTGCCAGTGTACTGTCGAGGCTTTAGAGTTCTACATAGAGGGTTTCTCTACTTCGGGCGAAATGATGTAGAGACCGTATGGTTTTACGGCAGGGTTCCGATCATATACGTGTACTGGCTACACGGATGTTGTTCGGACGAATAATACTAGTAAGCTTTGGTTTAAATCGGATTCTAGTATTATATTATTGGATTATTATTTTCTCATTGTATTCGTATTTTTCGGAATACGAATACGGGTGTGTATATACGGTGAGGGCATTCTTCTAATTTCACAAGATATGCTTCTAGATGGGGACACTTCATTATTTGGTTTATCTATTTTTGGAAATAGATTAATGAGGTGGAAAATGGAGATATTTGTGGCATGGAGTGAAGCATGGCTCGTTGGTTAATTTTATTGGTTTGGACTCACTATTCAAGCATGGTTGATATTTTCAATTAGAAAATATTGCATGCTTAAGTGAGATGAGTGGAGGAGCCATTCTTCACTTGCCATAACCTTAGCTCATTTGCATTTTCACTTTCTCTCTCCATTTTTCTCTTCTTCTTCCTCAAGACCTAAAACCTTCACATGTGTTGTGAGCCATTAGGTCTCTTGAGATAAAATACTCCATTAGATACTCTACATCTTCTAATCTACTTGTCTTAGCGAACTAGGTACATTAGTTACCTCGGTTAAGAGGTTGGAGCTTGAATTATAGACTCTCGGGTGGATCATCATCGACACGAGGAGGCCAACGATCAAACGCGATCCGGATCTTCGAAGAGCTCAAGGAAAGGAGGAGTAGAAGACCCGAAGGACTAGAGTCAGGGAGGTATAAACACTTATCATAGTAGTTAGAACCTCCAAGCAAAATAGCTAGTTAAGGTTTCTATAAAGATCCTGGAGTTAAATTCAGTGTTGCGAAGTAAGAAAAATCGTATTTTGTAAATTCCGCCTCCCCACGAACCCACGGGGTGCACGACATCGACTTGGAGTGGTATCAAAGTCTACTAAACCTTAACTAGCTTATTAGCAAGTGATTAGAATTTCGATCGATGGAAAAATACCCGAAATTAAAATTCTGAGATATGCTTGCTGTCGATTTTTTAAAACTGTTCAAAAAATTATTTCGGTAACCTTAAAAATACATGCAGGCATTTCTAAGATGTAGAAAAATATCTGAGCACCTAACTCATCAACTTTGCGGCGGAACCGCCGCCAAATAGGTCATTTGGCGGTGGAACCAGCGCCGAGTTGCTCCCAATTATTTTCTGTGGTTTTGGTTCTTGGAATTATGATTTCTGGTATATTTGGTTTTTACCCAGATTGTTTGTGTACCGGTTTATGCATGGCGTAAACACGGATAAGTATTATTGATCGAAATTCTAAGTTCTTGGCTAATCGGTGTTTCTGTGTTTATATATATGTTGGTAAACGTCTGTTAATCGCTATATGTCGATTAATGGGGTTGCACATATCTGTATTGTGATGGTTTGTTTATATGAAGTATTGGATCGTCGTGGATGAATAGTCGGGGATGTGAGAATAGTGTTTTCTTTTCTTTCATTCATGTAAATTTGTAAATTGATGTAATATTATTTTTGCGGGGCACATCCGGGTTGAGCTTGTAGCTACCGTTGTATTATTTCATTTACTTTTTCTTGCATTTAGGATAGACCCAAGGTGGGGTACACAAACTACCGGGTTCTTAAAGTACCGAGTGGCCTACCAATTTTATTGAGAGAGGTTGCTTCACTTCCGGAATTTGGCGGGTAGTTTGCCGCACCCGTAGGGTTCTAGGATGGGGTTTGGCTATTCATCACGACCGTGGAATCTGTCTTTCGTTCTAGGCTAAAACGAACACGAAATTCCCAGTTTATCCAATATATTCATCTATGATCGGGAATGCTTATTATTGCGTGAGACGAATGGCTATATATATATATAAACGTTGTTTATGTTTTGCACCCGTGCCAGTCCAGCCCCCGCTCTGTCGTTAGTTAAGTAACCTAACAGTGCATGACGGGGCCCCGTGGCGAATGCGGATGGTATAAGCGTACGTTCTATTTTCGTTTCTTTTCTGCAATGATAGGGTTAAATGATGGGACCGCATTAATATTGATTAATGCAAAGAAAACAAACCAAAGTTTAAATCGTTGAAATAATTTCAAAACCACTCAGTTTTCTTGAAAAACAACTTTTAAATGCGGAGCCTAAACCACTCCTTTTACAAGCTATCATGGTTCCTTCGACTATATCAAGTTTATTATGTTCACAGTTTCACCAAAATCATCCGTAGCCCTCCGTCATTTCAGATGGGTATTCGGTAGTATTCAAGCTATGCATTTTAACATTCGCCAAGGCATAGTGATTGGTAGCTGCTAGGTATTCATCTGTAGCATAGATAGATGCGTGGATTTCGGACAGTCGTACATCTATTTTGGCCTTCGTCAAGGGTTTGTACGGATGGGTTCAAATTAACCTGGATAATGACGGGTAGAACTTGACTTGCGTCTTATAATATGTTGGCCTTCGTCAAGGTCCTAAGCGTCTATGGTAAAAATCCTTATCGGGAGTTTCAAAGAAAATGAAACTTGCTAGTGTTGCATACCATTTGGAGTGTGATGATTTTGTAGGATTCCTTCAAGTTGTCACACGATGATATTTGGATCCCGATACTACTGTGAGTATTCTCTACTCTTCGGGAGTTTTTTCACTAAATAATCAATACTATAAACCAAGTAGGTGCCTAGAAAGGTGTTAACGGGGCTACGCCTCCAGGAAAAAAAGGTTATGTAATTAAGGAACTTCGCGAAAGCGTTGGAAAACTTCCCTCAAAGTACCAACACTAGCCTGGCTCAAAGGTTTAGCAAGAATTGTAGGGTGAGATTAATCTGACTAATTCTTCTTTTATGTTTTGAAGGAGGATTCGAGGAACAGTGGGAGCCATCCTGTTTAGATAAACTAATAACCAATCTAAACTTGCAAGAGTATCATGCTGAGTGTTTCTTCTCTCTCTCCTAATTACAGCGACCAATATGACCGAGCTTAAGTTACTGCTAGATAATAATAAATTGACTGGGCCAAACTATAAAGATTAGCTAAGGAATGTCCAGATAGCATTACCTATGACAAGCTGGGCTACCTCCTTATTACCAAAGCCCCCGCCGTCCCAGGTTTAGATTCCACCGTCACGGATGTTGAAATCCGTAAGAAATGGGAAATAGATTGTGCAAGAGCCAAGTGCCTCGTGCTGGCCTCAATGGATAATGAGCACCAGAGGCGGCACGAGAAGATGGACTTAGCTTCCATCTTCCTCTATACCAAAGATTTATATGGAGAGCAATCTCGTATCGCAAGATATGAAATCTCGAAGAAATTGTTTTAGGCGAGGTTGGCTATCGGGTCATCTTTAGGAGAACATGTCCTTAGATGATCAGCTATATTGAAGAGCTCACAGACCTTGGGACCACGTTGGAAAACGAGTTATATACAGACTTATTCTACAGTCACTCCCCTCTACCTACGCCCAGTTTATCTTGAATTTTAATATTCAAGAGAGGAAGTTACGCTTCCAGAACTCCTCAATATGTTGAGGAGTGCTAAGGGCATCCTACAGAAATCCAGGAAGACACCCGCTTTTCTTATTAGGGAATCTTCCTTTTCTAGATCCAAGGAGAAAGCCAAGGGGAAGAAGAAGAAGGCCTCCACCAAGCCGAAAGGCGATGTCAGTAAGGTAGAGGGAAAGGGCAGGCAAAAGTTTTGGGGCTGACAGTAGGGAAGGAGGAATGTTTCTATTATCATGGGAAAGGGCATTGGAAGAAGGACTGCAAGGCTTGGAAAGCCAGAAACTAGGATTCGAATCATATTGTGGCTTCAGCTTCAGGTGTGTTTATGATTGAAACTGTCTGTCAATTAACTATACTTCCTGGGTACTAGATACCGGATCAGGATCTCATATTTGTAATTTATTGCAGGCTCTGAGAAACCTTAAAGTTATCAAGGCTAGTGATATGACTCTCAGGGTTTCTAACGGAATGAGCGTGGATGCTGTATCCGTAGGGGAATATCACCAAGGATTAACAAGTGGGCAGATTTTGATTTTGTGTAACTGTTTGTGTGTACCTAGTTTGGCATGTAATACCATCTTTGTTCTTTACTATCTAAAGAAGGTTATGATTTTACATTTGTAAGCAATGTCGTCCACATCCACCTTAATCCTGCTTTGATTCGGTCAGGTACACTAGATAACTGTATATACATATTAAATGAAGCTCAGGTTTTAAATGTCTAGAACACACTTAAAAGAAAGTCTCCGGAATTAAATCAGGTTTTCTTATGGTATTGTAGACTGGGTCACATCAATGAAACACGGTTGATGAAGTTACATAAAGAGGGATATTTGGATCCGTTTGAATATCTGTCTTATGCAACTTGTTAATCATGTCTCAAAGGAAAGATGACAAAGACTCCGTTCACTGGGCACGGAGTAAGAGCCAGAGAGCTCTTAGGACTCATACACAGCGACGTGTGTGGTCCAACGTCTACACATGCAAGAAGTGGTTTATTCCTACTTCATTACTTTTATGGATGATTTCTCAAGGTATGGACATATATTCTTAATGAAACATAAATCTGAGGCCTTTGAGAAATTCCGGGAATACAAGAATGAAGTGGAAAAACAAACCGGCAAAAGTATCAAGACACTTAGATCTGATCGAGGTGATGAATACTTAAGTGCCGAGTTCCTGGATTACTTAAATGAGAATAAAATTCTCTCTCAGCTTACTCCTCCATACACACCCCAACATAACAGTGTATCAGAAAGGCGGAACCGAACCTTATTGGATATGGTAC